>CM019231.1:14015699-14328371 GCA_009741485.1 Malurus cyaneus samueli | reverse complement strand
GTCACCCCCAGATCACCCCCAGGTCACCCCCAGATCATCCCCAGATCACCCCCATATCACCCCCAGATCACCGAAGACATAGGTCACCCCCAGAGTCACCCCAGTCACCCCCAGATCATCCCCAGATCACCCCCAGATCACCCCAGATCACCCCCAGATCACCCCCAGATCACCCCCAGGTCACCCCCAGATCACCCCCAGATCTACCCCCAGATCATCCCCAGATCACCCCCAATCATCACCCTAGTCACCCCCAGTATCCCAGTCACCCACAGATCACCCCAGGTCACCGCCCAGAGTCATCCCCCAGATCATGTCCCCCAGATCACCCCAGATCATCGCCCAGATACCAGGCACCCCAGATTCACCCCCAGGTCACCCCCAGATCATCCCAGATTCACCCCCAGATCACCCCCAATCACCCCCAGGTCACCCCCAGATCATCCCCAGATCACCCCCAGATCACCCCAGGTCACCCCCAGATCACCCCAGATCATCCCCAGATCACCCCCAGATCATCCCCAGATCACCCCCAGATCACCCCCAGATCACCCCCAGGTCACCCCCAGATCACCCAGATCACCCCCAGATCACCCCCAGGTCACCCCCAGATCACCCCCAGATCATCCCCAGATCATCCCCAGATCATCCCCAGATCATCCCCCAGATCATCCCCAGATCACCCCCAGTCACCCCCAGTCACCCCCAGATCATCCCCAGATCATCCCCAGATCATCCCCAGATCACCCCAGATCATCCCCAGATCATCCCCAGATCACCCCCAGATCACCCCCAGATCATCCCCAGATCTCCCCAGTCACCCCCAGATCACCCCCAGGTCACCCCCAGATCATCCCCAGATCATCCCCCAGATCACCCCCAGTCACCCCCAGATCATCCCCAGAGTCACCCCCAGATCACCCCCAGATCACCCCCAGATCACCCCCAGATCATCCCCACAGTCACCCCACGTCACCCCGCACTCCACGGTCCCTGGTGCCGTTCCCGTGCAGCAGGACCATTGCGCTGCTCAAATCAGGGCCTCCTCTGGTGAGGGTTATGGCTGCGGCCTAGTTCGAGCGCGCCGATGTGCAAGAGTGGTGAGATCTGGGGGTGACCTGGGGGGGTGACGGTGTCACAGCCTCTCCTGGCAGAACCCCAGCTCACCCCAGGCACACAAGAGTTGGTGGAAGGAGAGGAAAGAAGTGCAAATGGAGCTTGGGGAGAACCAGGCAAAGCCAGAGCAGAGCGTGGGCAGTGAGGGAGCCCCTGACAGGCAGAGCAGCAGCAGCAGCGCTGGGGACCCCCTGCCCACAGCTCACAGTGCCCAAAAACTGCCCCTGCTCTTCCCCACAGCTCTGCCCTTTCACCAATAAACCACAAACACAGGGAAAAGGGAAAAGGGGAGGCTCACAGGATTCACAGGCTGAGAAGAGCTCGCTGCTGGCCTGGGCTGGCAGCAGAGAGGAGCCCGAGGAGGGCAAACCCAGACCCTGCCCTGGTGAGTTTGGGGGAGCAGCCCAGGATGGGGTTTGGCCCAGCCCTCCATCCCTGCTCCAACCTCCACATTTGTGCCATTCCCATGGGCACGGATGGAGGCAGCACACTGTGGCCCCGGATTAGGAATGAGCTTCTGGTTTAGAGATATTTATTTGCTTTTTATCATAATGGGAAAAAAATGCAACGGCAGATAGAAGAGGAAGGAAAAAACCCCAATCTGGGTCAGGATCTCACACTGGCTAGTTCACTTCACAGTTTAAGTAAATAGTTCTCATCCCAAAACCCTTCAGGGTCATATAAATGTGCCTCTTCACATGGAAGAGACTATTTTGATAGTAGCTGGGTGCCTGATGAATTTGCAACTTTCCCAAACTGTCGGTGTCTAGAATGTGACTCAGTTTTTCACAGTGAGATATAAAATCCTATCAATTAATCTAACTTTTATTGCACCTCTGGGGCATGAATGTGATGTTATTTAAACAAATGGTTCCCATTACCTTCAATTATTTTATAAATGTTTTTCAGTGATTTATAGGCTTCTATTAAATGGACAATATACTTCTGTGCTCCTCGAGGGGGTAAACAGTAATCTAAAGGCTTGGGTTTGCTGCTCCTTTTTTCTTTCTCTCCTTCCTTTAGCCTGTGCATCAGAGGCTGCTGTTTAATTATTGGGAGGTGGAGCAGAGCCCAAGCAGACCCTGCTGAGGCTGCCCCGCTGACAGCCCCCCGTTCTCAGAACACCCCAGGGTGCTGCTGCCCCACTGGGCATCCCAGGGCACCCCAGGGTGCTGTGAGACTCCACCCTCCGGGCATCTCCTGCCCCAAACTCTGTGGTTTTTGGGGAATACCCAAATGGCACCCTGTGCCCGTGCTGTGCCCGTGCTGGCTCCAGCAGCATGTGAAGGGCTGGGCTGGCTCTGCCAGGCTGGGCTTAGCCCAGGGTCGGGATTGATCCCAAAGTGGGGATCCTGCAAAGCAGGGGGGTCATGGCTCTGCTGTGGCTCAGGCAATGAATATCTCACTCATCTCACACACAACTGAAGGGATTTCTGCTGCCTGGGATGGATGGATGGATGGATGGATGGATGGATGGATGGATGGATGGATGGATGGATGGATGGATGGATGGATGGAGACACTCCCACAGTGCCTCAAGCTCTGGGGACACATGGCACTGCCACCAGCAGCCACCACTCCCCTGTCCTCCTCCCAATCCGCAGAGACCACCAGCCCTGAGCCCCGAAAAGGCTGGCACGAGGCCTGGACAACAGATGATTATTTTTGCCAGCCCAGGCCCGTCTCCACTGTTTTCATTGCAGGCTGTGTCTGGGGAAGGCAGGAGGGTCAGAGCAGCAGGACCCAGGATGGGATGGTGCAGAGCTCCGTTATCTGTGCGGGGTCACGCCGGGACGTGGCTCCTGGAGCAGTGACCCCGCACAGGACCCCATCCATCTCCTGCAGCCCTCCCTGCGAACCCTCAGCGCCGCACGCTGACAGACAGGACAGCAATTAAGTCCTCGCTGAACTAATTCACTTGAGCCTGTCTACATTTCAAACAGCTCTGCAGATAGGCTCTGTTTACAGAGCCGGCCGCCGTTTATTATTTTTCGGGGGGTGTTGCACGGACCGGGGAGGGGAGATGACATTTGGGGAAGATAAATAGGGCAGAAGAGCCTGTAAAGACAAAGGGCTGAGCGTGGCCCTGCTGGGCCTGGGGACAGAGCTGCAGAGGGACACGGAGAGCAGTCCCAGCTCGGCTGAGATGAGCACAGCTCGGTGCCACCCCCAGGCTGGCAATGTGGAACCGGGAATGTGGCAGCCCCTGGGTGGCACTGGCTCTGTGGCTGTCCCTGGGGTGGCACTGGCACTGTGGCTGTCCCCAGGGTGACACTGGCAATGTGGCTGTCCCCAGGTGGCACTGGCAATGTGGCTGTCCCCAGGATGGCACTGGCACTATGGCTGCCCCCAGGTGACATTGGCCATGTGTCCTCAGCAGCAGCAGAGCCCTGGCTCTCCCTGCACACACAGGGAACCCCAGCGTGGTTGGCAGTGGGCGATGGGAGCTGCTGGGTTGGGGGTCACCCCAAGGTGCCAGTCCCAGCCCCCCGGGGCTCCTGCCATGCCCCTCAGAGCCCTGCCCGCTGCCACCATCCTGTGCTCTCCCTGTTTTCCCAAAAGGTTGATCCCAGCCCGGGCAGTTTCCCAGCAGCCATCCCATCTCAGCCGCGCACCGGGGCCCACTCGGCAGACCCGCCTGGGGATTTTTCTTGGCAAACACCAACTCCAGAAGTTGTTACACCATTGAAAATAGCTAATAAGGTTTTACTTAATTAAACAGCACGCGGCCTCACAATGCTTATGGTCACTTTTTCCCTTTGCCTTGTGCTGCTGCCACATCCCAGACGAGAATTACCAGCCCTGCGCCCGATAAATAATAATAACAAAAAACCATCTACACCTACCCCTTGTCTTTGCTTTGCTGAAATCAGGTCATGTCTGGAAGACAAAAACACTGCTTGGGAGCGGGGTTTGGAGCGGTACAAAGGGGAGTGTTGTCTGCAGGGCTGGCCAGGAGTCAGAGCGGCGCGGCGCTCGCTGTTTGCACAGCGGCAACGCTGAAATCCGATTTCACTGCAGCACCAAAGAGTCTTCATCGGGTTTCTCCAGAGCTGGGCTCGGCTCTGTTTCTCGCTGCAAGGTTATTAAAAACACTTGAACCTGAAACAGACTCATTGTGTCCACACGTTTGCTGTTTATTATTATAAACAAGGGTGTCGGGGCCATTAAAAATAAATCAAAATGGGTAAAAAGTGAGCAGGAAACACAAGGAAATGGAGTGATTGAAAACACCCATCCCATCTTCCAGGGCAGACAATTCCTGCTTGCAGGAATGCCTCTGTGCTGGAAAGAAGGGGAAATAACGCTCTCATTTTTCTTTTCACCCAAACTGCATCCCTTTCTCAGCTGGGGATGCCAAGCTGCGGGAATGGAAAGAGGAACAAATCCAACACCCAGCCCTGGCTCTGACGGCTCCTGGACCCCAACTGGGATCTGTGCTCAATCTCACCCCCCGAGGGATTGGAGTTCTTGGTTCTGACTGAACTGAGGGAGCTGCAAACACAGCCAGGGCACACCTGGGAGCAGAAAAACCTCTCATCCCACCGCTCCCTTCAGAGCTTCTCAACCACTGACATTCCTAAAAATCATTTAAAAACATCACTGGGAGATTTCCCACACCCCACCCCAGGCAGGTCCCACTGCCAGGTTTGGGGGAACCAGGACACTAAAATCCAGTGAAAATGATGGAAAGTGTTAGAAGCGTTTTGTTTCATGGCAGAGGAAGTAATTTCTTGTTACTCATGTTTGAACACCAAATGCTCATGGGTGGCATTAGGAATATTTTAAAAGAATCGCATATCAAAAACCAATTGTTTTTTTTAATGCATGTAATAATTTAAAACATGGCTCTGCATGGAGGAGATAATGAAATCCTCCCCTTCTGGTAGGCCTGAACACACCAAAACCAAGCTCAAAACGAGTGGACAGTGACCCTTCACAAGAAGAGACATTGAAAGAGTTTTTGTTGTACTTTTGGGGCAAAGAGAAGGGAACGGACACAGGACTGGGACTGTTTGGCTGGGAAGCATGACGACATCCAGGGAAGGAAGGGAACACTCTCGGCCTTCTGGCCTGAATTATCTGCTAACACAAATAATCAAATTCCAGGGACCACACTGCTCTGGCGCCACGGAACCAAGGGGAGGCCCCAGTGCTGTGTGAGCAGGTGGCAGCCGAGCCTGACTCCACACTCAAGTGCCAGATACAAAATACTGATGCTCTCCAAGAGAGCAGCATCGCTCCCAGGATCGTGGGAAGTTTTTAATGGCTCATTCAAGGCAAGGCCTCTCGAGTGTTTATATTAAAATGTACGTGTTGGATAGCCACTCACTCGGTCTCAGCTGGAAACCAGTCCAAGCAGCTGAGAAACATCTGGCTGCTAACCTTGGACAGCATCTAATCTGGTAGCCCAGGGACTGAGGAGGTCTCTCTTTGGAGGGACAGAAGTTTGGCAGATCCTTGCTGAGATCTCTGTGCTGCTGTGGCTGTTCCTCAGCGCTCCCCACTCGGGGCTGACACACCCAGACCCCATCTCAGCTGTACAGAGCTGCCATCAGACCCAGCACACATTTCCAGGTACACCATTTGATATTTACTCTCCCCTATCACCCATCAGGCTTCTGCAGGGCTTTCCAGACATGTCAGAGCACAGTCACCAACAACCTGGCTCATGAAAATAAGGACAGGACCCACATTTCTGAAAACCCTTTGTAGACTTTATTTAAAAGGAGATAAGGATGCAAAAAAGTGACAAGATGCTTGACAGATATAGAATGATGAGCATCCAGGTTATCTCCTTATCCTCCACATCATCTTCTGCTCTTTACATTTTTGTGACAACAAATGTGGGAGACATCAGGGGAAATGTAAAGGCACAAGCACAAGGGATGTAGCACCAAGAAGGGAGGACAAGGAAGAAGATGCTCCACGAGGACTGAAAAAGTCCTTCCTAGCAGAGGCTGAGCACTCTGGCTCTGGTCCAACAAAGCACTTAAACATGTACCTAAATTAAATTTGCCTTTACTGGGGCTCTTCGCAGGCTTCAGCACATTCTCCAGCAATCTGCTACAACATGAGCAGGGCAAACGAGGAGCTAGGAAGGGACTTGAATCTCAGTGAGCAGCCAGGTTAGAGTGTTGGGAGAGCACGTTAGCCAAAGATTAATGCAACATGGCAATTCCACTGACTTAGGAAAACCCTTAGCCATCAGAAAAGCCTTCTTAAATATAAAATAATAAGTAAAAAATTTTAGATATTATCAGTATCAATTCCTCTTCAGCTCAAGGTAGGTAGAGTGTGATGCAGATGTTTACAGGTACCTGCAGAACTGCTGCTCCCTCATTGCAGGGCATGTCAGTGCAGCTTGAAAAGACACATTGAACCCACTGTGCTGTCCTGGGTGTAGGAAACACCATCCTGCAGGCAAAGAGCTCAGATCCTCAATGGGCAATTCCCCCAAACACCAAGAGAAGCCATAAAGAGCTCGCACAGCCTGGTAGTGCCCTGCAAAGCACCTGGCACAGCATCAGAGCTCATCCCCTGCACATCCCTGGGGGCTGGGTACCAGAGGGATGGTACCACAGGGATGGAAACCACAGGATTGGGCACCACAGGGATGGTACCACAGGATTGGGTAGCACAGGATTGGGTACCACAGGGTTGGGTACCACAGGGTCAGTGCTGCTCTCTGCTCACACCCATCTGCCAGGGCCACAGGAGCTCTGGGGGCAGAGCTCTGGGATAAAACCCTGGAGCACCCCTCGGTCAGTGTGTGCCCAGGGCACTGCAGCTCCTCTGGGATAAAACCCCTGNTCGGTCAGTGTGTGCCCAGGGCACTGCAGCTCCTCTGGGATAAAACCCCTGGAACAGCCCTCGGTCAGTGTGTGCCCAGGGCACTGCAGCTCCTCCTGCCCCGTGTCCTTGTCCCACGCTGGGCTGAGCCACAGCCATCACTGCTCGGGTGACATTCCCTGGTTTCAATGTTATCACTATCACGAGAGTGGGAAAAACTTCAGGTTTCAATATAAAGCACTGCATGGAGTTGTACGAGCAGTAAGTGCACATTTAAGCACACACTCCCTATGTACACACAGAGCTCAATTCCAGCACACCAAGAAGCAAACAACCATCAGTCTTTATTAACAATTGAGGTCTCACTGCAGTGCTGGTGTTCCCCCAGCAAGTTAACGCCTGTGCAGTGAGACAGTCATGATCCACAGGCTTTTCAAACTGAAACCGATTCCAGAGGAATAGAGAAGCGGTTCCCAGCCGAGGAGGTGCCATTTAAGCCGAGCAGCAGCCCAGCCCAGCCTTGGGAAGGTTTCTGGCTCCCTCTGGTGTCCCCGGGCCGAGCCCAGGCAGGGCTGAGCACATCCCGGGCACGGCAGGAGAGGTTTGGGCTGGGAGGGCACGGGGGGCGGGGATCCTGTTCGGGCACAGCACAGGGTGAGCCCCGGCTGGAGCAGCCTCTGCCCGCAGCACTGCTCCGAGCACACCGCTCATCTCATGGCAATCCCTTTATTTGATTTAGCCCCGGCTGGAGCAGCCTCTGCCCGCAGCACTGCTCCGAGCACACCGCTCATGGCATGAATCCCTTATTTGATTTAGCCCCGGCTGGAGCAGCCTCTGCCCGCAGCACTGCTCCCAGCACACCGCTCATCTCATGGCAAATCCCCTTATTTTATTTAGCCCCGGCTGGAGCAGCCTCTGCCCGCAGCACTGCTCCCAGCACACCGCTCATCTCATGGCAGATCCCTTTATTTTCTCATGGTCATCCTTTATTTTATTTAGCCCCGGCTGGAGCAGCCTCTGCCCGCAGCACTGCTCCCAGCACACCGCTCATCTCATGGTCATCCCTTTATTTTATTTATGATCCCTCCACAGCTCTCGCTCCAGCGCTGCTCTGGGACAGGACTGGAGGCTGGCAGGGATCACCCCTGCACTTTGATAACCATTGCCAGTGCTTGGATAAACACGAGTGTGACACGGGCTCTGTTCACACCTCATTTCTGAAACACCATTGAGCACAGCCTGGGGGTGAGGGTCCCTTCCCCAGCACAGTGGCACACACAGACAGGGCCAGCAGTGCCAGCTGACTGCCAGGGTGCTGGTTTTTTTCTTACTTGGTTGAGGGAACAGCAAAGGAGCACTGAGGTGTCCAAAGAGTGCAGCTCCTGGGGGAGAACAGCCACAGTGAACCCTTTTTTAAAGCAGCATCCATCTTGGTCTGGCTGATGACATGAACAGGTATTGCCACCACAGCTCCCACCAGGCTGGGATGCTCTCACCTGCACAACTGGCAAAGCAAACCAGACGCTTTCAAGGTTTTAAAATCATTATTCAAAGTAAGAAGGTTCAGGGAGGTCCCAAACATGCACCAACCATAACCTCCCAAACAGGGCAAGGGCACTCTGAAAAACAGACAATCAAGCAGCCCGCTGTAATTATCACGCTGTTCCAATGCCCAGTTACCATTTTTGAGGAAGCTATTTTAAATACACACACACAGCATTATCACATTGTCTCCACAGACACCCTCAGGGCTGCCCAGGAGTGAGCAGTATTCATTACAGGCCAGAAACCAGCAGCAAATTTCACAAAGCATCACAAGGTCATTCCCTTTTCCATTCCCAACCCAGAACCTTGTTTCACCCCATCACTGCAGCAAATGCACCAGGACCTTCCAGCAATCTCTGAACTGGAGACACTTCACACTGGGAAAAGGCCCAAATTTCACACTGTTTTTACCCATATTTGGAGAGATGCTCAGCTTGTTACTCTCCACTGTTTGAGGGAAAACACAATTTCAGATTGTGAAACACTCCTTGACAGACAATGCAAGTGTGGCTGCAGGGATTCCCTTTCCTGGGGTCTCCAGCTCAGGGATCCAGGAACCCTCCAGCAGCTCCTGGGCCTCACCTGACACTACCAAGGCCAAGTTTGGGACAGCCTGAATATTAAACCAAAACTACAGATTCTCCTTGGCACAGCAGCAGCAGCTGGATAGAGACAATTGCCTTGCACCACCACTTTACATTCTGTCAGCTAAATGTGATCTGTAGGAAGATACTTCCAACAAATCACCAATTCCTTAAGGGATCAAAATTCTAAACATAAATACAATTAAAGCCTTCTAATATTAATGCACACTTTTTATTATATTAAAATCAGGCAATGGTCTGATACAATAAAAAGGCTGCTTATGGAATACTGTTATGTTAAACTTTCAGTACAGAGGATGTTAAATCCTTACAACTAATATTTTCCTCAGAAGTTAATGGAAACATCAATTGTTCATTGACTTGACAGCTGCTGCTTTAAAATGTGTTTATTTTTACTGTTTTGTTTTTTCCTTTTTTTTTTTTTTTTTTCCTTTTTCTTTTTTACACAAACACTGAATTTTTCATAAACCTTAGGACACACTAGGTTGGTTTCCTGTAAGCTTGCATCCACATTGCAGCAGTTAGTGGTCCGAACAGTAAACCAGAAAAGGCAGCGATTTGCCAGGATGCAAAGCCAATCAAGCTCCTTAATCTGCTGTGCCACCGCTTCCCCAAAATCTTCACTGATGAGATTTTTAAGACTTCCAGAACCCTAATAAAATCTACCAGCCGGATTTGATTTGTCTGTGGTTGTCACATATTTCGAAGGGCCAAACGCAAGTGCAATATTTGTGAATTAACATTCTTGGGTCAATCCAAAGCACCAAAACACAACGATTTGAGTGCAACTGGAGTGTGCTCAGAGTCTCTCCCCGCAGAGTCTTCCCCATTGAAGTTTGGCAGCAGAAGCTTTGGGCAATCCTGGTAAATAACTGCTCTTTTCCCCACTCAAAGCCTATCTAAGAGCACGGCCGTGGCCAGCTGGGCTGGAGGGAAGGGAAAACCCACGTTTGCCAGCAGAACAGATTCTCTTGTTTCCCAGGCTGGTGAAGACTAAATTTGTTGCAAAATCAAAATGATAAGCAGGAGGGAACAGGTCAAGTTATTGCCCCTACGCTCACCCTTGGGCCAGGGGTGAGAAGAGTCACCAAGAGGGGCAAAAAGAAAGCAGCACCCCCACTAAAAAGAGGGGAAGAGGGAAGAGATTAAAAGAACCCTGAATCCCTCACCCAAAGCTCATGTCACTGGTGAGGGGGACCAGGAAGAGGAAGAGAAATACAATCTATGCCTTGGCCAAAGGAAAGAAGGAAAGCATGCCCCAGATTATCAGGGCATTAAAAAAAAATAAAAACCCAAAAACGACCACAGTCACATTCAGCCTTTACTAGAGCGAGCACAAAGGGAGGGATGACTGAGGTTAGCACACATCCCCAGTAGTAGTCCATAGGGCCCAGTGTAGCACTGGAAGCAAAAACCTTTGTGTCTACTCTAATAAATAGCCCTGAGCTTCGACTCTATTGCAAAAGACAGAGAAAGAAAAAAATAACCCAGGCCAGACACACAGCAAGGTGATTGTGGGATGGATCCTTTCACAGTTACGTTGGATGTGCCACACTGGTCTTGACAGTAATAAATTTAAATAGACTTTTCCTGATACCAGAAGTTCAGCTATGTGGACAGTGGTTACACGACAGAATTATTTGTTATAGCACAACTTATATTTCAAATGAAAAAAAAAAAATTAGTATCATTTACAGTATCTCAAGAAAAACTTCCTTTGAATGGGAACTTCCTTTCCAGTATTTTGAGGTCTACAAGATGCATCTAGAAAATTTACTACTGTGGAAAATGAAGACAGCTTAAATTGAATAAGGGGGGTATGTTGGGGTTTTTTTTTTAATTAATTGCTGTAACATTGTCCTTCAGGTGGCTGAGGAAGTTTCATATTTTCTTTAGACATCATTAGACGCCGAAGCTCTTGCAGAACAACTTTGATACTATAAGAATTCTGCCATTTTGCTAGGACTGATATGGCTCTGGGGTCCACCTAAAATAGACAAAAAGACCATTCCTGTCAGAATTTGTGCACTGGTTACACTTAATTCCCTTCCACCTCCCAACTAAAGGTCCCACATGAAATCTGAATGGGAGAAATCAAAAGCAAGTATTTTCCTAAAATCATAACAAATCTCCACTTGTCCACTTCCCTTCTACCCATTCCTTATCCAACAAATAGCACCACAAGCAGTGAGTAGCTAAGCAAGCTACAAGTACACACAAAACACTGAAGTTGCACAAAAAAAACCATTAAAATGAATAAAAGCCAAAAACTTACCACTCCATTTGAACTATTTACTCCATTCATATTAATTTTTGTTACAAATCTTACAAACGGAGGTGCTTCTGGATACTTAGGCCCACATTCTATTTTAAGGCTGTATATTCTGTTTTCATAAATTGTCTGAGGGGAAAGGAAAAGGGGAAACAATTAAATCAGGCAATTCAATAAGCATTTGGTTAAGCTATATTCCTAAGGTTGTCAGAAAGACAGGAGAAGCAGAGCTGACTCCTCTCCTGTGATGGTTCTTGGTTTGCAGCACAAGAACTGCAACTTTCTATCACTGCTGGCAAGGCTGTGCACTCCTGTTTGCATATTTCAATTCCTATTTAATTTTCTAAATTAGATTTCAAGGTTGTTTAAATTTTCCATAAAGCCTATGCACACAGTGAGTTTTCTTCAGAGCCTTAATGCAGGCTCATTAGCACCCTCCTAATGTTCTAAAATCAAATGTTGTTCTAGAAAACAATTTGGGTACATCATAAGCAAATGAAATGCTCGTGACTGGGGAGAGATTAACAAAGGCAGACAACAAGTAAACAACACTGCTGGAGAGATGGAAAACACTGCATGTATAATGTTTGTATCATACAAATTCTTGTACAAGCTCTGTGTCAAAAAAGGCAACTGACAGAATGGGAACAGAGAGCAGTAACATGATTAAAGGTCTGTAAAGATTTTCATATCATGACCCCTGGAATTACTGAGAAATGATACTGAGGCCAGATGTAGAAGACAACATCTGCTATTGCAGGAAGGAGAATTGCCTACTTGCTCCCCATGGAAAGGATATTAAGGAAACAGAACAGTGAAACTGGAGACAACAGATGAGTTCTGGGTTTAGATTTGCACACATTCAACGCACAGGTAAATCCTCAAGTTCACTAGTAGGGTATAACCCCACAGTTTAATGGTGTTGGGGGAGAAGAGAGAACACAACCATATTAGCACAAAGAGCAGCTGCATTGTAAGATGCTGCTTTGGGAGAGGACATTCAGAAAAGAAACTGAAACAAACAGCACCACATCAACTCAATGGGAACAGCAGAAAGAACAGCAGTGCTGCACAAACACCTCATGGCACTTACAGGAGCCATACAGTTACATGAAACCATTATTATACAGAACTTGAACTTCAACATAAATCACTCCCTAAAGTGTTTTTTCACACATTTGTCTTTTGTTTGCTTTCTGCTTCAGTGGTTAGGTAAGGAGAAAGGGGAAGAAAAACACCTAAGAGTACTGTTTTACTATGTAAGTGGATACTTACTCTTGGAGGCCCAATAATCATTCCTGTCCATCTTGTAAGTGTCATATCTTCATCATCTTCAAGGCCCCAGCTAACTGTCCCATCCCCTACTCCTTTCTGACCTTCTTCAAGTTCTTCCAAAAGACGAAAATTACGAGGAACTTTTACTCCTGAAACAATCAGAACAATACTTTCAGAGAAATCTGGTGAAGAAAAAAAGCTAGAGTAATTTCCCTAATACTTTTGGTCATTCTACAGATCATATGTTGGACAAAACCATAAAAATATCACTCCTTTTTGAATGACAATATTTCAACATTATGGAAAAGTTATCCCAATATTTAGCTTGGGGTTTAGAAGCAAAATCAAGGTATCCCCAAATAAACATTCTAGAAGGCTGACAGGTCACGTTTTACAGCAGGCAGTAAATGAAAGGAAATCTCCTTTCCTTCAAAGGTACACCCAGCATTATGGAGCTCTAATTAGCACTTGTCTATGATTTCTAGTATAAAAATTTAGAAGTTTCTACAAAATGACATCATGAGAGGTTTGACAGCAGCACACTCACTCAGAGCTTTAAAAATACCTTTCAAAGCAAATAAAACCCTTTCATAACGTTACTAGGTTAATCTGAAGTTAATTGAAGTGGGCTTTGTCAGCAGCAATAGCATCCTCTGTACTTATGACCTCCAGCACCAAGGAATTTCAGCACTTTATAAATGCTGGCACATTTCTCCTCAAAACAGACAGCAAAACAGGGGGATTTTCTTCTCCCCGTTACATTAATGGAAAAAAAGGGCACAGAGCTATTAGGTGACACAGCCAAGGCCACACTCCAAGCCTGTGCTGAAGGAGGATCCTGACCCCAGGCCACAGAGGGTTTCACTGCTCTTCAAGGTATCTGCAGCTCAGGCATCACAGAGCAGAACTGCCCCAGAGGCCACTGCTGCTCCTTTGCCTTGATCTGTGGGCCACCGTTTGGAGCTTTGTGGCTACAGGGCTGGCTCCTGGGAGAAACTGCTGGAAGCTCCCCCTTGTGTGATGGAGCCAGCCCTGGGTGGCTCCAGGATGGACTCACTGCTGGCCAAGGCCCAGCCCATCAGCACTGCTGGGGTAAATGTTTGGGAAGGGACAAAGGTACTGCACAGGAGCAGCTGCAGCCAGAGAGGAGTGAGAACATGGAGAGGAACAGCTCTGCAGACACCAAGGGCAGTGAAGAGGGGCAGAGATCACCCTGCAGCCCCTGGAGAAGCAGAGATCCACCTGCAGCCCATGGAGCACTGCTTGGCCATGTGCAAAGTACAGAGGATCCAGCAGATTTAAACTCTCCTTGAAATATTAATGACCTGAGGAAACTAAACGTCAGAGATGATTCTGCTGCACAATCAGAGGTGTCCAAATTTCATTCACTACAAAGCATGCATAAAAGAAACCAAACCAGCAAATGACTAAAGCAAGTAGCTTGTTGGCCAGGTGGATGCACATCTAAGGTGATCATACCCAAGAACATCCTGGGCAGCAGGATTCAGTCACAGCAGCAGCACAGGAATCCAGAGCCAGCAGAGCAGTGCCAGCAGACACCAGAGCTGAACCAAACCTCCCATCCGGGGGCTGCTGAGCACAGCTCCCTGCCAAATCCCCTCCCAGCCAGACCGTGCTGTTACCATGGCTGCTGAGCAACACAAATCTTTGGCTGTGAAAGGAAATGAGTCAGTTGGGGCTGGTAAAGCCATCGCCATGAGACTGTGAGTCCCAGACCCTGGGTGGTAACGGGATCTCCTGGGCACCACTGTCACATCCCCTGCATGACAAACTCCAGCATTTGCTCTCCCAGAATGTCTACACATGAAATGTGTATCCTGTGTACCACAGACACATCAGGGTTCAAGTATGTAAATCACACCTGAGCCATGCCAGACGAGCCACCCCATTCCCAATGTTCTCCATGATGCAGTTTGGGGAGGCACAGCAGCCCAGCTCCCACACCAGGGATCAGAGAAGCAGACAGAGCAGGAGTTGAAGGACAAGGTGTAACCTTTGCTTGCACACATCCACCTATTTCCCTGGTTTTGCTGCAGTGGAGGTGTGGGAATTCCTGATGGGAATGAGTCACAGTTACACCACTGTCTGGGCTTCAGGCCTGCCTCTGGTGCCCCGGGAAAAAACAGGCCAGGGAAGAAGGGCAAACAGAAGATCCTTCTAGGGGGACGAGCAGCAATGCATCCCCAGTGCAGGGCATGCCACAGAGGAAACCCTGTGGTTGTTATCAGAACCCCAGCCTGAGCAGCCATCAGCAGAGCCAGCCAGGACCTGCCTCGAATGAGTCACAGTGCCAAAAAATACTCTCACTTCCACACCACAACATCACAGTCTTACCAAGCATCATCTCCGTGTCCGTGCCTCGCTCCATGATAGCATCACCTCACAGTTATCAGTGGTGCAGAGACAATTTACTGGTATTTACTTAGACCAAAATACATAACCCAGGAGGAAACAGCTTTGTGGCAGACACAGGCCACACACCAAAGAAGAAAACCAAAAATATTGCCTGTCCACCCTTCCTCTGACCATCAGCTCTGAATGACCCCTCTGAGCATCACACCCTATGCACTAAACCAGGCAGGAATCTTTAAGTGAGCATGTAATTAAAAATGACATCATCATGTACATATTCGAGCAGGCCACAACCAAGGCTGAAAGGCAGCCTTAGTTCTGACATTTGCTACCCAGAGCTAGGCTTGGCTTTACAACCTTATGGGAAGAGAAGGCACTTATTGCTGAGTTGTCCCCAGATAGAGCTGCTCTGATTCAGCATGAATCCAGCATGAATCAGAGCCATAAAGGAGTCACACAGGATTTCAGAGTTCTTTGGCAAGTGTGATGTCTCCAGAGAGCTGGCGAGTCACACCGTGCACTGACTCTGCCACATGGAAATCGTTACCAGGAATGAGTGTTCATTCCACTGCAAGTGCTCCCTGTGAGCACTGCAGGGGTATCATGGCAAAGGGGGTACCCAAAGAGAAGGACATAGACTGGAGTTTTATGTATTTCATGGAAAATAAAATGATCATGGGAGACAATTGGCAATTTTACAACAACAGCAACTAAACATGTTTTACTCCTATGCTAGAGCTCAGGGTGTGACATGAGGATCATCACCTCAGCTGCCACAGAAGGTGGCAATTCAGCTCAGTCCCTGAAATATTCTCAGGAAATTCATTCAACAGAAGGAGAATTACACATACTAATATAAAAGATTATGCCCATATGATTATGCCCAAAGTTTATTTATATAAATAAACTTTCCTTAAGCCAGGCAGAATAAAGACCAGATTTGTCCTTCTGGTCAGTCTGGAAAGATGCACAAGGCCATTAAGCCAACCCCATCTTCGCCTCCTTTGCAATGGCCTGGAGCACTCATGCTCTGCTACCACATCCTGCTGGGACCCCAACCTCAGCAGCCACACGAACTTTATCACTTGTGATCATACACAAACACATCACCATCATGTTTGCAGTCCACCAGGATTCCTAGGAAGTGATCAGATCTGTCCTAGGCTTACCCAGTATTTGCCAAATGACATCCAGGCCTGAAGGATGGCAGCTGCAGATTCAGGAGATGTCCTGTGCCCCTGACAGCACCAGCAGTGACTGCTCTTTCCTCCTCCCACCCCCAATAAATACCTTGCATAACCCTCCCAGTGTAGCAATGGAGACTTCCAAGGCAGTAACCAAACCAACCTGTTTTTCTAAAGCCCTTCATTTAACACAAGAAAGCCCAAATAAAGTGAGAGGCAATTAAAAAGTAATTAGCTTGTCTAAAGTACTTTCAGTTACGCATCTTATTTTAGCCTTCACTATGGTTCAAGATGACTCAAAGAAATAGCAGCTTCATTTGAAACATAAATATAGTAATATCTCAGTAACTGCTTCAGTTGCAGCTTGACTAACTGAAATACTCTCAGAAACACTCCCAGAAACGGAACTGAAAACATATTTCAGAGCAAAAGGAGATATTCACTATTCATCACAACAGCAACAAACCTATCAAAGCTAAATCATAACTGCACTGACTAGGTGAGATCTCCAGTGACAGATTTCCTGGAGTGACAGTGAACAATCCATCTCAAAGTAACCTTTTAGTAACGAGTATTTGTAAAACCTCAATCCCACACACGAGTTCACCAGCTACAAAATGTTAATGAAATCATTTTATTGCAACCAGAGAGGAGATCTGAACCACAGACTGTGCTTCACAGAGCTCAGAGCTGCAGTTAAGAAGCTGGGTGATCTCAGGACATCCTCTTGAGCCTTCACCTGAATCAGGACCTTCTGTTTTCCTTCTCAAAAATTCCCCTGGCACATCCTAACCCACCTGTTTGCAAACCAATGGGTTGCAAGACAGAGCAGCACACTGAAATAGGGACAAAAGGAGTCTGACTGGTCAGAATCCCACTAAAGGAAGGACAGATTTATCCTGAAAGACAGTTAAACATCAGCTTGGACTTTTAAAGATCTTAAAGCACTCTTGGATTTACCTTTGAACACAGCACTACTGAAGACACAGAAACACGACTGAACGTGTCTCACAACAGATTCAAGAATGATCTTATCAAGCTGAGATTTTTCTCCTCTTACTACCAGACTACACTTTCCCATCCCTTCATTTTCCTCAGTTATGTGGCAGAAGCAGTTCCAAATCCAGAGACCTTGTGAAGCTGAGAACAGCACCGTGACACCGGGTGGCCCACGTGCCTTTGGGGTAGATCCTCTCCTCCAGTATTTTTGAGCAGTGTCAGTAGAACTGAACACACATCTCTCAAAAACTTCATCAACACGTTTCTCCAAAGTGAGATCGAATTACAAACATTTCTCTTCAGGACTAAAGCACAGGCACAGGGCTGAAAATCCCAACCTTCACACCCTCACCAAATCTGTGTTACACCTGCCAGAAGCCTTACCTGCTAACGTATTTCATACACTAATCAATACTGCTCTCAGCCAGAATGCTGCTTTTGAAACGTATTAGGCAATTTATATCATTGCAGATGAGAATATTCAACTCAGTATAATCTTGTAGGAGTCTTGAACTATTTGCCTTTTTATTCACCCTACTGCATCCTTCTATTACAGTACACAAAGTTGTGCAATCAACTCCTCTAGCACTATTTCATGTGCTCTTACAGTCCATCTTATTTTAAAAGGCACAGTTTATCTTCCATTTTCTCTTCAATTACCTTTCCCCTACCCTTGAGTTGTTCACTCTTAGACCCAGAGAGCTCTTGCTGCTGGACACGTTTCCTTTGGGACAATGATGTGTTGTCACTCTAAGGAGCATCATGGGGCACTTGCAGGGCACATACACCTGTACTGTACAATACTCACATTGTACCTCTCCTGTGCTTTGCACAAGCATCACTTTGAGTTTACAGTGAGTTCCTGATCTGGAGTAACTTAAATCTGGATAAACCATTTCACTACTAAGCATTTTCAGGCTGTTGGTAAACACAGTGTCTCATAGTCCTGCAAGAGATCCACTAAGCTGAACTGTGAGAGAAGAGTGGGTTAAGTGGGATCATTAAACCTTTCCCAAGGTGGAAGTTAGGTAAACACAATCCCACATGCCAGCAATGTCAGGTTTTGAGTCATTGTAAAATTCAGATCTGCAGTACAGCAATGTGGAGCAAGGCCTGTAGTGTAACTGCAGTTCAGTGAGTGCAGGAGCCTCTGAGGAAGCCCTGGATTCCTGCTAGATCACCTCTGCTGGTGAGCATTCCTGGAGTACACATCAGTCTGAGGGATGGACACACACAGAGCAGAGCCTCCCAGGAACAACCTTATTAAATGATTAAAGCCAATCCTTTCTCTTTGTTCATGTATTAACGGGGCGTGTGGGAAACCCACATCATGAGCAGCACAGGATTCCCCTCTTGCAGTGCTACCTCACATGCTAACATTCCTTCCAGACTGAGGGCTGGCTTTTTCCCCTTGTTAATTATTTATACCTGTTCATTAGACACAAATATCTAATCGATTTACCTAACTGCCAGGACCAGCCCTATAACTTTTTTAGGTTACAGGGACATTTGCTCCCACTTCTTTCTCTGGGTCAGTAGCTGTGTTGAATACAATGAGCATTTTTCATCTTCATTGTGTTTACACTCCTTTGCTGAACCACCACGAACTCAAGACATTAGACACATTCCAGTGTTTCACGGACAAATATGAACACACCAAGACTCCATGAAACAAATGTTAGTGGGCTGTGGTGAAGGCAGTACTGAGGCACCTGCCCCGAGCCCGAGGGATGGATCAGCAGTGAAGGGTAAGGAGGTGACACCCCCTGTCCCCTGCCTGTGCCACAGCCTCAGCAGTGAAGGGTAAGGAGGTGTCACCTCCTGTCCCCTGTCCCCTGCCTGTGCCACAGCCTCAGCAGTGAAGGGTAAGGAGGTGTCACCTCCTGTCCCCTGTCCCCTGCCAGTCCCACAGCCTCAGCAGTGACCACTCAGCCTCCCTCATGCCATGCCACCACCAGCACCGGGCACTGTGCTGTCAGTGCTGCCAGCACAGAACACCTCCACCCTTCCCAACACCACAGAATGCTGAGGGCAGCCCAGGGTTACAGCAAAGCTCCCACCCACAGAGCCTCCCTGAATTTTGGGTTTATTGCACAAATGCAGCGCTCCTGCAGCACAGGGCTGTAAGTCACCCCTGCAGCACACAGGACCCCCTGAGCAGCTGAAGGGCTGTGTGCCCACAGTGCACAGAGGACACTGAGAGCTCTGCTGCCAGCACTGGGGACATGGGACAGCTGTCACAAACCCGGGGATAAGGGGGAGAATGCAGCAGATCCAATGTGGCCTGCAGACGCTGGGTGACAACAGCCCGTCACAAAGGCTGTGCTGGACTGGCCCTGCAGCCAGCCCCTTCCCTTCCCTCCATGACCACCTAACAATTCACTCAAAGCTGCACTGCCCTGAAAAGAAAAGTATTTGCCTTGTTTTTCCAGCCAAACACAAAACGCAAAGTCAGCAGCTTGAAAGGATCACTGAGAATGCAGAGCAGGCAGAAGAACGTGACGTAACAGGGGAAGAGGGGTCTGCTGCAGCTTCTGTGTCT
Source organism: Malurus cyaneus samueli (assembly GCA_009741485.1). Lineage (NCBI taxonomy): Eukaryota > Metazoa > Chordata > Aves > Passeriformes > Maluridae > Malurus > Malurus cyaneus. Next base: position 14,308,667 of record CM019231.1, on the reverse strand, counting down.
TTAGCCAACACCTCAACACCTTCAAACACAGACCTGCAACACATAATTCTCAGGACACCACCCACGGCACTTTGAAAGTATTTTTATTAACTTGACTAATATGAATTATGGGCATTCTGATGGTTATCCTTAAAATCTGAGAGTGGTCATTGATAGAGAGCTCTCTGTAAAAAAAGAACTCCAAAATATTTCTGTTATACCCCCACCAGTCACGTACTGGTGACCTCGCAGTCACTTCAGAGAGTGCAATTTGGAAACAAACACTACAGGGGCACATCGGAAACCCTCCATGGACTGAGGAAAACAGGAAAATGAAAATGCCCCAACAGAACTGACTCTGATTTATTCGAGCTGTTGAAGTGCATTAGAGGATGTCAGTAGACAAAAGCCCCACTCCAAAGCTGGTGGCAGTATTTTTGCTTAATGTGTAAGGATAAATGCAAAGGGAGAATGTGTGTAACTACTGAAAGCTAGAGCAGCTTTAAAGGGAATAAAAAAATCACTGTCTTCTTGGAGCACACACGTCCTGACACGGGAGTTACACACTTCTCAGGAAGCAGGGAGAGGTTATCAGCAAAAAAGGCTTTGAAAGCGGCTGATTCCACTCACGTAACTGCAGCCACGACGGGGTGACTGCCGAGAGGGAAGTGCCGGGGTCAGCGCTGGCCACACGGAACTGGCCAGGAGATGATTAGGGCAGGAGAAGAGCCGGTCCCGGCGGCTGAGGGGCTGTCAGGGTCCGGCCCTGGCCCGGGCTGTGGGCCCAGCGCCCGGCCCGGTTCCGCCCCGCCGGGACCGAGGGACCGACCGGAGCGGCCCCGCTCGCCCTTCCGACCCGCACCGGGGCTGCTCGCAGCGCGAGGGCTCGGCAGCCCCGAGGGACGCGAACGGGCTCGGCGGGACCCGCGGAGGGAGCGAGGGCGGCCCCGGCTCCACTCCTCCCGCCCACCGGGCCCCGCTCGGGCCGCGCCGCCGCCCCGCTCCCCCGGCCGCGGCCGCCCCCCACCGGGCAGCTCTTGCCCGCCGTCCCCGGGCGCGGCCCCGCGGGTGTGTCGGGGCTCGGCGGCCCTCGGGTGCCCCGGGCTCGGTGGCCCCGCCGCGGCCCCGCACCCGGCCCGGCCCGGCCCCGCTCACCCGCGCCCGTGGTCGCCGCCATCTTGCGGCCGCCCCGCGGCCCCGCCCCGCCTGACGTCACCGCAACGCGGGAACTGCGGCGCGAGCGGGGTGCGGGCGGGCGCGCTAAGGGGAGCCCGGCGGGGCGGGGCGGGGCGGGAGCTCTGTGGTCACGGCGCTGCTCCGCGGCTCCGCGGCGCGGGCGGGCGTTAATCGCGCTCGGTGCCCCCCGAACACCGACACCGACCCCGGGGTTCCGGGCTACCGGCGAGATAACAGCCGTGTAAACCCCCTTACACTCCGGCCTGGCTTCCCCCAGCCCGCTCCGCTTCGTGCATAACGCGAAAATAAAGTTAAAGGAAGCCGCTCCAAAAACGGAGCCCCAAGGCATCCCGTGAAAATATCCAGAAACAATTACAAAGCAAAACGTTTTGGAGACCCATTGCAGTGTAAGCACCATTCTGCAGGGACCCCTCTTAGACTCAGCTTTAAGCAGCTGCGGGAGCCGAGGTGCTGCTCCCATCAATTGTTCTTGGAAGCTGCTTTAAACAGCAATGTTGGTATCTTACTGGCTGGATTTTATTTGATTCAGTAACATTTCATTTCAGCCACTGAGCACGGGCTGGCTGAAGACAGCAGGGAAATAAATCATCAGGAAAAGAGGCAGGAGAAGGCAGCTAGGTGGCACGAGAGCCCAGCTCAGCCGGCGGGGCCGGGGCCAGCAAAGCCGGGCTTGGTGCCAAGCACAGCCCCCCGATCCCGCAGGACGGCTCCGTTCTCGTGGATGGTGGGTGAATCATTTAACACCTCTCAAACAGCATTCCCCTCCACTTTTTAGGCTGCTAAGTCCCAGGAGAATCCCACAGATAGGCATCACACCTAAGCCAAAACCTCCACGTGGAATTTTGAGGCACCTTGCAGTAATTTTCCTCAGTTTACCACAGGGCAACACTTCCCTGTGCTGAGACTTCTGCAGAGCCCTGGCTGCACCTCAGATCACCCCTGCTCTGAGCTGCACATCAGGATCACCCAAGGCCCTCGTGTGACCACAAGAATCTGTTCACAGAGTGCAATTGCCGTCCTGGAACGAAGCTGGAGGCCTGAAACACCTTTTGAGGGTCCAGAGAGCAGGAGCCAAACAGTTTTCTGTGGAGGTGAGACTGAAATCAGAGAGCTTTTAAAAGCATTTAAAAGCATTAAACTGAAATGCAGGCTACCCATCCCTGCAGAGTTTAGCAGGAGTGCCTTATTCTGCTTCAGCTCTAATCTCTTCCTAATCAACTTACGACAAATTTATCTTAAGCCAGATTTACAGCTGTTAAGAAGGATCCACGCAGCCTTTTGCTCCAGAATTGCCATACTGATTTTATGGGAGCATCCACGTGTGTGAACGGGTGGAAAAGGGACTTTGGGAGCCGCAGCCACGTCAGGAGTGGTGAGACAAGGAACCAGGGCTGCCTCAGGAGCCCGGCACAGCATCCACATGGAAAACTGCATCTGGAGATTAACTCTGTCCCAGTTTCTCATAATTAAGCAAGATTAACAGATAAATAGTCCCAGCAGCCACCAGTATGAGTAGCTCAGATTTGTTTCCAGTAAGGTGACAGTGGCCAAGAGCGGTTTGGGGGCAGCAATGTCTTGAGCAGCACTTTGGAAGTTCAGATTCTGGTGATTTGTGAGTCCCAAAGCATTGACTCCATCCACTGTTCCACTGCTGCTCACTTGGCATTTAAACCTGCAGTGAAAAGAGCTCTCAGAGGAGCCAGTGCTTCAGGCTGATTCACACAGGAGCTCTGAGCATCCACCCTTTTCTGTCTGGGGCTCTCCAGCATCAACTGAAAGCCTTTGGGACTCTTGAAATGGGAGAATTCCTGAATGTCAAAGCTGCACGGAGACCTGATATTGCCTGTGGCAAGGGGAACAGTTTCATGTAATGGCACAACATTCTCCAAGGCTCTGAACATGAAAATGAAGTATTTTGTGACCAAGGTACCAACTGTGATTTTAATTTGCAAAACCCAGCTCAGAGGCATCTGCATTCAGCATTTTCCACTGAAAGAGAATCGCCAGGCCCAACTCTTTCAGAAACCATCCACCAAATGTGAAGAGGTGGAGATCAAGGTCAGTCTAAACCCATGACTCAAAAGCATCTTACACTGCTCTTCAGGAAAAGGCAGTTTGAATTTAACACAATTTACAACTGGGAGAGGCAAAATACCTTACATTTGACCATCAGTAAGCTTTCAGTCAGGCAAGAATCAAACCAGATCCAAATCACATTAACTTGATAAAGTGTCTGTTAGATATTTGTAGGGAAACTTCTTCACCCCAATTCAGTCGGGGCTACTCCTTTGCATCCAGAGCAGAGTTAATTACTTACACTTATTGAAAGGTGTAGAAGTTTGGTAAAACACAGTTTTACCAGCCAGGCTCCTAAAATGCAGGCAGATGATCATTCCAACCGAACCAAACTGTGACACTGCCGGGTGTCTGAGGTGTGGCACTGCACAAGGAGCTACCAGAGATTGAGCTCTTGCATTACCTGCTGCCAGTGCAGCAATGAAGAACAGCAACAAGACTTGAACATGATTAGTATTATCCAACTGCTTTGTTATAAATATATTATATACATTCAAACATCACATTAAAATATTATTCCATTACACCAGAAGAGATTAAGGCTTTATATTATTTACAGAGACAAGCAAGCACCTTAAAAAAAATAAAAAGAACAAAACACCAGTCATTGACAATTCCCTTCTAACATTACGAGTTTGATACCTTGAGCTCTTGAATACAGCTATTTGCAGTGTGCCCAATGCTAGAACTATTTCAAACATTTATTGTCAGGGTAGGAAACACTTAATAGAAGACTCAGCAGTGAGCACTCCACACGAACAGACACATGTGTTGTAGGGTGCCCTCCCTCTCCTCAGAGGCTCCTGAAGTTGAAGGCTTATGCTGAAACTGTTTGCTTAATTCCACGTGGAGAGTAGAACAATTTTGTTTTAAGGGAAAGTGAAGACACTTGAGGATTGGTGGCCCACTGGAGGAGCGGGATTCTCCGAGTCTGATCCACGTGACACCGATCAATCAGGTTGAACATGATAGTGAAGACAGAGCTGAACGTTGATCAATCACTGAGTGCATTGAACAGTCATGATTTTATAGGCTTCCATTGCTCCCCCCCAGTTTCATGCAGTGCCCCTGCACTCCAACACCGAGTGACAAAGTGCTGTCACCGTTCTCCCTGTAGGTCTTAGGCAACGAGCTGTTTTGGAAGTGTTCAGAAATGTTGATACAACACACGTTTCCTACGCCCCACATCCCCCCGGAGTGCCTGTGCTGCCTCTGGCGTGCCCAGAACCTCACGGATACAGCGACCAAGCATGTTCTAAGGTGTAAGCAGACATGGCTAAACAAAAAGGTGCTCAGTGAGAGTAATCATCTTCATTTCAAGTATTGTTTTAAGAATTAGTTCTTTTCATTGCAGTCTGTGTTAGCACTTTTTAGTTTGTGCTTTAGAGTCTGTTATTTCTTTGTAGGTCTTGAATTTGGCTGATGGCTTTATTTTTTTTTTTTTCTTTTAAAAACAACATTGGCAACAAGTTAAGGATTGCAGAAGGCTGGCAAAAGTTATTTGATTTTCTGAGCCCATTTCATGTCATCTGCTCTTGGCTTCTCCCCAGTAAGTCCTTGGATGATGTTCTCCAAACATCTCCAAAATCTTATCTTCTCTAATGGATAATTCAGCCAACCTAAGGGATTGCAAAGGAAAAAGAGGATTAGTTTGTCATAGCATCCAAAGTTCAACATTTTTTTAATGAGAAAAAAAAGCAACCAGCCTGATACTGCTAATAATGATCAGGCTTAAACTTTCAGGACACAGCAGGACTGAAAAAACACCTCTTTGGGTGGCAAGATCTTTGCCACCATCTGTCAAGTCAGGCTTTTTAACTGTACCATGTTTCTACATGACATTCTGCTAATGAGAATTAGATTTGTTTCTTGGCAGAGGTTTCAAAACCCAATGAACTGTTTGTCGAAGCCAATGATAGAATAAAGAACCAGAGTGATTGATTTCCAGCTTCTAATTAACTTGGTAACTAGAATCATGCAACCCTGATGATTGAGCAGTCTCACCTATACAGACATTCTCTGAGTCAGAATGAGTGGATGCTGAAAATCCACAAGCCTGGCTTTAGAAATGAGCATTCAAGACCAGCTGCAGACATTCTGCTCTTTTGATGGAACAGCAGCTTTAGTGAACAAACCCCATTAGTGAGCTGAGCTCACCAAAACCCAGCACTGACTGCTCCCTCAGACTGTGAGTTACCTTCAGCTGATCACAAACATTCCCCCCACCCTTTTCACCCACAAACCCAACTGCACTTTTCCTAAGAGCAGTGGGAGTGAATTCTGCAGGTGTTTCCCAGCTGTGCTGGCCAGGATGGCCCTGCAGGAGGGCAGTACCCGTGGTGATGCAGAAGTAGGTCTCGTGTGGGGACACGTGGTGGATCCTGTGGTGCTTCCTGGGCAGGATGATGTGCCAGTCCTGGAGGAAAATCACCCAGCGTGGAAGACCAAAGTACGTGTGGGACCACTTGTGGATCTGGTTTGTCATGGTGATGAAGATGATGAGGGCAAAGACGTAACACTCCCACGGACAGGTCTCACACAGCGCCTCTGCAAAACACCACGAGAAGCTGTGAACACCAACTGTGGAAAGACATTCCTAGCAGGACCATGTCCTGGCAGCCAGGGCTCTCAACAAACTCACCAAGGCCTCACCAAAGCTGCTTTGGCAGAAGGGTCACAAGAGCCAGTGAGCCATAAGCAATTCCCAAATGTCACAAGACAGGCTGGGGAGTGCCAGCATTTGTCAACACACCACAAAGAAGAAGTTAAACTGACTTTACTGCCCATAAAATTGTTGTGATCCTTTGATTCTTGACTTTTAGTTTGCACAGAGATGAAGCACTGTTTGGTGTTGCACACTTTAGAACAATGAGTTTCCCTGGATGTTCACAGCTTGGTCCCTCTTACAATATTCTACATAACTTCTAATCTTTCTAGCACAACCCTCCACTCCCAGATTTTCTGCAGAGCTAGAGAACCTCACTGTGCCATCTTCTGCCACCACACCTGCAAGGAAAAAACGTTTCTCTCCCTCTTGCCAGGAGCACTATGCTTCCAACATCACATTCATGGATTTCTCCAAACTTCACACAGACAAATATTCATTTAAATAGCAACGAGAATGCTAAATCAGTAGCAGTCAGAAGTAAGAGCTTACCTGGGGAAAAAGAAAGAAATTTGTATGCCATGTTTGCCAAGGGGACCAGTGTCATGAAGCAGTTGTCTCCATTGGTCTCTATGAAATCATGTCTGGTGATTGCTGTGGGGTCAATGTGATGTTCCCTAAAGGGTCTGATGAAAGCCTGGCAAAAGAATTGGACAAACACAATACCATGGTCAATAATGGTCTTGGGAAGAAAAATATTACAAAAAAACAACCCCAACAAACACTCTCCTACATTCAAATCTGATTAATTTGTTAGAGTTCCAGAGTACAAAGCATATAAGCAGGATTCAAACTTTTGTGACAACAAGACTTCAGATAATTTGATTTACATTTGCAAAGCAATTCAGTTTCCACACCCAAATCCAGGTTTTCACTGCTTTTCAGTTTTATTCTTAATTTTCACCTAGGACCTTTGGTATGTAATCTTTAAAACAAAGCATTGGCACCCTAATTTCACAGGCAAAATAAACCTGAGAAATTCGCTTGCTAAGCAGCATCAACCAAGGGAAAAAAAACCACAAAAAAATAGAATTCAGCCTGCTATATTATGGACTACAGGTATACAATCCTTCTCAAATTAAATCTTCCATCACCACCATTCTAATATTACAACAAGGGTCCATAGAAGAGGGAATGGGAAAGGTTCTTCCTGGAGCATCCCCTTTTCTCACAAGTTTTTAGCAGCTCAGCTGCAGGGACTCTCCAAATGTGTGTTCCCGACCTTCCCAACACCCACAGTGTTCCAGCCAGGTTCCAACCCTTGTGGTGTCACAAACCGTTCCCACAGAGCCTGGGAAGGTCTGCAAACACGGGCATTGTGCCAAGCTCAGCCAGGTGACCACAGGAGCAGTGCCACCTGGCACGTGTCCCCAGGCCAGTGCAAACACAGCCCTGCCCAGCAGTGCCAGGGGCACTCCCTGCCTCTGCTGTGGAGCTGCTCACGCTGCCAGGGCTGTAGAAAGGGAGTTCAGAACCTTTTCAAGCTGAATGATAACAATGACAAACCTTTCCAACGATGGGTAGCTCCACAGATCCCCAGGTATCTGCTCCCCAGTGGAACAATCCTGAGAGGAAGTCAGCCGTGACAACTCCTGCAACTTGAATGAGAGAGGGACAGTCAGATGGACACAGCATTTTTACTGACTCCTTCACATCTTATTCTTGTTCTACAATTTTACTTGTTTACCTGTCTCTAACTTAGACTTTTACAACCACATGAGATCTACCCAGCCTGAATAAACATAAGGTCAGATAATTACGAGAAAGAGGTTAACGAGACACCATTTGGACAGTAATAATCTTCATTAAATCTATGTTTGTGTTTAGCCCATCTTCTACACAACAGAAATACTTTCTCTATAGTTTTCCTGGCTGATGCCTCACCTCTGCAGCCCTTCCTCCACCTCACATTTTCAAAAAGGAAGAAGAAATAATAAAGTTCTTTTCATATTATAAATCAGCCCCCACTGCTGAATCCATTATCCAGCTGGCCCAATCTCTCAAATGCAGCAGGAGACACCTCATTCTTCGAGTATCCCATTATTATACTGAAGACAGCTTGTTTTATAAGCAGTAAATTCTGTACATTAGGGTTTTTGAGACACACAGCAAGGCTGGGTGGGACACAATAGTGTTTAGATTGCTCCTGGCAGCTGAAAGGGCAAGCGACCTGAGTTCAGGAAAAGATATCCAAACACTTCTCTTTACAACAATTCAAATGCCCTTCTCACTGAGCTAATGCCCCCATTAGCCTGTTCAGCCTCCAGCCTCCAGAGTGAAATAACTGCAGGAACAGCAGCACAGATTGAGGCAGAATACTCGACAGTTCAATAGATATCCCTCATGTTGCTCTGATGTCAGCTGGTGAAGGGGAGAATGGAGGGTGCCTGGAGCAGTGCATTGTACCAAGGCAATCAGGAAGAAATCCAGCTACCAGCACTCTACTGCAGCACGCTGTGCTCACTTGTAGTGCTCTTGTAGGCAATTCTCAAACCCCTTCCCATGGCCAGGCTGCTCCCCGGGCCCGTGGAAGCAGGTCCCACGAGAACTTCCACAGAAAAAAGTGCTTTGCATGTTTACAATTAAAAGTTGCACTTCACCAAAAGTTTACAAGCCGAGCATAAGCTGGGCTTTGCACACACAGAATGATCAAATTGTAATCTTATATCAAAATATATGATGTTCCATATTTACTGCAAAAATTCAGAGTCTGGAGAGGAAGAAACCAGCATAAGATGTTATCAAATGACTCCATGCTTTTGTGTAATGTCACTGAGAAGTGAAATCATGTTTAATCAGTGACTGTATCAACTGGTTGAACAGCACTAAAGGGTCAGCGTGGCTAATTCCACACAGAAAAAAAATCTTGTTTTCTAACTATCAATATGTCAAAGCACCAGTTGTTTGTCACTTATATGCTTATGAAAATAAAATGCCTTAGTCACCTGCAGGCCCATTTAGAGACTCTCAGTACAGAGGAAGTTGTTGTTTGATACTATAGCAAGTTAGGAGGCTAAGAGAATGATCCCTGGACATTTCAACAAGTATAATGTAGCAGCTCGGAAGCAAAGAAGGAAGAGTTCATAATTTTGGCTAATAAAACTGAGAAACTTTCAGTCAGAACTGGACCTCAGAGTGCTGTAAGCAGAGGACCCAGCTGAACTGTGAAACACAAGAAGGGTATTACTGTATACAGTCATTATATCACACTATTCCCAGGGTTTCCAACGCTCCTGTCTGCAGCACCTGCACTCCAGAGGCAGGAAAAGCCTGGCTTCCATCACAGGAGCCCTCCTAGAGCAGACATCTCTCCTTGAGGCTACTCCCTGCTCCGGGCACACCTTGTGACCAATGTCCTGCCCCCAGCAATGCCTCCTGAGCAGGGCACACCTCTCACTGCAGCACACCCCAAACAGCCCCGGGCAGCAGCCACAGCCTGAGCCCTGCCAGTGACAGGAGATCCCCAAGGAGCCAGGATCCCAGAGCTGAACAGCAGCACATCCCAAACACCCATCTGCAAAAACACAGCTTGGCAAAGAATCACCACCTGGTAAAGCCAATCCTCAGGAAAACTCCTCTGTAACTTTAAGGGAGCCCCTGCCAACTGGGCAGGCACACAGAGCTGCCTTTGTCCCCTGTGCACATGCGTAGGGACAGATGGGGCTGTGCCACCAGCGTCCCTCAGTGCCACCACAGCATCCCTCAGTGCCACCAGCGTCCCTCAGTGCCACCAGCGTCCCTCAGTGCCACCACAGCGTCCCTCGGTGCCACCAGAGCAACCCTCAGTGCCTCCAGCGTCCCTCAGTGCCACCAGAGCAACCCTCAGTGCCACCACGGTGTCCCTCAGTGCCACCACAGCGTCCCTCAGTGCCACCAGAGCAACCCTCAGAGCCAGCAGCATCCCTCAGTGCCCCCACAGTGTCCCTCGGTGCCACCAGTCTCCCTCAGTGCCACCACAGTCCCTCAGTGCCACCACAGCATCCCTCAGTGCCCCACAGCGTCCCCAGTGCCACCAGCTCCCTCGTGCACCACAGTCCCTCAGTGCCCCACAGCTCCCCAGTGCCCCACAGTGCCCCGGTGCCACCAGTCCCCTCAGTGCCACCACAGTCCCTCAGTGCCACCAGCGTCCCTCGGTGCCACCACAGCGTCCCTCAGTGCCACCAGAGCAACCCTCAGTGCCACCACAGGACACTGGCAGGAGGGGGCTCAGCTCTGCTCCAGCAGCAGCTGCTAGCACGAGAGGAGCCCATCCCTAATCCCAGGGACAGGGAACAGATAATGTGGGGACATGGGAGCAGATAACATGGTGACATGGGAACAGATAACATGGGGACATGGGAACAGATAACATGGGGACATGGGAACAGATAACATGACATGAGTGACATGAGTGTCAGCAGCACCTGCTGAGAGCAGAGCAGTGACTGTGCCAGGCACAGGATCCACAGGAGACACCCCACAAACCCGCCACTGCAACACAAAGTATCTGTGTAAAGGGTAACAGAATCAAAGTTTCACCTTTCCAGTAACAACTTGTGGAGTTTCCGTCTTTAAGTTGAGAATGGAAACACAAAGTTACCCTCAGCTACCAAGTAACTGATGGTAGCTTCAGGTGGGGTGAGAAAAACCGGTTTCTATGGTCCTGCCCTGAAGTAAAGGACCATTTTTTGTGGCTGAGGTTCCTGGTGTAATTTCAAGAACCTTTTAAAACAAAACTTCAAGTGGTAAATCCAGGATGAAGTGACATCCTCGGAGCTGTGAGCAGCAGATGTGTCCCACCTGACCCATGTGCCCTGCACTCATTTCAGTCAGTGCTGATGTCTCAGGAGTGTTTTTTCCCCAATGTGTGCCACAGCTCTGGTGTGTTACACATTCATGGTTCTGCAGTGCACCTGACCAAGGGCAGCCCTGCAGAGCTTCTGGAGCTTGAAACAAAGAGGTTCTGGGCCTTGATCAGATCCGGTTTCTATTCTGAAACTGCACTAAGGGATTTCTTTCTTCCTCTCTGGCTAACCCACAATCTATGTAATAATGAAACACATACCTCAAATGGGTTAAAAGCATCAGTTGCCCATCTTTCAAGAGAGCAGTAATTAATTTTAGCTTGTGTCATGTCACAAGATGTTCCTAAAGATACCTGCCCTATGTGGGGCAGTTCTTATGGATATAAACAGGTTTCAACACAAAGTTAACTCTTCATTTTTTGTAAGACTGCAATGAACAGCCCCTGTTATGAACAAATGTGGTTGCAGATAAAAGTCAAATGTCTGAAACAAGTCAACCAATTTGGAAAAATGGGGTTTTAAACCCTATACAAAAACAGGAGGAAGGAGAGGAAAATAACAACTGGGATTCTTGCTGTAAATTGCCATTTTTTTTATCTAGATGCTATTAATATATGAACTACATAGTCCACTCATGTCTACTGAATAATATGCTGACACCACAAGCTCACCTGAAGGTATAAGGGCTCCCAAGCCATGTTTTGGTGAGGCTTTTCTGCTTATCCAATATACACAATAACCCCTTTGGCAGCCTTGTCCCTGGCACTACCAACCTTCTCTTATGGCTGCTCTGGTCCTGCTGCAGTGGGAATAACAGGGGTGTTGAGCCTTCCTCACACCCCACTCCCAGCCAGAGCTGCCTGAGTTAACCAGTGCTTCTGTACATGCAAATACAACCCCAGATTCAAATGTGCACAACTCTCAGCTTGCAGAAAGAGGAACAGCTCCATGGCTGCCCAGCAGCTGAGGAGATCCAGAACAGGCCATGACTGGAGCTGGCACAAACAACAAAACAAATCCATCCTCTGCCCACTCTTGTTTGGGTTTTTTTTTTACAGTGAAGAGGGGAAGGAAATTGTCTCATTGCTGCTGAACCAGAAGACAAGAGACTCCCATGGCTCTTCCTATCCAGCAAGATCATCTTTAGTCAGCAGTGAGGCAACCCAGCACAAGAGCTGTTCTGAAGCAGGGCTATGGAGATGAACCCTCAATGCTGCACTCCCTCCCAGAGCAGTGACTCAGCACAGCCACAGCACCTGCCTGCCACATTCCCACAGCTCAGGGAAGGACGTGTGCCCCGCTGCCAGCCACGAGAGGAGCAGATCTTCTCTGTCCCAACAATCTCCAGGTTGGGGTATTTACTGCAGAACTCGTGTTACAATTCTGTGTGCCCTCAAAGGCATGAAGAAAGAAAACAGAACACAGCCTTTAATACAGATACAGGGCTTAGGCTCAGTGAAATGATCCAGAATCTTCAAACTACTTCATTTCCTAAAAGAAAATATGTACTTCCATAAGAGCACTCCCATTCAATGAACAGATCTATGCAGCAGAACACTCAGCCTGCTGGATCCATGATCCCTTTCAGATACCCAAAGACCTGGCAGGAACTTGATCTAGAGCTCCATCTTTATTAGCAGAATGTTTATTTTGTGACCTCAGCTCAAATGTCAATATTCCAAACCAAGCCTGAGGGAAGATCTGGTGGAACACACCTCACCCTGTGGATGACTCAGGATTCCCAACTGTGCTCATGGCACTGCTCACGTATTTAGGAATCAGGACTTTTATGGGTATGAGTTTCCCAATATGCAATAAAACTTACTAATCACTGTGAATTACAGACACCATTCACACTTCACCTGGAGGGATAATGTACTGAAGGCAGCAAAACAAGATAGCCTGCAGTGCAGCACTTGTTATTTTATGGCACTCATTGCTGTACACATTATCAGTTATTTCCACACCACTTTATTTACACAGAATCCAGATTCTGCTACTTTAATCATTCACTACTACTTAAATAATATTATCAGTGAATTGGCTGTTTTATCAGTTAAACTGGTAACCAGGATATCAGAGAACTCAAGTTTTTATCAATATTAACTTTGAGATGAAAGCCCGGTGCAAACAGATTGCACTCCAGGTTAACCATCATTGCTGATTACTTGTCTGGATCCTTCCTCATCCCTAAAATGCAAATCCCAATGCTGTGTTCTTTTCCATTCCTCCCAACACTTCCACCTCATCGGCTGAGAACGGGCAAGACTGAATTAGGCCAAGAGAGCTGGTGTGACTCACAGAGGAAGGATGCTGTTCCTCCTCAGCCCCCACAAAGCCAATAACCTCTGCAGACATCAGGAATTACCATGGCCCAGCTTTGGCAGCAAATCAGAGCTCCTGTCAGGTACCACTGCTTGAACCTGGTGCAGTGTTTTGGGTGGGCTTTGTTTGTTTGTCTGAACTCATTAGCAATGCACAGCACTGATTATGAACAAGTTCCATTGCCTCCTAAAACATACACACCACAAGATTTACAGAAAAGCTATTTTGTTCTAAAGCACAGGACATGAACATTCCATCAGAATCCTTCACTGGTTCTTCCTCTCCTCCACAGAAGAGATGAAATCAACCTTTCTTATACTCCTGGAAAAGTCATCATTCAGGATAAAGGGCAAACATCACATCCTGACATGAAAGCACAATTCTCCAAAATTCTCATGTTCGGTTTGCAGTCCCCAGAAACAAAGCCAGTTTGATACCAGAGGCACCTTCTATAACATTTATTGAGCTTTTGCTTTCTGAAAAGTTCTTGTAAGTATTTTTGTCAGTCAATGTATTTGTTTCCAAACTCTGACCATCTTTTCTTTCTCAACAGTCCTTCCACTAGCAGTTACTACCCAAGAACATCAGACTTACACAAAACTTCCTCTGAGATAGTGTGAAGCCACAGAAATGTACAGACAAAGCAGTAACAAATCTTGCAGATGGTCTCATTTTCAGAGGTTCACACACAAATGTCCCTCTCCCTTTCCAACAGCAAGTCAGGCCTAAAGGATCCCACACCACAACAGTCAGGAGCAGGGCAGCAAACAGTTCCTACTTACATATCCCAGCGAGGACCGAGGGCGTGTGTTCCAGTCGCAAGTAGAAGAGGAGATTGTAAAAATTGAAACAGATCAGAGAGAAGCATAAGATGACAGAGATCCATTCTTGCAGCCTCTTTCCTGTTGGAAACAAAAGGAAAAAAGCATGTTTTACTTTTATCTGAGAAGACATTTTGAAGCCTGAAATAACAGAGACAGACCATTCTACTGCCTGGTTGACTTGCTCCATTTGTCTGATGGGGAACTGAAACAGAAACTTATTTATCCACGGGAGGTGCACACATTTTGTTAAATGACATTCCTCTTCCCTGAGCCACTACTAACCTCTTCCCTCTGCCCAAATAACAGGGCCAAATCAGACATCATCTCACATTGTCCTAGTTTCCCTCTCCCTGAGATTGCTGGCATAAAGTTCCTCCACGTCACATCTTTTCTCCATTTGCGTTTCATCCAATATTCAGTGTTGCTGGAAGGGCTGAATCTGGGAACAAATTTCTGGCCTCAAGCATACTTAAATCACCTTGTGATCTGTAATATTTACAAGCTCTGAGACCTCAAATAAAGCTGTTGTACTAAGAGAAGAAAGCACCATTCTCACCCTTCTGTGTTTTGGTGGCCCTGGAATGGGTTGTCTAACGTCTCAAGTTTTTCCCTGAAGCTTTTCCCTGAACTGCTGTCATGTCTGTGCCTTCCTGCTCCCAGGCAAAGGCTGGGAACTCACAGCCCCTCTGAGGTGACAAGGGACAGGACAAGAAAAGAGAAAGAACTGGCACAAATTCTCGCCTGCACTTTGCTGCATCACTTTGTACCTCTATAAAAAAAAATCATTCATAGCCTATAAAAAGAGAACAGGCACATCCGAGTATGGTAACACCGTGAGTATCAGATTAGCAGAGGAAAGCTCTCCCTGCTCCTCACTGCTGGATCCCACAAGGCACCAAGGCAGAGAGCAGGGAACATTCAGGGTGAGACCTCCATGGATTAGGACACAGAAACAAACCTTTAATGCCCAAGGCCAAGAAGATCTGAGCTGATACTGTGGCAGAGGGGCTGGGGCTGCAGGCAGCTCTCAGAAAGAGCTCTCAGCTCAGCCCCTGCCTGTTTTAGGGGGCAGCAGAACAGCTCCTCTTGCCCAGGGCTTCCCGGAGCAGTTATCCCACAGCCCCTTCTCCAGCCCCTGGGGCAAAGCAGAGCCCAAGGAAGGCTCTCTCAGGGAGCACTCCAGCACGGTGCACCCACTCTCCCAGGAGAGGTACACTCAGGCCTGGCACGTGTTCAGGACAAGAGCTTCTGTCCCACTCCTCCTCTCTGCTGACCTAATGCCTGATCAAATTTCTCCTTCTAAATGCTAAATCAAGTCCTTCTCAATCATGCAACGAGCAGAGAATGCAGGAACATAAATGGAGGGTCAGTTTTATCTTCAATGTGCTTACAAGGCAGTATTTGAATGTGTGAACAGATTTGGACAGGTCAGTTTTGTTCTACAAGGGCCATGAGTACATACATTAACATCCTCTGCACATCAGAGGAGAGAATCAGAAAATTAAATTAAGACACTGGAACAGCCATATTTGATAGCAGCATCAGGTCACAATGTGGGTGATTCTATAAAGAGATCCCTGGAGTAAAGAAAGTAAGAGTTAATTAACTCTCACTTCCTGCATCAGAAAACCACACCCTGAGTAGAGGAGCTAAGTGGGTAGATCCTCATGGAACAATTAGCTGTTTGCTGGAAATGAGGCTGGCGAGTCCCCTGAGTTCCGTGTGTGCAAACACCTCTGTACCCTGAACACAGTGATCCAGGATGGCTCTCGAGATATCCTGCTCAAAACCACAGCCTCAGCTCTGCACTGGGAAGGCAAATCAGTGAAGGATCTGAGTCAGCACTGATAACTTGTGTTTAAAGGGCACTCAAAAGTGTGTCCTGTGTGCAGGAGTGAGGTTTCAAAGCCACAAAGTATGTGATTAAAGAAATCAAAAATGTTCCGGTCATGCTCACTCTGCACAATTCAGTGTAATCCCTGTTCTTAGGAATTCAGAATTTGAACATCATATGTTTCCACTGTAATACATATTCTGGCATTACTTATGTAAATTATTTATGTAATGCCAGAAGAAACCTGCATACCTAATACACCCTCAGCTTCTTGACATATCACTGTACACGTGCTCCAGCCAGTGAGAAGGGCAGCAAGCTCTTGGGGCAGGAAAATCTTTTCCTTATGAGCCAGAGCTGTGGTAAAGTCAGTGACTGCTTTGTGTAAAGCACAGCAATCAGTCCCAGCTAGACCAGAGCCAAAAGGCATCACAACATCTGCCCAAGGCAAGCAGGAGGGGAGCAAAACAAACTGAAATGGGCACACTTGCTGTAAACAGTCAGACAAACCAGCAGAGGCCTTGGATTTCTTATCATCACATGGCCCTGTGCGAGTAAAAACACCAACTTGTGCAGGAATTGCCTCGGATGTGCAAGCTGGGCTCAGCTGACCTGCTGGAAACCACAAGATGCTGAAAACACGTCTTCCCTTCCCTAATTCTTCACCAGAGAATGGATTCACTGGGAATGGCAGGAATACTGGAATACTCAGCACTGCTCACACTGTTCTAAAAACAAATGACATTTTTTTATACGGAGTTTGTAATTATTTCCACAGCATAGTCATTTGGGTGGTCATACTGAGCACTCAAATGACAAATGGAAGCTTGTTTGACGGGTTCCAAGCTCGAGGAAAAGCAAAACAGGCATTCAAGCATCCCTTTCTGAGGGATGTGCCCCTTTCTGAGGTGCCAGGCCTGGAGATCTCAGGGCAGCTCACTGAACAGACGTTCTGAAGGCAAAGCTTCTGTTGTTACCTTGTGTTCGACCACACCTGCCTGCTTCTAGAGGGAAAGGCTCGCTTTTAGTCTGGCGGCTTTTAGAGAGAAGAACGTGCACCATTCAATTGCTGGCCGTGGGCAGTATGGTGCACTGCAAACGCCCCCCCCACCGCCCGTGCCGCAGCGGCCGCTCGAGCCGAGCTGCCCCCGCCGGTCCCGGCACCCCGGCCCTCCGCTGCCGGAGCCGCGCGGTGCGGCCGGGACCCGGACGGCGGAGGAGCCAGCCAGGGAGAACCGGGCCCGAGAAACCGGCCAGGGAGAACAGGGCCCGGGAGAGCCGGGCTCGAGGGGAACGGGCCCCGGGGCACCACCCGAGCAGCCGGCCGAGGGCCCACCCGTCCCGCGGCCGCTCAACCTGGCGAGTAGAGCTCGGCACCGGGGCCCGGCGGTGCTGCGCGCCCCAGCGCCGCCCGCGCCCTCGGGCTCTCCGCGCCTCGTCCCGCGGCGCCGCCGCCCCGGGGCAGTGTCGCGGGCGCGCCGCTGTCGCAGGCCCGCGGCCGATGGGCCCGCAGGGCGGACCCGCCCGGCAGCCTCGGGAACGGCCGCGCTGGCCTGAGGGAGCCGGGCCGCCGCCCCCGCCCCGCCCAATCGCGGCACGCCGCGCGCCGCCGGGCATGGGCAGCGCCGCCCGAGAGCAAGCAACTGGCGCGGCGGCACGGCGGGTGGGCGCGAGGCGGGGCGGGGCGGGCGAGGCGGGCGGGGCCGGGCGGGGGCCGGGGCGGGGCCGGGGCGGGCCGGGGCGGGCGGGCGAGCGGTCCCCGGGTGGACGGCGCGGACGGAGGCCGGGCGGTCAGGGCTGGGGGCGGGACGGGGCCCGGTCCGGTCCGGGGTGGAACAGAAGCGGGACGGAGCGGACGGGGCGATCCCGGCGTTCCGGTCGCACCGCCCCATCCGCCCGGTGGCCTCGCGCGTCCTCTGCCGCGAGGGCGCTTTCCCTGACCGCCACAACGGCAAATGAAGCTCACTTGTCGGTGCCCTTATGTGGCTCTATGCCCGTGCCCGGAACAGACGGCAGGAAGAGCACGCGGCGGTGCTCTCGGTTCTGGAAGATATAAATGATATCAGTTCGCTGCTCACGCAGGCGTTGTTCATCTGGGGCTGCCGGGAAACTCCCGGTGGGTCTGAGATAGGCGGCCACCCGTCCCCGTTAGAGGTGTGTAAGTCAGGAAGGTGTAACCAGTTCTGGCTGAGGCACGTTCCCGGCAGCGTTTCTCAAGTGACCTCCAAGGTGTGTTGGTGATCTTGGCTTCTCAAGGTAAGAGGGATGTCCAGAGGAAAAAGACACCGCACACGTTACCACAGACACTCGTACACGATACACAAACCCCGCACACGGATACCAACAAACACACCGCACACGGATACACAAACATCCCGCACACGCACACACAACACTCGCGACAGGCTACCACAGTGTGGCTTTGGACGGGCTGTCAAACTTGCTCGGGGCAGGCTCAGAGCGATGGAAGAGCGACATTGCCGGACCCGCGCAACCCTGTCCACCTCCCCGGCCCCTCTCATCCCCGCCCCCCCCACTTCCCCGCGCCGCGCCGCTGGTGGCGCTCCAGGCCCGCGCGTGCCGCGGGTCGTCGGAGGGACGGGGTGGCGAAAGATCGGGATCGGATCGGATCGGGAATCGAACGGGATCGGGCGGGCAGATCGACGGGAGCGCGGGACGGTGGATCGGATCGTCGAGTCGGGATCGGGAATCGGGATGGGATGGGAATCGATCGTGTGATCGTCGGGCAGGGATCGGGGCGGGAATCCGGATCGGGGCGGGATCGGGATCGGATCGACGGGATCGGTGGACGGATCGGCGATCGGCGATCGGGATCGGGATCGGGATCGGGATCGGGATCCGGGATCGGGGGGATCGGGCGATCGGGGCAGGGGATCGGGCGGAATCGGGATCGGGCGGGA
Source organism: Malurus cyaneus samueli (assembly GCA_009741485.1). Classification (NCBI taxonomy): domain Eukaryota; kingdom Metazoa; phylum Chordata; class Aves; order Passeriformes; family Maluridae; genus Malurus; species Malurus cyaneus. The sequence continues at coordinate 14,290,062 of CM019231.1, read as the reverse complement.
TCGGGATCGGGGATCGGAATGGTGATCGGGATCGGGATCCGGGATTCGCGCGGGCAAGGGATTGCGGGGCGGGATCGGGATCGGGGCGGGATCGGGATCGGGATTCCGGGATCGGGGCACGGGATGGGGCGGGATCGGGCGCGGGATCGGCGATCGTGGATCGGGGCAGGGATCGGATCGGCGGCGGGATCTGGGATCCGGGATCGGGGGCGGGATCGGGCGGGATCGGGGCGGTGATCGGGTAATCGGGAATCGGTGGCGGGATCGGGGCGGGATCGGGATCGGGATCCGGCGGCGGGATCGGATCGGGCGGATCGGGCGGGATGGGATGGGAATCGGGAATCGGGGCGGGATCGGGAGTCGGGATCCGGGGCTGGGATCGGGGCCAGATCCGGGATCGGGTCGGGGCGGAATCGGGATGGGAGGGATCGGGTCGGATCGGGGGCGGGATCGGGATCGGGATCGGGCGGGATCGGGACTGGGGCGGGATCGGGATGGGGGCAGGGAATCGGGCGGGGCGAGATAGGACGATCGGGATCGGGACGGGATCGGGGGCAGGGAATCGGATCGGGGAGATGCGGATCGGGCATCGGGGCGGGATCGGGATCGGGATCGGATCGGGATCGGGATCGGGTCGGGGCGGGACTGGGATCGGGGATCGGGTGCAGGACGGGGCAAGGGATCGGGATCGGGGATCGGGATCGGATCGGTGCCACAGCGCAAGAGGTATCGGGGCAGGGATCGGGATCGGGGCGGGATCCGGGCGAGATCGGATCGGATGGCCGGATCAGGGTATTTCGGGATTCGGGATCGGGGCAGGGATCGGGATCGGGACGGGGCAGGGATCGGGGCGGGGATCGGGCCCGGGAGAAGGCGCGGGGTTCGCTGTTGGAGCCTCGCCCGCTTCCCGCGGCCCCGGACACGGCCCCTGTGCGCCTCAGCCCCGCCGGGACCGGACGGACCCGGACGGGACACGGGGAAACTCCCTCGGCTCCGACCCCGTTTGCTCGGAGCGATTCCCGAACGGCGGCGCTTAGCGCGTTCTACATTGAACTCCGGAGCGGCGGAGTCGGCGGGAGCCGGTGCTGGTGTCACCGGTGCCATATGCGCTGTCCCGGCTCCTGTCGCGTCCCCCGGGTGAGCGCGGCCCCGCTGTCCCCGCACCTGTCCCCTCCCGGTGCCGCTCCCCGAGCCCCGGGGCACGGGGGCAGCAGGAACTGGCTGCGGTTCTCGCTGGACTCTCTCCGGCATGGGAAAGTGTCAGTGGGTGGCAGGGCTGGAACAGCCACTCCCACGGCTCCCGTCCAAAGCCGTCAGTGCAAAGGTGGGGAGATGGCAGGGGCCGAGGAACGCGGCATGTGGGACACAGAACCCCGTGGTTCATGTGGGACACAGAACCCCGTGGTTCCCCCCGTCCATCCAGCCAGCTGCCGGGTGACACAGACCGGCCCCGGGGCTGTTCTGAGTGCCAGCACTCACAAACAGCAAGTCCGAACCCATTCCCTGGCAGGCCCGCTTTCCCTGTGGTGCTCAACACGGGATGAGAGCAGATGGAAAATCAGTATTTGTACAGTCTAGAGCACAGATCATAAATGCTTTTAATAAAGAAAAAATCTTCTAATTCTTCACATAAGCCCATTCCCATCACCCCCTCTCACACTTCCCCCATTTTATGTTGCCCCTGGCTGTACACCCCATGAGTTCAAGCTTCCTGTCCCACAGCCTCAGGACTTCAGAACAGTTCTCTTTTAGAAATTTTCTAAATTAATTACCAAGTTCTGTTACTAGGATTTTCTGACATTTGGCAGGGTACCCTGGAAGGATTTATCCTCCTTTGATGGATCTTTTAAAAGCTTAGATACATTAGAGTAACAATGTTTTAATATACATGATCTGTAACAAATTCACCAAAGCAGGAGGCTGCAATTACCCAGGAAATATCAGACAACTAGGGAGAATTTCTGGGCTGTTAGTGGACAGCAACTACTCTGCTATTTTTATTAGAACATGAGGAAAGGGGTATTTCTAAAATACAAAGTCATCTCTCACTGTCCTGACTGAAGCCCAGGTCCTCCCTGGCTCCAGCAGGGGCTTTCTCTGCCATGCAGGATGGACACTGCAGCTTATGCTTTGTCACTGTGCCCTTCCACGGGCCTTCATGTTTTTGGACTCTTCCCCTTTTCTTTGTTTCTCAGAACCACAGAATGGGTGCTCTGACCTCAAATTTGCACTGGAAAATTTTCCATCTGCCCAGGGAAGGTATTTGGCTGATGTTGTCCCACCGGTGTCAATCTCCAGGTGTCGTCTCCGCGCTCTCGGTAGGGCAAAGAGCAACGCGCAGATAAAGGGGATTGAGCAACCCAGCCCTGCAAAGGCCGAGCCTGCTGGGTCAGAGGTGAGAGAAAACCAGCAGAAGACCAACAAAAACCATGTCACAGCCCATCACCGTGTCCCATGGGAGCAGGGAGAGGAGCGCTCGGGGGTAGGATGCGGCTCTGGAACAAAAGAAGCGAAGGAGTCCAGGAGCCACAGGCTGTGACCGCCCCGGGGAGCGCCGTGCCCCTGGGACTGCCAGCACAGAGGGGCAAAGATGTGGCAATCGCTCCTTATGTTCAAATGAAGCAAAGGCTCCAGCCGGGTCTAAGAGCTGGGGCAGACAGAAGCAGAGCCAACCTCTCTCTGAGTTGAGACACTGTCCCTGTCTGACATTTCGTAAGTGCTGTTTTTTACAGCAGAGAACGGCAAGTGGAGAGCAATCGTTTCAAACCCGGGCTCTGCCAGGTACGACTCGTGAGTTGTTGTTGGCATATTGTTGTTGTGCAGCTGAATAAAGAGGGACCTGGGGCAAGGGAGAAGGGAAAAAAAAAGTGCTCAACATGCTCAGAAATAAATTTCAATTTTACTTCTCTATTTTTACGGCCTTTATTGCAACATTGCTCTACTTGAGTCAGTCTTTTAGGCAAAGTCCCCTCCTAACCCCCAGAGACCTTCCCAAACCACCTCCCTGCTCTCTCCCAGCCTGTTTGATGCACTGGATCTGTCCCACTGTCCCCTCGCTCACCTCCAGACTGTCACAGCATCGCAGGAACTGCTGCAGCTGCCAATTCCTGGCACCACCACCTTCCCCCACCATCCTGTTCTGCCCCTCCTGCCAATTCCTGGCACCACCACCTTTCCCCCCTGCCCTGCTCTGCCCCTCCGTGCTGCCCCAGCTCTGCAGGGTGGGTGAGAAGCTCCACTGTGGATCAGTTCTGATCCTACTGACCTGCTAAGAACAACTGCCAGGGAAATAATAAACGGGACAGAACTGCAACGAGAAAATCAGAAATGTCAGCCAGCGTCTTTCTAGGCTATGACCCTCAGTCCAGAGACCTTCTGATAAACATTTCAGTGTTTGAGCCATCAGCACTAAACTAATAACATCTCCCCAAAGCTGGTGTCATTCCAGAGACAGCTGCTGTAGACCTGGAGAGCATGAACTGGAAAGCTCGCAAGAAATCCTGGAAAAGAAGACAATTTCCAGGAAGAAAATTCCTCTGCATTGCTTTATTGTAGGTCTGAGCCCAGAGCTGGAAAGTTGTGGCTTCTGCAGTACAAAGAAAGAGCAAAATTGACAGAGATGAACAGTGAGGATGAGATTCTTCCCTCCACCTTTTCACCACTCTGGTCTCCTCCTGTTCCCTCCCTGTGTCTGTATTGTTTCACACATGAATGTAGAAGAATCTAGATGCTATTGCATCAGATTTTTTTTTCTCAACAATGTTACATTCTTACTAAGTAATTTGGGACTTTTGCTATCTCCTCCCTTAGCTGAATAATTCTGAAAAAAAAAAAAAAAAAGAAATCATGGAATCACTAGAAGGAAGGTGCTTTTCACAGAAGTGCTGCTTTTGTAATGAAAATTGCTCTGTTGGGAGAAAAGCTGCAGAGGAGCTGCTGCCAGTGCCCGGGTTGCTTTACCAGGAATGTCTCCCTGTTGAAAGCATCTCTGAGGAGCTTTTAGGACAATTATCAATATCCTCTGCACATCCAGCAAGGCCAGGCCAGGCTCTCCCAGGGACAGCTCAATCCTGTGCTGTGAGCCTCGCTCTGCACCTGTTCCCATTTCAAAACCCCCACTTCTGGCCATGCATTTGTTGTGACAAGTGCAGAAATAATTGAAAAGAGACCAGAGTTAGCTCAAAACCTGCTTGCCAAACGCTGGGGTTTTGTCTAAGTGGTTAGTGCCGCCAACAAGGTTCCCATGAGAAGCTGAGAACGGACGTTGGCTCCATGAGAGTGGATGTTGGGGTTTGAGGTGAGCTGGAGGAAGTTGAAAGAGCTCCAGGTAGAGCAGGCAGGTGAGGGGGAGAAGGGAAGGAGGGGACATCCAACCTGAATTACCACCCAGCTGACGTGAGCGGGGTGACTGCGGGATTACTCAGCGCCGGCCGGGAGAGCAGGTGTGGGCCACACCAGCCCTGATAGAATCTCTTTCACATGACAGTTGCACAGACATTTTATTTTCTTAGGGAGGATTAACCCCAGCCAGGAACACAACTTTGTGCCGCAGAGCAGCAGAGAATAGAGTGATAGAAACTTGAAGAGGGCAAACTTAGATCTGCAAAAATATCTTGAAAATCTGTTCAGGAATTTTACCAAGCAGCTTTAGCATTTGACTTTAGCCAAGGACCATGACAAGCTGGAGACCTGCTGGGGTAATGCCAGGGCAGACCAAGGCTGTAGCAGGTCACACACGAGAGACCTCCTGCCCCTGCAGAGATGGTTGGGGGTAGGAAACACACAAGGCTGATTTTTCAGAGTTCAGTTGGAAGGGCCAGTTAGGGCAGCCGCTGGATGTAACCGCCAGATCAGAATGCAGGATAAAGCACAGGATGAGGAGTAAACAGCCAAAAGAACAAGCCCTGGCTCACTGCAACTTGCCAGCATTTGCACCCAATACAGATGTTCATATTTATGAAGCTATGGGCTCCAGCTATAATCTCCAGACCCAGCTCTCTGGCCAGGCCCAGCTCCAATTTAATCTCTAGTGCATTCACCAAAGATTAACTTGGTAGATAAAGATGGAACTAGAAATATTTGAAGCCTGAAAACCCGTTAGGGGGCTTTTGTTATGAAAACAAACAAACAAAAAAATCATTTTAAAATGTGAAAATAAAAAATAAAAAGAAAAAAAAAAGAAAGAAAAAGTCCAGTGATCCTGATCCACGGACTGATTCTTGAATTCTTCCTCTTTTCAGAGTTCTGAGGTTTGAACATTAAGAACAGTTGACTGTTTGAATCATATAATGCAATACCTGTTCCTCTGGCTTAACGTTACAATATTTCCCACACCGCAGGATTGCTTCACATTATTCTAAGAGTCAGTGTCATTTTCCCTGCAGTGCTAGGTCTTCTTTACTGAGGGAGGACACTCCTACTTCCTTTAATTATATGTTTTGTTTTAAATTAATGTCCTTTATTCTGGAGATGAATCATCAGCTTGTAGACAGGTAAATGTGGGAGTAAGAGAGTGAAAATATAAGTTTGATTCCCAAGGTGGGTGTCTTTAATTAAAATGGACATCAAGAGTCAGTCTTCCTTCCCAAATTTACCCCACAAATCTAAGAACTTTTGGATTCCATGTTCCAATGCACGAATCTTTGCTGTGACCCCCGTCCCGTTCGGCTGCAGTGCCCACTCCCTATCACGTATGCACCTGACAGTTGCACCATATCACCCAAAGCAAATATGCCAAGACAAACTTTCAGCCCCCAGAAGCGCTGGTTTTGCTGGACTCTGGCTGCTCGCAGCGGCCCGGAGGAACCTGGGGCAGTGCTCGGCCCTGGGCTGGCCGCTGGAAAGTGGCTCCAGGACTGTGTCCCTGTGGACACTGCTGCTTGCCAGGGGCATTCACCAAACCAGCACGGGGTGGAGAGTAACGGGATCCGTCTCTGGTTTGCAGCTTTCCCCCTGATTTGCCAAAAGAACTCGGAAAAACCTTTCCTGCCTTGATTTCCCCGAGGGTGAAACGGGACCCGGGACGATGTGTGCCCAGCCCGATGTGTGCCCAGCCCCTTGCGGCGCTGCCAGCCGCTGGCACTGCCTCGCTCTGCGGTGCCAAAGCAGAGCCCGGGCGGGCACGGGGCAGCAGCAGCGCCTGGCACAGCGTGTCCCCGCGGCCCCGGGGCTGAGCGCTGCCCGCTGCTCTCTGCCATCCCCGCCGAGGCAGCCCCGGCCTCCCGCACTGCGGGCCCGCAGCTCGGTCCCTCCCTCCGTCCCTCCGCCCTGCCCGGTTGGTTGTGGGCGGCCCGGCGGGCACCGCACGGCGCACCCGCCCCGGGAGCCTCCTCCGGGGCCGGGACAGCAGTTACCGAGCGTGCGGAGTGGCAGCCGGCCAGGCGGTGACGCGCCTGTTGCTATGGGATCCACCGCCCCTATAAATAACTGAGCAAAGGAACTTTCCTAAGTCAGAGACTTTAGGACACGGGACCCAGAACCAGATGGTCCGGAGGAGACGCGCCAGCCCCCGCCGCAGCTGCCGGAGCGGTGAAGCGCGGCCGCGCCACAGGGACTGATCCAGCCCGGGCGGGCAGCGCCGCGGGGCCGTGCCCAGGCCAGAGACTGCGGCAGGGTCTGGAGCCCCCCACCCCGACGGCGGCAGCTTGACCCTCTGCCGGGGGGGCCCCCCTGCGTCGTTTCCTCCTCCCCGCATCCCCCTTTGCTTTCATGCAACGCCTGGTGACCTGGGACGCACCATGCCTCCCCATCCAGCCGCCCGCCTTTAAATCCATGGAAGTGGCTAATTTCTATTACGAGGCGGACTGTCTGGCTGCTCTCAACAAGCTGCACCCGCGGGCGGCCGGGGGCCGCTCCATGACCGAGCTCACCGTCGGGGACCACGAGCGAGCCATCGACTTCAGCCCGTACCTGGAGCCTTTGGCATCGCAGCCGCCGCCTCCCGCGGCAGCAGCAGGGGGCAACTTTGAGCCTCCGTGCAGCAGCGGCGCCGGCCAAGATTTCCTTTCCGATCTCTTCGCCGAGGACTATAAAGGCAGCGGCGGCAGCAAGAAGCCCGACTACACCTACATCAGCCTCGCCCGGCACAGCCACCCCTGCGCCAGCCAGAGCCACAAGCCGGGCGTGCTGCCGGGCTGCTTCCCGCCCCAGATCGTGGAAACCAAAGTGGAGCCGGTCTTCGAGACCCTGGACTCTTGCAAAGGGCCCCGTAAGGAAGAAGGGGGCGCGGGGCCGGGACCGGGGGGCATGTCCTCGCCCTACGGCAGCACCGTGCGCTCCTACCTGGGTTACCAGTCGGTGCCGAGCGGCAGCAGCGGGAACCTCTCCACCTCATCCTCCTCCAGCCCCCCCGGCACCCCCAACCCCTCCGAGTCCTCCAAGTCCGCTGCCGCCGGCGGGGGCTACTCCACCGCCCCGGCGGGCAAGAACAAGCCCAAGAAGTGCGTGGACAAGCACAGCGACGAGTACAAGCTCCGCCGGGAGAGGAACAACATCGCGGTGCGCAAGAGCCGCGACAAAGCCAAAATGCGCAACCTGGAGACGCAGCATAAAGTCTTGGAACTGACGGCCGAGAACGAGCGGCTGCAGAAGAAGGTGGAGCAGCTCTCCCGGGAGCTGAGCACCCTCAGGAACTTGTTCAAACAGCTGCCCGAGCCCCTGCTCGCCTCCTCGCCGCGCTGCTGACCCCCGGCCGGGCGAGGGCCGAGCGGAGCTGCCGGCTCCTGGCCCCTCTCCGCGCTCCTGGGGCCGGGGCGAGGGGGACGAGAGCCCGCGGCGGGCGGGCGGCTTTGGTTTCAATTTGTGTTGCTGTTGGAATTTTTTTTTTTTTTTTTTTTTTTTTGTCTCTGGTCGACATGTTGGCGGAAGGCTCCGCCGCCGCGCGGTCGGAGCGGGGCCGGGGCTGGAGCGGGGTGGCGGGCGCGGAGGGGGCGCGGAGGGACCCCGGCCCCGGCCCGGGGGGCTCTGCTGGCGCTGGGTATTTAAAAGAGCGAGAGGAGAGCAAGGGCAAAGTGAATGCAATCCTTTAAAGCATGCTGGGAATGCTGTGTACATGATGCAATCTCGTGTAACTGTCAGTCATGGATTGAGTAATCTGTTAAAGATGTTCCTACAGTTTTTTTATTATAAAGAATAATCTATTTCTATAAGAAAATACATATGTATATTTTGGGATCTATGCATTCTTGCTACATTTGAAGCATTAATGAACAATTTTAATAAACTTTATGACTAGGTTAAGAAAAAGTAGCTTGTTTTATTTTGAAGGCATGCTTAAAGTTAAATTAAACACAGGGCTGAAATTCCAGCTTTGGCTTGATGCTGTGATCAGGAATAGGGATTTTTGTTGCTCTTTTAGCTTTCTCTGACTCAGAGAAAGCAAAAAAAATCCCAACAACCAAAACCAAACCCCAAAACCCCCAAGAGAAACTCAGCAAAGAGCAGAGCTGGAAATCTTAGCCAGTTGTTGTTGCTGCATTTTATTTCCTCTAATCACCTGCTTTAGCTGCCGCTTGGGTGTTGTTTGGGGAGGAGATGTTTGTGTTGGGGTTTTTTTCTGCACTTCATGCTGTTTTGAACGTGTAGAGCAAGATGTGCTATCCAAACCATGACCAATCCTTGGCAAACAACACCAAGTCTGAAGTGGGAGGGAGGAAGAAAAAGTGAGGGAGGAAGCCTGAAATGAGGTTTTGTTTGTGTTTGGTTTTTTTTTTTCTTTACAGAGTTTCTATCCTCTATGATCCAGCAATTCTTATGTTTGTAGTTTACAGGAATAAACATGAGAAAGTAGCATTTCTGTTGGATGTGGGTAATTTCGGCATTGTACAGGAAGCTCCCATGACACCCAACCAGGTGAGAGGCTCATGAACCACCCCCTTCCCTTTGCTCTTGAGATATTTTTATAAAAATTAGATAGAATTATCTGATGAGAGGTGTTTGCTGGGTGCAAGCAACAAATAAGTGAGGGGTGGCAGGGCAGGAGGAGGTTTTATAGCAGGCCAGAGCTTTGTTTTGGAGAGATCTGAGGTTCTGCCTGCTCTGGGACAGGCCAGCCCTGCCAGAGCTCCCGGCTGTGCCATTCCCTGCTCTGCTCAGGTCTGGAAGGAGTGAGCAGTCTCAGGCTGATTGCACAGAGGGAGTCGGGCGAAAGATCAGGTCTTAGTCAGCATTTTCCATTTTCCTGTTAGGCCAAATTTAAGTGTGAAGTTTTTAGATCCAGATTCCCAATGCCCCGGGAAAGAAACTCTTTAACTGCCCGTGCTCTGACAGCTGAGCACAAAATGGGGTTCAGTATAAAGGCACTGGCCTTGAATTTGTTCCTGTACATTTGAACATAAACAGGCAGGGGCTGCAGGGCAAATCTGAAATTTGTTGCTTGTTTCTAGTGTCTCTTTAAGCAAAACATGTTTTCTACTGAAAGAACTGTTCTGCTTTTTTTGCCTCTGAAGAATGGAGCCTCCTGCGGGTCCATCAGCTGGAGCTCTCCCCGACATTCCCTGCCCATTCCCTGCTCCCCTGGAGCTGTGCAGGATGAGCAGGGCAGGATTAGCCCTGATAAAGATTTCCCCCGTTTGCTTTTCCATTCGTACAGTGCACTCCAGTTGTTTTTACGAGCCCCCAAAATAGATTTCTGGGTGAGCTCGCTCCTGCACCAGCATGACTCAAGTTCTTGCAGGCACGACAGACGTTGGATCTTGTCTCTTGTCCCTCGTGACCGTGATTACTCCAGCCTCCTGTGGCTGTTTATTCTACTATTTGGATCATTACGAAACTTATCCACATGGTTAGATCCTATTTTCTTGTGTCCTGGAGGCCACACAAAGTCGCCCAAACTCACAAGCAGAGCTGAGTGCTGCCCAGGGGAGAATTGCTGGAGGACTGGAGATGTCCTCTGATACATTTCTCTCTTTCTTTCTAAATAACAAAGCTTCCAACAAGAGTTCAGTCGGTGGGGGCTGGAAGGCAGGATAGATTGAAAGATAAGATGTACTGAAGGTATTTATATGTGTTTAAATAATAGTCCAGTTTTGCAGATAGAGCTCTAGCAGGCATGAAGGAGCTAATCCCCATCCTTAAACTCTGCCTGCCCAGCCCAGGACTGCCAGGGCGGCATCGCTGCAATTTAAAGAATGATGTTTGAATTACTGCTGCATTCCAAGCTATCTCCTAATTAGGATGACAGATTTCTCGTTCAGGAGGAATCTTGTGCAGCAATGATTTTTGTACAGACAGGAAAATGGAGGCCATTAATGCACTGATTTTACACTCATCTCAGAAGGAACCCATGAAAAACTTGGACAGACAATTCCCCCATCCTTCATTCTTAATCATGTGTGACCCTCATAACTTACACTGTAAGAGCTTTGTAGTGCCATTAAATGCACGGAGGTCGTGAAATACTCTGCCTTCTAAAACAACATATGAAAAAGGCCCTGTAATTAAAATTTCCTAGAAAATGGTCTGGAAAAAATAGTTTGTACATTAAGCTGAGAAAATTCCAAGCACTATAGTAGACAAAAGATTCCAAATACCTTTTCTAATTGCAGTGGGGGGATTGGAAAATCCCTGTCCAAACAGTGTCTCAGCTCCATATATTGATTTAGTTTCCCGTGACAAATAAGGTTCTGCTGGCTGAGAACAGGACTCGGAATGTCTCAGTTGGCCTTGGACAGGACTTCCGGAGCTCCTCTTCCTAAAGCCACTCAGGACAAACCATGCAGAGAACTCCAGGCACCAGAGATCTGTCTTCAGTTTTATAGAGGTTTATAAACAGCATTTAAATTGGGCTTTTAGCTTTTATCTTTCTTTTCAAATGGTGTATTACACTAGCTCATTTCTACAGGCTTTCTCATTGCTATGGAAATAACAGAGTTTTTGCCCTGTAGAAACCACTGGGGCACTGATATCCCCTTTCCAAAGCACCTAGCACTGGTTCAGAAGGTGCTTGAATTTAGAAGTGCTTAGTTCTGCACAGTGAATCGTATCTAGCAGTTAAAAATATATATATTTAAAAATCCAATTATAGTTTTGTTAGCACAGTTATCACTGTCTGTTATCTGCCCAAAGCACGTGGAACCCAGTGCAGCTCTGATGCTGTGGTGTTGCTTTTCTGCTTTTCCCACTGCCTTCCATTGCTGAGTGGTGGGAGATGCAGGGGAATTTTTGCATCTTGCTGTACTAATTGTTCTTCCTCTGTCAAATAAAAATCACCCAAATTGCACCCAAGGCTGTTGGATGGAGACTCAATCACAGTTGATAACAGTATAGTTTTTCCTCACTGGAATCCTGCAGTAGCCTTCAGATACACAGAGCATGAAAAAAGCTTTGTGCACAATGTTTAATTACACTTTGCAGTTTAATTGTGTGAACAATTGTGCATGTGTGTAAAAACATGACGTTACCCTCACACGAGTTTTCATTAGCTGTGACTGAATGAAAGTCAATGCAACTCCATACCTGCTCTAATAAAGAGAAAAGCTCTGTCTGAGCCCAAATCACTCATGTTCTTTTGTTATTACAGTGATAATGCTCAATTGCCATCATCTTGTCTTGCATTTGTTCAATGACCCAATGTGAGTCCAAAGCAGAGCTCTGAATTCAATTTGGGCTGGGTAGAAATGATTATAGGGTAGAAAGGGGGAATGAATGTGGAACAGAATTTGTTTCTAACTCCTTTTGCTCCTGGCTCCTTTTGTTAAAAAGAAGTTATTACTACTCTCCTGAGTGCTGGGTTTTTGCTCTTTATGTCTTCACAGATGTTTAACAGCCAGAATTTTAGGGTAAACCTTGTATACTAATGTGAAATGTGAAGGAAAAGTTAAACATATGCATGGATGTTGAAAGGTCCTAGTACATTAAATAAAAAATCCAAACAAAACCAGGGATCTACTGACTGCTCCCAAGGAAACAATTGCTTCCAGATTCTGAACACCTTTTTTAATCAATCAATAAAGAAAATATAAACCACGTGGCCAAACCAGAAATTAAATCTGTGAGGAATTAGGTCTCTTTTGAGAGACGCTGAACAGAAAGTGAAATCATTAAAAGACTTAAAATCTATTGAGCACTTTACTGGGATCCAAAACATAGCCTGGGAATTTAATCTTTGCAAAGTAAAGCTGAACTTTGGTAGAAAGTCTACACTGAACAATATCCTGAGGTTTTTCTGGAGTTCCTGATTCTTTCAAGTGAGCTGAAGCTGCTTTGCCCCAGCCTGGGCAGACGAGCAGAGCAATCTGTGGTGAGTGTGTAAAGGCCTAAAAGGATTAGACCCAGCCTTGGGTTGCCATCAGGATCCCATGAAATTCGTGGTGCTGGGATTTCCTGATGGGAACCTCAGGGAACTCGGTGAGAGTTTCTCCTGGAGCGATTCTGGGGGTGCTCAGTGCTGCAGCTCCAGGGCTGGCACAGCCCTCGTTCCCACAGCTCCGTTTGATCTGCTGCAAATTGGAACTGCACTGGAAACCAACCCCACTGGAAACCAACCCCACTGGAAACCAGTCCCACTGAAACCAACCCCATGGAACCACCCACTGAAACAAACCCCACTGGAAACCAACCCCACTGGAAACCAACCCCACTGGAAACCAACCCCACTGGAAACCAACCCCACTGGGAACCAACCCCACTGTAAACCAACCCCACTGGAAACCAACCCCACTGGGACCAACCCCACTGGGAACCAACCCACTGGAAACCACCCACTGGGAACCAACCCCATTGGAAACCAACCCCACTGGAAACCAACCCCACTGGAAACCAACCCCACTGGGAACCAACCCCATTGGAACATCCCACTGAAACCAACCCACTGGAACCAACTCCACTGGAAACCAACCCCACGGAAACCAACCCCACTGGAAACCAACCCCACTGGGAACCAACCCCACTGGAAACCAGTCCCACTGGGAAACCAACCCCACTGGGAACCAACCCCACTGGAAACCAGTCCCACTGGGAACCAACCCCACTGGAAACCAACCCCCACTGGAACCAACCCATGAAACCAACCCCACTGGGAACCAACCCCATTGGAAACCACCCCACTGGGAACCAACCCCACTGGAAACAACCCCACTGGAAACCAACCCCACTGGGAACCAACCCCACTGGGAACCAACCCCACTGGAAACCAACCCCACTGGAAAACCCCATTGGAAAACCAACCCCACTGGAACCAGTCCCACTGGAAACCAACCCCACTGGAAACCAACCTGCCTTTTGGGATCGTTTCCCCACCTGCTCACTGGCTCAAATGTTTGGTTTTGAATAAAAGGCTTTTTGCCCTCCTAGACATGTTGGTGGATAGATCTGCCTGGATGTGAGAAACTGCAGGGCTGGAATTCAAAATGAGGATAAGTGGGTTAATACTTGCTGAAGATAAACAATTTGCATTTACAATAGGGACACATTTAATTCTGAACCTTCCACTGAGTGCCCCGATTTAACAAAGTAGTGCCAAATTTAACCCTTATTTGGTATAAATTTCCCCCCAATATATTTACTACAGAAATTATTCCTATAATAATAATAAATAATAAATTCCAATAATAATTTCTAGCTAATTAAACACTAAGAAAGACGATGATCTACATGGGTTTTCACCTTGACCTGTCCTAGTGGCTCTCGAGCTATCAAAGCCCCTTCCCAGAGTTCAGGGTATTTAATCAGAGGTTTTAGTGAATTTTCCTGATTTCATGCAGTTTGCAGGATAAACCGTACGAAGTCAGGCCAGGGAAGTGCTGGCTCAGGCAGCAGCCTTTCCTTTGAGGCTCAAATGCAGAGATCTCTGGAGGGAGCAGAGCCTTTGGCAGAGGCTCCAGGAGCTGCAGCCCTCAGCCCCACACGGACCCGGCAGTGTTTGTTTGCTGTAAATACCGGGCTTTGCCAGGGCATTGCAACAGCAGCTCGTTAGGCTGTGCTGAGAGCTCCTCGGTGCTGCCTGGAAATGACAGGGACAGCAATCACAGCAATCTCCTGCCAACAACCAAAAACCAAAAACCCCTCGGAGCCTCACCTGCCCAATCCCCTCCTCACCTGGGCATGGGGGCCGCAGATGCTTTGGGGAGGATTTTCTCCAAGAGAACAGAGGAGCTTTGGTTTGAGAAATGAATGTGATGGTGACACGATGGGAAAATATTTCAGAGCAACATGATGAAACAATTACTTGGCTGCAGCAATTCAGGAAGGGAATCACAGGGATAGGGAAAGTGCCTGGAGCCGGTTTGCAAAGCACAAGGGGCGCGGTGGCTCCAGCAGAAGGAGTTTTTCTGATTTCCCCAACCTCTGCCATCCACACACAATGTGGGGGTGGATGTTTCTGACAGGGATTCTGAGCCCAGGTGTCCCGAAACAGTAAAATGCAGCTCCTGTCTCCAGAAAACACACCAAGAACTTATTGAGACACTTCAGCGTGTCTAACACTTCAATAAACAGGGAGCAGAATATCTGTGGGATCACTTGGCACAAGGAGATGAGTAGAATTACAAAAAAACCCAAGTAATTATGAAGGAGTTTGGTTTCTTGGAGGAATGCAAGCTGGCCCCCAGCCAAGAACACATCAGTTAAGCACACAAGCCAGCCTTGGTGCCAGCTCTGTGAAGAAACCCAACTCTGACTGAGCTGCTCCTCTGCTGCTGAGTTATTGATGAGCACTCAGGGTGGCTCAAAACATTTCTGTGCTTGAAGTTAAGAACGATGCTGATTGCTGGGTTGAGTCCCCAAATCTGAAGGAGCAGGAGAGATGGCAGAAGGCCTTGATGTCTGAGAGCAGCCACAGTGTCCTCAACTCCTTCCAAAGCAAATTACAGAACTGCAGAGTTAACGAGTCCAGAACACTGACAGAAATTAAGATGCAAGGGATAAATACTGAGCTTTGGAACAAAAGAGACAGTTTCTGGTCCTGCCTTTCCCACCAGTTTTTCAGCATCTTTAGCCCCTAAACATGACAGAGGCTCTTGCACGGATGTGCATCTGCAGTTCCAGGGGCAGTTGCCATAGCTGCAGGTGGATGGGCCTGTTCCATATTTAGATCCTGATTTTACACATGGGCTTCATTTTGTACACGTAGCTGCAGTGATTTCAGTGCAACTGTGATTACTGGCATGAGTAATGATAACTGCATAAATCCGTATTTACATGGGATGCATTTACATGGATCTGTATATACATGGATCTGAGAAAACTCTCTGGGAGTCTCTGGGAAAACTTTCGTGCCTTGCTCAGTTTTACAGCACATGCCCTGGCAAATTCTGGGACTTTCATTTCATGTGTTTTAACATTTGAAAAAGCTGATTTTGCTGTTGCTTGCTGTGCAAAAGGAGATGACAGGGGCTTTGGCATTTTTGTATTTCCCAGGGAAAAAAATCTCAACCACCAAAACTTCTGACAAGTGGGATGCAGCCCATGTTCTACTGTGGGATCCCAGTCAGCTGAGCACTGGGATGTGTGCTGTGCCAGAGCTGAGCAGAGCAGAGCAGAGCAGGGGCTGTGAGGTTTGGATGTGCTGAGCACTGTGCTGGGGATGGCACTGCTGGGCACAGGGATGGCACAGGGATGGCACTGCTGGGTGTGGATGGCACAGGGATGCATGGGATGGCACAGGGACAGGGATGGCACAGGATGGCACTGCTGGTGGATGGCACAGGGATGGCACTGGCCAGGATGGCAGGGATGGCACTGCTGGGACAGGGATGGCACAGGGATGGCACTGCTGGGTGGATGGCACAGGTGCACTTGGCACAGGGATGGCACAGGGATGGCACTGCTGGGTGTGGATGGCACAGGGATGGCACTGCTGGGCACAGGGATGGCACTGCGGGTGGATGGGATGGATGCGGGTGTGGCACAGGGATGGCACTGCTGTGGCACAGGGGTGGCACAGGGATGGCACTGCTGTGGCACAGGGGTGGCACAGGGATGGCACTGCTGGGTGCAGGATGGCACAGGGATGGCACAGGGATGGCACTGCTGGGTGTGGATGACACAGGGATGGCACTGCTGGGTGGGATGGCACAGGGATTGCACTGCTGGGCAGGATGGCACAGGGAGGCACTGGTCGTGGTGACAGGGAGTGGCACTGCTGGGCACAGGATGGCACAGGGATGGCACAGGGATGGCACTGCCGGGTGTGGATGGCACAGGGATGGCACTGCTGGGTGTGATGGCACAGGGATGGCACTGCTGGGCACGGGATGGCACAGGGATGGCACAGGGATGGCACTGCTGGGTGTGGATGGCACAGGGATGGCACAGGGATGGCACAGGGATGGCACTGCCGGGTGTGGATGGCACAGGGATGGCACTGCCGGGCACAGCTGTGGCACAGGGATAGAAGCACCCCGGGAGCCCTGGCTGTGCAGACACAGTGAGTGAATGAGCCACACTCCAGCGGGCCCAAAGGAGCCCCAATTCCCTCCTGCCTTGCTTGGGAGCCCATCCAGCCGTTGTGCTGGCCACAGCTGGCAGCCACTGCTCCCCAGCACGGTGTGATAGCTCCTGGCTCCCCATCAAAGGAATCTTGAGCAAGAACTCAGTGCACATCAGCAGGAGCTGCTGCCAAGAGCCATGGACTTCTGCGGGCTGGGAGACAACTGATAAAGCAGATCACTGCTGAGAAAAGCTCTGATGCTGCGTTGGGCAATCCGAGTGAGACTAATGGCTACTGGAAAATGTTATTTGGGTTTTAGCTCTGTGATTGCAGAAGCCTGATTCACTAATGGCTCCCAGCTTGAACAGGGCTTGGGTTTAGTTTTTATTTTCACAAAGTATTTTATTTAGAAGAATAGACTCTCCCACTTGATGGGGAAATCCAATCTGCTCCATAGTGCTTCCTCTGTCGATAACAAACACGAGTTAATGGAGCTTTCCCCCAGAATGAGGGCAGCTCTCCCGTGGAGTTCGGTTTGGGAAGGACAGGACACTCGGGGTAGGTGGCAATGACACCCTCACTGCTCCTGTCACCCGGGCTGGGGTGTTTGTAGGGACACAGGCTGTTTGTAGGGGGCACAGGCTGTTTGTATGGACACAAGCTGTTTTTAGGGACACAGGGGTTTGTAGGGACACAGGGGTTTGTAGAGACACAGGCTGTTTGCAGGGACACAGACTGTTTGTAGAGTCACAGGCTGTTTGTAGGGGGCACAGGCTGTTTGTAGGGACACAGGCTGTTTGTAGGGACACAGGGGTTTGTAGAGACACAGGCTGTTTGCAGGGACACAGACTGTTTGTAGAGTCACAGGCTGTTTGTAGGGGGCACAGGCTGTTTGTAGGGACACAGGCTGTTTTTAGGGACACAGGGGTTTGTAGGGACACAGGGGTTTGTAGAGACACAGGCTGTTTGTAGGGGACACAGGGGTTTGTAGGGACACAGGCTGTTTGCAGGGACACAGGCTGTTTGTAGGGCACAGGCTGTTTGTAGGGACACAGGGGTTTGTAGGGTCACAGGCTGTTTGCAGGGACACAGGCTGTTTGTAGGGGACACAGGCTGTTTGTAGGGGACACAGGGGTTTGTAGGGTCACAGGCTGTTTGTAGGGGGCACAGGCTGTTTGTAGGGACACAGGCTGTTTTTAGGGACACAGGGGTTTGTAGGGGACACAGGCTGTTTGTAGGGGACACAGGGGTTTGTAGGGACACAGGCTGTTTGTAGGGACACAGGCTGTTTGTAGGGACACAGGCTGTTTGTAGGGTCACAGGCTGTTTGCAGGGACACAGGCTGTTTGTAGGGACACAGGCTGTTTGTAGGGGACACAGGCTGTTTGCAGGGACACAGGCTGGCAGATTGCAAAGGGGTAGCAGAAAGGACCAGGAGGCAAATCTGCATGTGGTGAAGGGCCCGGGGAGAGGGAAGAGATCCCCACCAACCCCAGTTCTGGGAAGGCTGTCACAAACCGTGGCAGTGCTGGGAACCATTTCCAGCAGACAACGGACTGTTCTCCCCCTGACCTCAGGGTAGTGAGAAATCAAAATTTCACTGCGCTGTTTTCTGCCAAAACTTAAAGGCAAAATCTTCGGAAATGGCTGCTGCAGGAGTTCAGTAGCAGGTGCTCCCAGGAGCTTTGTGACAGAGGGACAGTGGCTGTGAATGAGCCCTAAGCCGGGATTTACTGCAGGACAGAGGGAACTCCCAGCTCAGCCCTCCAGGGACCCTCCAGGGCAGGGCTGAGGCTGAGAAGGGGTGGGGTTGGGTGGGAGAGGCTTTCATTGCTGCCCTACCTGTTCTGGGCAGAAATTGAAATGATCACTCTCCAAATCCTGCCAATTAGGAATGCTTTACTGCCATGAGAGCCACTTTACTGTGACAGGCAAAGCAAAAACGCTTGTCTTTTCTTTTTTTTGGGGCATAAAAGTACCAAAAAGAGGCTGATGGAAGCGTTCAAAGAAATGAGCAGTTCAATGAAACGTTCAATGACATGTTCAAAGAAATCAATGACATGTTCAAAGGAATCAGCAGTGTTTTTGTGGTGGTCAGGAATTTTCAGAGCAGCCAGGGAAGCAGCACTGGATGGCTGAGTGTGGTCCAGCACATCCCTCTGGGTCACCCTGCACAGCCCCAAAGGGACAGGTCCAGGACCTCACCCAGGTGAGTGACAGCCAGAGGGCAATTCCCCTTCAGCAGTGGCCATGGGACCAGTAGTGAAAGCCAGGTACAAAACTTGGCAAGGCAAAAATGAAAATCACTTTTTTGCATGCTATTGTTTCTGGTTGTCTACATTTTGCTTTAGGAATTCTATTATTTTGGGTGAAATGCTAAAAGCGTGTCTCCAGCAGCTCCACGAGGAGCCCGTGTGTGCCCCAGAGTGATGATCTGACATTTGGGGCTTCCCACATGGGAGAAATTGCCCTGGGAAGAGAGCACACATTCCCAACACCGAGTGAAACAGAAATGACAGAACAGTTCCTGGTGCACCAGCCAATCTCCAAGGGCAAATCCAGCAAGTCCAGGGGAAAGGTCACCACGAATCAGGAAGAAAATTCCCAAATTACCATCATTGCAGCACAGAATGAACTCTCACCAAGGCACTGACTGGGACAGTGGGATGCCACCCCCGGCTATGGCAGCATCCCCTCATTAAGGGGGTCATTACACTCATTAAATGGCCATCTCTGAGCCACCAAACACACTTCAGTCAGGAACATAAAAGACATCAATTAGATTTATATAAGAGCATTGCAAAATATTGGATAATAAATGCTGCCTGCAAAGAGCAGGAGGGTTTGGTGCCCTGCAAGGTTTGTCTCTGCAGCAGACCCAGCCCGGCTATTTTTGGGATTTACACCTTGCTGGTGACATTTGATGTCACCATCAAATTTTGGGGATTTACACCTCGCTGGTGGCAGTTCTTGCTCGGTGCATTTGATGTGGGGTTCAGGGGTGCTCTGGCCCCGTGTGGCTCAATCTGCCAGCAAGGCTGAGCCTGGCTCTTCCCTGCATGAATCACCAACTGCTGGAATTGGAAAGCGTGCATATGCAAATGGCTAATTAAGGCCATTAGCATAGTCAGTTCCCCAAGCTGTAATCTCAGCTGTATCCAGTGAGGCAGCGATCCCACACCCATGCTCCAGCTTTGCATTTGGGAGCGCTGAGTTCCAGGCAGCCGCGGCCTCAAACTGCTCCAAGAACCAATTTCTCCTCGTGTAGTTCCAGGAAGGAAAAGGAAGAGTGAGTTTGCCAAATGGCCTCCTGAAAACTCCTGGAGAATGGTGCAAACCCAGGAGCTGAGGGATGAGTGAGAGGAATGGAGAACCAGCCACCCTCTCCTTTAATCTGCTGCCCATCTTTGGGATCCTGTCAACCCAAACAATGTGGATTCCCTCTGCTAGCAAATATTCTGCACAGGAAAACCCCATGTGCCAGATTTGGACTTTATTTACATTGAGTTACCTGAGATTAGAATCTGAAACTAGAAACTTTCTTTATACAGCTACAAATAGCTATATAATGCAGTTTTAAGGGGTTAAGAAAAGGAGGAAATCATAACCACAGAAGTCATAAAGGCAACTTATCCCAAGCCAAATAGTTTTGTTTCTAATGCAGGGCTTTAATTATAACATGTCATATAATGATGACATAGTGCTATAATAGGCAAATATAATGCATTAATCTGATATTATATTCTGGCTTTAACAATAGGTGCAGCGAACCAGCCTTAGTGGATAACTCATTCAGAACCTATCTGCACACTCCACCTAGATACTTATCTGCCTCTTTAATTAAGTGGAGGGAAACTTCTTGAGGCCATACCCATAAAGCCAGTCTCTGATGATAGCAGAGTTACTGGAAGCCTTTGGTAATCGTTTACACCCACGTTTTGTGGTTAGCTTCCAACTTTGGCTCTTTCTCTCTCACTTTGGAACCACCTATTTATCCCCCAGCGTAAATCCCCGGCTCTTTTGTCCCGAGAGGGGCACAGAGGACTCCAGGGTTTGTTTGAGCAACACTTCAGCACTGTCATTGGCCCCCTCAGTGAGGCAGCAGCTCTCAGAAAGCCCCAGCTTGGGCACATTTTCACTGACAGGAATCTGCTGGGCATGGCAGTGCCACCTCCCTGCAAGGTGCCAGCCTGTCCTTGGGGACACTGTGGCTTCAGAGGGAGCAGGGCTGGACTCTCTGCTGATTCCGTGGCTCCTGTGTAGATCTGTGTGCATTGAAAATCACTCCCAAACACAGAGTTGGGAGGATTTGCACACTGCGAGGAGAATAAAATGTAATAAATATATAAATCTATTGGCTTGGAGAAGGTGGTTGGTGTTGCAGTGCCCGCTCTCTGCTCGGGATCTTTGAGAGGAATGTCCTGCTCTGAGGCTGGAACATGCAGAAATCAATGACCCAGCGTGGGATGGCACCTGAGGGGAGCACAGCACAGCCATCCTGAGCCCATGTGAGGTGTCACCCAACAGCAGTGACAGTCCCACAAAGGCACCAGGTCCCTCTGCTGCTGCAGCTGAGCAATCCATGGCCATGAGCACAAAGGCTCCAGCTCTATTCTGCCTCCTTTCCTTGTCCTCTCCTCCCACGGTTTATTCTGTGCTCTCCTCTGGGCTTTCCAGTGTGAAGGGCTCTGCTGATGGCCTTGGAACAGAGCAGGGTGAGAATGTCACTGCAGAGCTTCCTCATCTTACGGTGGCGCCGGGATAATGTGGTGATGGGCACTGCAATGCTGCAAACAGACAGACAGATACCAGATAAGATTAGATAGAGCAGTAATTTAGTCACTCATCATACAGAGCAGCTGACATAAGTTCATTTGTGAAGCCAACTGCTAAAATTGCTTTAGAAGTCCTTCCATTTGAATTCTGTGGAAAGGCAGAGCTTTGATCTGAATTGTTTTGGTGGCATGTGCGTGATTTGAATGGAAGCTCAGGTGGTACCAGACCGGTCATTCCTGGCAGACATTCCTCATGGATTTGTCCATGCAAATCCATCCATGGATAGCTCGGGGCAGGCAGATAACTGAGCATCGTGGAGCAGAACACACTGGAGGCATGAGCACCACGTTGTGCTGATATGCACAGTGAATCATGGCTAATAAAGGGATCAAACAACCACATACATGACTAAACCTAACCCCTAAACACTTTTAAAGTAAGCGTGATCAGAAAATAAAAGGAGAAAAATGAATAGATAAGTGTCATTCCTTCTCTTTTTCATTAATATTTATTAAATTACACGAGAGGGGGTGATGGAAGAGGGAAATAAAACAGAGCTATCCTATTGTTCACACCACTTCTATATTTCCTGAATTAATTGCAGAGGAAATTATTTACATTTGCATGTTATGTTTTTGTAATTTGACATTAAAAATTTTCAAAGACACTTCCTAGGGCAGTTTATTTTTGAAGTGGGTTATTCTTTTCACCTTAAATCTGAGGCCAGGGTGGCATTCCCAGCGATGGAAGGGGCACAAAGGTGTGGGGTTGGTGGTTCCTCTGAGGGGCATTGCCAGCACTGACATTTTGCAGTGCTCAGTGTCTCTGAAGCAAAAGCTGCCAAGTGCACGGATGAACCACAGATAAATCGTTGCAGGCCTTAATTAGCAATGGCTGAGCTCTCAGGAGATTCTGTGGCTGAATTAGAATGAGCACTCGAGTGTTGGAGGGGAAGTTCAGATGTTAAGCCAAGCCTCCGTTGTTTGCAGGGATGGCAGTCACTCTCCAGACTGGGCTCACCCATCCCATTTTAATAAATCCTGACTGAACCATGCCCCAGCAGCAGCAGTGGCACTAAAGCAGCTCCTCCTTCATCCCACCCAAAAGCAGTGCCAGCAGTGCCCACACAGCCCTTCCCACATTCGTACCCTCCTGTGAGCTTTACTCAGCTTTGGGGCTGGAAGGCTCGGATTAATCCTACTGAACTGTTGGAATCCTGGTTCCTTCACTGTTTGGGAAGCTCCCCCTCTTTCTGAAATCACTCCTGCCAGTGACTGACTCCAACTGGAGCATCTCATTTGTGTGTCTGCACGTTGGAAGGACCAAGGAGCTTTGTGAAACGCTGATTTTGGGGTGGGCTGGGCCCCACAGCTCCACCCTGATGGGATCTGTCCAGTCTGAGATCCTGCATTTGGTGTGTTATGATGGACTGTGACACAGCACTGACAATATTCCTCCAGCCCAAATCCCTGGTGCAGCCAAAGCAGGGGCTCAGAGCATCCCCAGGGTGTGCCAAGGTGTGCCAGAACCCTGGAGCTGCCCGGTGAAAGGGAGAGAATGGGACCAGGAGATAAAAGATCTGTCCTGAGCCGCCCAAAGCTTCCCACTGCAGCAAACACTGGCTCCCTTAGGCATGTATTTGACATCTGCAAAGAGTTGTCCAGCTTGAGAATAAATGGAATAAATATGTGCCAAATATGTGCTGATCGAGCACTAAAGTGTGCTATTGGCTGAGGAAACCATTTCAAAATAGGTACCAAAAGTATTACGTAGTAAAGTGCTAAAGAACATCATTTTAATTTCAATTTTCAAATTTGCCAAGCAGCAGGCAGCTCTTGTTTGTTTAGTTTTGCATTTGGGGTTTTTTTTTTTGAGTGTCAGTCACTCACAAATTTCTGCTTGGCTTTTGGAACTCGATTTTATATTCCTATTTTTTTTTTTGAGGAACATTGGCCGAGTTGCTGACTGTCAGCTGGAATCTTTATCAGGAAATCCATAACTGAGCATTCCAGGCCAAGATGCACAGAAACAAAACTGGGCAGAAACTTGCATGGTATGGTGGCAGTTACACTGGAAGCAATAACCAGGATTAAAAACTGAGTTCTGTTGAACAGCCAAGTTTGGGACAGGCAGCAGAAATGGATTTTGGTGAGCCTGGAAGGAGTATTTTTGTGTTTGCTCTCCTTCTCACAGCACTGTGACTTCCAAAGCTTTGAATGCATAACTGTACCTGATGAATAACAGTACCTACAAATAAAATCTTAATTGCAAAACAAAGGAATAAAAAAAAGAGTTGATACTTTTTTTTATTTTATTCAAAGCTTAGAAAAGTTTAGGTTGGAGTTTGGGTGAAGGTTTGGTTGCTGCCTTTTCCCCTTTTATCTGAACCAGCTCACTCAGACCTAATCTTCATCATCTAAACCACAGGATTAACACACAAAACAACTTTGGAGCGAGCCAGGTCCAAGCAGGAAGCTGCAAGTACCATCATGTCCTCATGATATGAGCCAGCAGAATATCTGTGGTTTCTCCAGTTTTTTGGTGGTGTGTTTTTTTTTTTGCTTGGTTGTTTTTCTGGTTTTGTTTTGGTTTTGTTCTAATTCACTACGTTTATATTTTCCTTGAAAGGGCCTTGAGTTTTGTTTCTCATTTGTGTAGGAAATGTTCAGATTTCCAGTCTCACTCCTGTAGGGAATGTTTATTGTCCTGGACAATCCCAGTTGGACCCTCACCCCAAAGAGTTGGGGACCCTCACTCTGCTGAATTTCCCGTGCAAACAGAACCCTCTGGGCAGCCCAGACCTCCCCTGCCTGCCCAGGTAAAAAAGAGCCACCACAGCATCCTGTGAGGGGTCTGGTCCTGCTGGGGTGTGTTAGTTTGGAATATTCCTGAACTGCTCTCTTGAGAAAACTCACCCCCCTTCCTTTCTCCGAGGATCCCAGGGGGTTTGAGGTGGGAATTCTGCTCTGAGCTGCTCCGATCCCAGCGGTTCTGGGCATGTCCAGACTTAAAGCTGCTGGGACTGGAAGAAATGTTATCCTGAGCAGGGAGTAACCTATGGAATTGTCAGTGCTTAAGTCCTCTTTTGCATCTGGCCCAAACTTGCTGAAGAGGAAGAGCCAAATGCTCAAAGGCAGCTTCCATTTTATGGCTCGAAATTGTGCAAAAAAGAATCCTGGACCCGATAACTTTGCACCTGCATTTGTGTTGGAGCGAGGGAGAGCCTGGGGCAGGCTCAGAGAGGCTCTGATTCTCTGCCTTTTTGCTGTTCTGTGAATCCTGAAGGGATGAGAGGCTCCAAAGCAGAATGCCATCCCATGGGTGCCCCAGTGTCACACAAAGCTCCATTTTTGGCACACTGGGTGCTGTTGGGCACTGGCATGGAGCAGCCTGCTTTCCTTGGAACATTTTCTGTCATTGTACTGCTCGTTCCCAGCATTTCACAAACCACCACAAAGAAGATGACAAAAAAGGGGAAAAAGCCCTTCTTCCAATGAATTGTGTGTCCCTTCCCTCGCCATCCCAACAGCCTTGGCAGGCTCAGGGGAGCCAGGCAGAGCTGGTCTCTGCTGGATGTCACTCTTTGCACAATTTGATGATCATTTGCATGATCAAACAGTGAAAGCACGAGGAGGGAATTCAGGACTCAGCCTTGAATTCAGGACTCAGCCTTGAATTCAGGACTCAGCCTTCATCCCAAGCTCTGCACCAGGACCTGTTTATATTGGGATGACACGTGTGGGGTGTTTTGGTTGTGCCATTGGCATGAACCTGGTTCTATCTATTTACTTCTGTTATTTCCAGGCTTTCTGAGCCTCAAACCAACAGCAAAATACCCTGATTTATCTGCCAAACAAATTATAAACCTAAGAGCTGTGACCTCCCTGCTCTGATTCAAAGGCTACTCAAGTCAGTGCAAAGATATCCTCTGATCTTGGATGTTTTAGATTAATTACAGTGCAGTCCTTGAGCAGATGGAAAAGAGGAGGAAGGCCATAGAAATCGAGGAAGAGGTGGGATAGCTACAAAAGACATTAATGGGAATTAAAAGACACCCTCAAGGGATGCTGGAAGCAAGGTTTGGCTGGAATACACAAATTTAGGGACTCAGCTTTTTCAGCTTCTTGGCTGAACCCTGGAAGGGAACAGCTTCCTGTCTTAATGGGAGTTCTGTGTTTGTCATTCACAGAACTTCTCATACCTGAAAGAACAACTCTGCTTTCATGGCAGAATTCCCAGTGACTTCACTGCAAGCACAGCTCACATCCTCTTATCCTCTGCTCTTCACTCCTTTTCCCATCTTTCCACGCTCTGATGCTTGACTGGTCCTCTCCCCTCTCCTGCTCATTCTTGGTCTCTGTTTCTTTGGCACAGATAACAGTTAACTCCTCCAAAGATTGGATTTGTTTCTGTAGCAATTTTGATTTGTATTTTTTTTTTATTTGTAGCAATCAAAACAGGCAAAGGGGAAATGAATTCAGTGTTTTCTGCACCCATTCAGGACAGGTCCTGCTCATAGTGACTGTGGGTTTTCTCCTGGTTTCCCTCAAATCCTGGGGTCAGGTTCAGCTGTTCCCAGACATGGGGAGCACCTGGACAGTCCTGGCTCTTCCACAAGCAGTCCTAAATGGAGCATGTGAGCACCCCAAAGCACAGATTAAAAATGAAGGCCAGAATGAGCCAAAAAAGTATTACTGTTCTTGAGAGGGGAGTCCAGGGCTGCATTTCTGCACATTTCAGCAGTGTGGGTCCCAAAACAGCCCTGACTTTGGAGTTCTTCTCTCAGTCCCTCCATCCTTGGGGTCGGTGTCTACAGCTGCCCTCTTTGACTTTCAACATCCTCTTTCCAAACCAGTGGCAGGCTACACATAAAACCTGCAAAGTTTATCTAAGAACAGATTTTTCTGAAGTTATTCCAAGGCCTTTATCAAAATAAAACCTGCAAAGATCTATAACCAGGATCCACAAATAAACATGTGTGTGTAATCCTCATGTCATCAATAACAATCTGCTGTCATGGATGATGGGAGCTGGAAGAATATGAGCACTGATGATATGAGAGATGCTCTGAGTTGTGATCAGAGATGGCTCTTTCTCTTAACAAGACACTGAACTGGATTCATCAGCAGCAGTCACAAAAAAGATATTTTGGTTCATATGGAAACACTTTGATTCAAATATCTAATTTTGCTTTAAGTGTTTCTAAAACATAACTAAGCACTAAACTAAAATGGAAACTCTCAATCCCAAAGCTAAAATATTGAAATTGGTTATAATTCCCAAGAGTCTGACATTTTCCTAGATGTGAACATTTTGCTGAGATTATCTGGTGATCCCAAGGGAAGCTGTTGCTGTGTGAGCTGTGTGCTGTCAGAGCTGTCAGAGCTGAGTTCCAGCTCAGCACAGACATGCACTGTCCCCTCCCAGCTCAGGGTGGAGTGGCTGCACTCACAGTCACTCACTGCTTGCCTTTCAGGCTATCATTAACCATGGCAGAGTTACATCTCACACAACCCATAAACTCCATGGGCAGCAAAACACGGGGACATTTGTGATGCCACAGAAAGAAAGGGTCATAATTAAAGCAGTGCTTCTTCTCCCTCCAGATTCCCTCTAGGCCTGTCCCCAAAACAAATCCCAGGCAGGTGATTTGTTGTTTATCCACATGACATTTAATACAGTTGCAGTTCATACTTTAAATTCAAGCGTAATATTAATCCAACAATTTTTGGCAACTGAAAGGCAGCAATGGTGTGTCAAGAATCCAAGGAGACTTCGACCTAATTTACATGGTGTTGCTCTCAAAAGCTGGCAGCGTGGAGAGCATCTTTTGAAAATGTTTCTATTAGAAGCTGATGTTTATGATCACTCTCAGCTTGGCACAAAAACATTCTTCTAAACATTTACATTTCACATTCTTTAGGACAGTTGAAAAATGTTGGCTTGCAGTTCTCCACAGTGCAGAGAGGCTGTGAGGAATGTTATAGTAAAGCATTAATAGCCGTGTACTTTTCTTGTTCTTTGATTTACTGTGTGGTAGTTTTTATCCCACTTGTGTTCTTGATGTTGCCCGTGCTGAATTGAGTTTCACTCAAACAACATAAGCCTTAAGTTTATTTTTCTGGCTAAAAAACCCAAAGCCAATTAATTTATTAACAATACTTCATACTCATGCTATAGTCACCATTTGGAGACTTTCCCATTCAAATATATTTCCTAGATACTGTTGCAAAACTCCCCAGAAGAGTCAGAAAATGAGCATTTTCCAGAAGATGCACTGTTGAAGGAAGGACTGGTGCTGCTCTATCTGTCCAACAATGCTGCCATGCTCTGTTTTGCCTCTGACTCTGATCACAAGGTACAGAATCAGCAATAAAATGACAACACCCTGCAGAGCCCCTGCTCAGTCCCTGTGGCTCCAAGGGAAGCTCTCTATGAGTAACTGCCAGGTTTGGGGAAGGCATTTGAGCTCTGCTGCTGTGGCACAGAGCTGTGATCTCCCCAAGCTTTAACAGCTCCACTGACTGCTCCTTCTGCTGCTCCCTCCCTCCACATTGCCCAACCCCACCCAACCTAAAGCTCAAAAAACCAGCATTGATCCTTCCACAGGAGAGCTGCTTTCCAAGCTGTGCTTTAAAGTACAACCAAATTTCAGATTAGAGGTGTGTGAATGAGCTCAGAGTGTTCTCTGTTCCACCGATCATTTCAGGGGATGCACGATGGTTACATGGATTAGGATGGGTGCATGGAACATGATGAAATCCTAAACAGGGAAGTCCCTGAGGGCTGGTGGTACCTGGGAGTACAGGACTGAATAAACACACGAATACACCCACAGGGATGATTTTGGGTCTGAAATCCCATCCCTGCAGAGCTGCAGTGCCCAGGTGAGCCCTCTCCTGTGAGGATGTGCAGGATGAGCTGTGCTGTGTGCTGAACTCCTGGCACTGTCAGTGCCTTCTCTTGGCCAAGGTGTGGACAAACCCTGCTCAGGACACTCAAACCACAGCCATTCCAGTCAGCTTGGGGCTGGTCCTGCTCAGGGACATTTTAAACCACAGCCATTCCAGAGAGCAGCTTGGGGCTCGTTCTGCTCAGGGACATTTTAAACCACAGCCATTCCACTCAGCAGTTTGGGCTGACCCTTCCTGCTGCCAGCTGGAGATGTGAGATGATGGAGAGATTGCTTCTATGGCACTGGGGTAAAGAATCAAATTTGCTGTATGCCTTGTTGGCAGCAGTAGAGAACTCCAGGCAAGGGAATTTTACAAATTGTGAATACAAATTGTAGGTGTGAAGTCTTAATTGCTGTTCATAATTAGGCAACAATGCAAACAAACTGCACCCATACAATGCCCTTCCTCAGAGGAATTGAGGCAGTTTAGAGAGTTCATTAAAGTCTCATCACAAGATGGGAGACCCCTGAAGGAGCTGTGAACAGCCTGGGGTGGCACAGAGCCTGGCACTGCCAGCTCAGGAATGTGCTCCTTCCTGCAGCTCCCAGGGCTGCTGTGCTCAGGGAGAGCTTGGATTCGGAAAGATAAAAGCTGGGACACTCTGGCTTACATCAAACTTGTTTGGGAATATTTGCAAACTCGTGGAAACAAAAGAGAATGTCTCTTGACAGCACATTTCAGTGTAATTCTGTGCAAGAACACTCTCATTCCAGAAGGAAAATGACCACACAAAGACTGACTCAAAAGGAACTCCCTGCCAGCCTTTAGAAACTGAAAGTCCCATTTTAAAGGTGAAGGCATTTGCAAAAAGCCCATGTTTTTATTTAGCTCGATGTTTCCAGTGCTCACATCCCCCAGAGCCAGGGGAATCTGCAGCAGCCAGGGGGAACTGCCCCACTGCAAACCCCAAAGCCAAACTGAACCTCCAGAGCTCAGGGACTCCTTTCAAGGCAATGAAACTGAGGCAAATTTGAGGGGTTTTCAAAATTATAACCTGTAATTGGCTGAGAGGAATTACCACTCTCAGACACATCCTGTCAGATCAACTCATTACCAATCAGTAATCAATATTCATACAGAATATTGACACAGGTCTGATAGGAAACTGGTAACACCACGAGCTGCAGGTTTGTAGCATCTGTGTATAACTGGTGTCTGGAATAAGGGCAATAACTCTGTGTGAAGAAACTAAAGAAACATTTGGAGTGGGTGGGAAGCAGTGGCCAGCAGGCTGCCCGGGAGGAAGCAGAAATAATGAGACACCAGGAAGGGCCAGAGCTGTGTTTACACAGGTCACACACCTAATGGTCAATTAGGTCTAAACCCAGAGGAACCACTGCTCAAATATCCATTGCTGCTGGCTTTGGGAAAAGTTAATTACAGACCCATTTATATTACAAAACCTAATTTCTAGGGAATAAAAGAGTGGAGCACTTCAAAGCGTTATCCAAAGAAGATGGAGCACGGTGCACATTCAAGCCTGGGACTAATGGAGGCTCAGTGTGTGGACATTCTTTGAGATTCCAGGGAAGAGCATTTGAAACACTGGCCTCTCATTGCAAAATTGAAGCCAGAATTGAAATATTTTATATTTGTTTACTTCGTCCCAGTCCAGTATCTAAACGTTCAATTTCAATTGTTCCTGACCAAACCCTTGCTTTGGCCTGGGGAGAGGTGGGTGAAGGCAAAGCTGTGCAGTTTGAGCCCTGTGGAGATCCCAGAGGGGATGGGATCCCAAATGGGCTGTTTTAACAGGGAAAGCATCACACCCAGGTGGCCCCGAGGCTCTGTGCCCAGCACAGCTCTGCCCACAGTGGGGTTTGCCAGGCTGCAGAGAGCCCGGGCAGCAGCTGGCAGTGCCAGGTTTGCTCAGGCTGTGCCTCTGCTGGTGCTCACAGGACCCTTTCTGAGGCACAGGGACACTCCCCACTGCTGCACCATGGGGAGATCAAAGCCACACCACAGGGGAGTGACAAAGCCCAGAAGAATCCGGATTGCCAGCTCCCTGTCCTAAATACCAAATGTGGTCCTGCCTCATCTAGGATAAAAGCATAAGGAAAAACATTCTAAAAGCTTTCAAGAGGCAGTGTGGATTTTGCTGTTAAAAGGGGGAAATATTATCAAAGGATCAGAAAATTCCACAAAGTAACACAAGAGTTACTGTTGCAAAACTCTGGGGGATCTCTTCTGTGGTGTGGAGTTATTCAGTGGCTCCGATTCACAGCAGTGCTTCTTCGTCCTCCACAGTCATAAATTCTTTTTCCTGTTTTGGATAAGTTCAATGAATTCAACTCTTTTGGCTTCAATGAGAGCCAGACCTTGCCTAAAATGTGATATTTTTATTGTCCTTTCCATAGAACATTTAGGCAGTGTTTATCAGGTTCATTTCTGTCTTCATTAGAAGTTAATCGCAGCACTGCTTTAATGCCATGAGAATCACACTCTGTAGGGTGCATCCTATGACTGCCTCAAAAATCTCTCCCTGTGGATATTTTGTCTCTGTGAAATAGTCTGGTTCCAACTATTCATCTCTGCCAAGAAGAACAATGTTACCAATTATTCCTACAGTGAAAAATAATCAGAACAATCATTTGTTTTCTTGCAGTTGGTTATGCATGTCCTTCATCAGAAGAAATTCAGCTATGAATTACAAAAATTTCCTTCCACCTTCCCATCCTCTTCAGTCTGTGCAGGACCCGTGGCATGCCTATGCACCAAATGAGTTATTTTACCTGGGAGGTAGGAATTGTTCCAAGTTCATACCTGCTCCAGATGTAATTCATTTTTATGGAGGAGACTGGCAGAAAGCCTATCTGTGAAAAATCTCCAGTGTAATTATGTCGAGCATGGAAGAGTTAACAGTGACCCAGTAAAAGAAAATAAAGGTGGTTTTGTGGAGAGAAAAGATCTGTCATTACTGAAAAGAAATGAGATGAAATTACTGAAAGAGCATTTCTGATCATGCAGCCAAGGAAATGTAGAACAAAACTGCAGAGCACGGAGGGATCTGTGAGTTCCACCCTGGAAAGAAAGTACTACAGATTCTGCTTCAGAAAAGGACATCTCAAAATTCAGTGTCTGAGCTCAGAAACCCAAACATTCCTATCAGAAACGCAATCAGATCCTGTTCATGTATTGGGACATGAGCAGCTTTAGGAACTTGGCTCTGGGATTCTGCTGAAACATGAATTCAAACAAACAATTGCAGGATGCCATTCCCTGGCAGCTCTCAGGAGCAGATGCACACCCAGGTTACACAAACAGTGCTCTCTGTGCAAAGAGGTGTGAAAATCTGATCCTACAGATTCTGCATCGATCCTGGCTGGGCCCAGTTTTGTGGGGGTGTTGTCCGAGGTGCTGAGTCCCTGCAGGTCCCTGCAAAGCTGGGGCTGCTTCAGGTGCCACAGAAAAATCACCTCATGGGCTTCATCATCACCAAAGCCTCGTTACCAACATTTGCAGCTGGTAGCCAGTGAAATCTGAGATAGCAGTTCGATTTCTCAGTAACTCGTAATTCCAGTTTTTCTAGAAAATTAATAAATGCAAATGTTAACTGTTTCTAAATTCACTTAATAAACAGGTCACCTGGAAAGATTTGTGGTTTCCATTTGAACAGAGAATATAAATAGAAGAGGAAATGGAAAGGCTGGTAGTTGGGTGTCCACGATGTGGCCAAGCTTTTGCAGGGCTCGCTGGGTGTGCAATGAGCTAATTAGCAAAATCTCTTTGGAGTCTTTCAGTGGCTATAAAACAGATTGAAATGGTTTCTAAGTGTGCAGCCTTTTAGTGCTGGATCCTGCTCTGCCCGGGGCTCATGGCACAGGGGGTGCACGGGACAGGGGAGCACCCAGGGGTGCCAATGCTGGAGACTGGCAAGGGATGGCATTGCCAAGTGCCACATCCCCACAGAGCCCAGGGCCACTCACATCCCCTGAGCTTGGCAGGGTGAGCAGAGGAGCCTGAGATTCATCCCCACGTGTCACACAATCCTGGTGTCAGTCTCACTTCATCCCCAGCACCCCAACTTGCTGCCCTGTAACTGGCAGATCAAACCCCAAGAAAAAGTTGAGTTGATTGCTCAGTGCTGAAAAAAAAACCTGTGCCTCTCCTGAAGTTGTCTCTAGGAGACAAACACAATTACCCTGGAAATCTGCCCAGATCTAGAAATGAGTATGGAAATGAGTGTTATTGCCTGCACTTTGTGTTTGTGACCAAACTCTCCCTCTGCAGTTTCCAGATTTTACCTAACTAGGGTGAGATTATAAATTTATCATAATTAGATGTCATCTTGATCATGAATCATGGATTGAAAACAAGTTTCATTGGAAGTTTGAAAAGTTATGAGCTCGGAAAAGGAAAAAGGACATATAAGGAGGACAAACTTCTGCATCAGAGGTAAAATGACTTAATGAACTAATTGCAGAGGGAGATGGCACTGTGAATCCCAGCTCCTGCAGTGGCCTGGCCATGTGTCACCTTGCTCAGCAGTCTGAGGGAGCAGCTCCACGTGTGCCCCGTGCCCATTCAGGAGGGCACTGCCCAAACACCCCCTGTGCCCCACTCTGGCTGTGGGATCAGTAAAAATGACCCCAGTGGCCCCAGAGTCAATGGAGTGGCCCTGCTGGAGCTGCCCGTGTCTCCCTGAGCCTGGCAGGGCTCTGAGTCAGTCCCATCTGCATATCCCTTTGCATCTCAGCATCAGCACAGCAGCTCTGTTTGTGCTCTCCATGCAAATACCTCTTCTCCCTATATATTAGTTACTGTGTGTGGGTTTTCTCTCTCACTCTGCCTTGCCATATGTGTGGGTGTTGATGGCATCAACTTGATGAAATCTCAACGCATGCCAAGAACAGCTGGAGAAGTTGAAACAAGTTCTGGGTGAGGTGAGTTTCATGGGCAGGGACTGGAATTAGCCAAGGCACCGTGGCTGTTTGCCATCCCCCGAGTCTCACATGGAGCATGTGGGCTTTGCTCGCTCCAAAGGCAGATTCCCCATGGAAAAAAGGATTTGATTTAGGTAGTGATAATGGCAGAGATAACTGAGGTATCTGTCCACCAGGAGAGACCATCTCTGCACCTCTTCCATGACTGCTTCATTATGTAAATACAAAAATTTCATCATCAGACTGATGTAATTAAGATCTTTAGCCAGCATATAGCACTCTTCATCTTCAAAACGCTTTACTGACATTAATAATTAATCACCACAACACTCTGGAAAGGCTGTAATCCTAATCGATGGGTAAACTGAGGCACAAAGATTCAGTGGTGGCACAAAGATTCTGTGTCCCAGCCTGGTGCTCAGCGTGTTCCAGAGCCTGCCCTGATAGTTCTGTGGAAGGGACAGACCAAGGGGCATTCCAGGATGGATGAAACCAAACTCCCCTCAGTCTGCACGAGTGTTTTAATCGCTGGAAGCTCCCTGCAGGTTCCCAAACCCAGGGTGGATGTTTTTCCCTTGGAACACCCACTGGTTTCTGTTAATCCCTTCAGCAGTCCATCAACAAGGATTCCTGATGTCATAGATACCCCTGGCCTCAGCCTCAGCTATGACTCAAGTATTTACCTGTTCTTTTTTGGTATAATTTTAGGCTATAAAGAACTAATGATATATCTGATGAATTTTAGTGTTATATATCATTTAATAACTAGCATGTGTTTTTGAAGAACTTTACACATCTCAGAACAATGTTCAGTTTTTGCCTCCGTATCATACAGGAACATTTGAATCTGGTTCTACACTTGGTCCTAAACTGCTGATTTTCAGTCAGCAAGGTTAGTTTGGGTTAGGAAGTGCAGCTTTTCCCTTCCAGGTTCTGCCATTTATTCCATTTGGGCCTCTCCACCAGGCACACATTATTGCTTAGGTCTCACATTCCCAGAAAAACCTGGAGAAAACTGTGGAAGGAGTGACCTCCCTGCCCAAATCCAAAAATGAAACTTCAGCACAGCTCACGAAATACAGAAACACACACAGCACATCTGAGAGAAAGGGTGCTTGTCTTGAGCTTCACAAGAGGAATCTGTCAAATGTGGCAGGCTGTCATTAAAAACAATTAACCTAATCAAAAATCCCTCTTCTTTCTGCCTAGTCAGGTGAATATTAAATACGAGATTTTCCAGGGGCGCAGAGAAGAGGAAATCAGCATCTGTGTTTGCAGTCCAACACACGTATGGAGCAGCAAGTACAGATCTGCCTTTATCCCTGAAGTGTGCATGTCATTAGGAGTGGAGAGCCCTGGCAGGACTGGGCACTGCTCTCCTCTGTGCCATGGCAGCACTGGGCACTGCTCATCCTCTGTGCCATGGCAGCACTGGGCACTGCTCATCCCCTGTGCCATGGCAGCACTGGGCACTGCTCATCCCCTGTGCCATGGGGCCATGGCAGCACTGGGCACTGCTCATCCCTGTGCCATGGCAGCACTGGGCACTGCTCATCCTCTGTGCCATGGCAGCACTGTCCAGCTGCTCTCCCCTGTGCCATGGCAGCACTGGGCACTGCTCTCCTCTGTGCCATGGCAGCACTGTCCAGCTGCTCTCCTCTGTGCCATGCAGCCCTGGCACCCACACTGAAGGTGGCTCTGCAAAGGGGACAATCGCTGCTCTCCGATCCTGCACTGCTCTGGGTGCTGGTCCCTCTCATGGAACATGGAGCTTTTGGGGCCTGTTCAGTTTAGAGCCAGCTGTGATGGCTCAGCTCCCAGCATCACCACCGCAATTCCAGCTACAATTCTCTCCTCAGCGCTCCCAAACCTCTTTTGGCTTTCCAGAAGTGGAGGAGGCAAAGAAAATCCCGAGTTCCTTTGAGGTGGGCTCACCCCGAGGAGGAGGAGAGTGAAGCTGACCTCCCCAGAGCATTACTGATCATATTTATTTTTGAAGGCTCTTACCATAAGCCTCAGCCTATGGCTCTGCTTCCTGCAGGCACACCCTGCTTGTGGCTCTGAAGGTACTCACTAAGCACCAGTAACACCCAGCATTTATAGAGGGCTTTTCATCTTCAAAGCACTTCCCGAACATCGTTTAATTAATGAATCCTCACAGCCCTCTCTGAGCTATGCTCAGTTATTACCCCCACATTTTACAAGTGAGGAAAACTGAGGCAGCGATTAGCTGAGGCAACACTGTGGGAATTGGGATTAGTGCTCGGAGAGCTCAGGGGTGTCTGGACCCTCATCCCACACAGGGACAAATGCATTTGGGGCCTCAGTTCACTGCAGGATTTAAACACAACAGAGCCTTTTGGAGCATCAGTAACATCTGACCTTCCAGGCTCACACAGGTTTTCTGTGTGGAGATCTGAACCATTTTTACCTTTCAGTATCAGCTCCAGCTCCTGCTGTCACCCACACACAGCAGATTGGAACAAAGGACTGAGGTCTGGAAGGGGATGGCTCCTGTCCCCTGTGCACACCTAACACAGCATTTCAGTGCTTTGTGGTGTTTTCAGAGGGACACAGAGGGGACACAGAGGGGACACAGAGGGACACAGAGGGGACTTTCACCTGGAGAGCCCTGTTCAGCCCTGGGGGAGGGACAGTGTGGCAATTCCTGTCCCAGGATGGCTCTGGGCTCTCAGACGCACTCAGCCCTGGCGGTGGCTGAGGATGGGATGATTCACGACCCTCATCCCACATCATGAGATTTCAGTGAGTTTCACTCACATCCTCTCAGGAACTGTGGGTTCCTCCCTGGAGAAGCCCCAGGGTATCCCAGTTCCCACTGCCATGGCAGGATGGAGCAGATTTCCTGCTCTGATGGGAGGGTGAGAGAGGGCACCACCATGGGGGTTGGTCTGGATGCTTCAACCTCGTCAAACTTGAACATCCGAGAGAACCTGCAGGGCTCGGCTCCTTTCCAGCCCTGCAGGGCTCTCACAGCCCTAATTATTATTGTTGTTGTTGTTACTATAACAAAACATTCATATACTGCCATAAAACACAAACTAGATAATACACGTTCTTGGCCTGAAGAGCTCAGCCTTCAAACAGGCTGGACATTGTGAGCTGGATCCTCAGGAGAGAGGGCAGAGCACAGCAATTTCCCAGCATTTCCCCTCTCAAAGGCTCTCCAGAGAGGCTGGGAAGGGAAAGAGCCACAGCAGAGGCAGATAGAGCACGGCCCCCTCAGCTGGGGACAAGGGATGGGGCTGGCACTGCCACACAGTGGGACTGGGAGCACTGGGATTTAACTGGGCTGGGCTCTGCCATGCACTGACCCTGGGACAGCAGTGTGTGAGCTGCTGGGATGGACAGAGAGAGCTGGGATGGACAGCAGGAGCTGGGATGGACACAGAGAGCTGGGATGGACACAGAGAGAGCTGGGATGGACAGAGAGAGAGCTGGGATGGACAGAGAGCTGGGATGGACACAGAGAGAGCTGGGATGGACACAGAGAGCTGGGATGGACAGAGAGAGAGCTGGGATGGACAGACAGGGAGACTGGGATGGACAGACAGAGCTGGGATGGACAGACGAGAGCTGGGATGGACACAGGGAGCTGGGATGGACAGACAGAGCTGGGATGGACAGACAGAGCTGGGATGGACAGACAGAGCTGGGATGGACACAGAGAGCTGGGATGGACACAGGGAGCTGGGATGGACAGACAGAGCTGGGATGGACAGCAGAGCTGGGATGGAACAGACAGAGCTGGGATGGACACAGGGAGCTGGGATGGACAGACAGAGCTGGGATGGACACAGAGAGAGCTGGGATGGACAGAGAGAGCTGGGATGGACAGAGAAGCTGGGATGGACACAGAGAGGCTGGAGGGACACAGGAGAGCTGGGATGGACACAGGGAGCTGGGATGGACACAGAGAGCTGGGATGGACACAGGGCACTGGGATGGACACAGGGAGCTGGGATGGACACAGGGAGCTGGGATGGACAGAGAGCTGGGATGGACACAGAGAGAGCTGGGATGGACAGAGAGCTGGGATGGATGGACAGAGAGAGCTGGGATGGACAGAGAGCTGGGATGGACACAGAGAGCTGGGATGGACACAGAGAGCTGGGATGGACACAGAGAGCTGGGATGGAAAGAGCTGCCATAGTTGTCAATCAGGCAGAGCTTAATCTTAACTCAGGCATTAACTTGAACACAATTAATCCTTGGCAGCAGACAAGGTGCAGTGAGCCCCATCCCTGCTGATGGTGATAAGGCTGGCTGTCAGGACAGGCTCTGCATTCACTCCTCCACTTTAGCAGGAGTTACATCAAGTCCATACAGACCAACAAACCAAATCATTGTTGGCATCAGCAAGTGCCACTCTGAAAGAGTTGATTGATTTCTGTCTCATTATGCCAGCCAGGACCTTCCTCAGCTCCCAGAGGTGGCTGGGGGTTTTCAGAGGGCCCAGTAGTTTTCAGGAAACAAATTTAAAGTACAGGTAGGAGAGCATAAAAAGCACGAGTCTGAGGCACAGGGCCTGACCAAAGGTCCAGTCCTAACAGGGGCAGTTAGGAGCAGCCTAACCCCATGGGCAGAGCATGGCAGAGGGGCACAGAGGTGACCTCATCCCACCCTGCCTGCCCTTGTCCTGCTCTGTTGTTTCACCACACTTTCCGCATATTTTATCTCACTCCACTTGTGGAGCTGCCTTGTGTGGCTCTGCTGAACCCTGCAACCTTTGCTGGGGCTCACAGGATTTGGGGTGTGAGCAGAGATGGCCTGGGACAGGCTGTGAGCAGGCTCTCTGCATCCCAAGGCTGCTCCAACCCTCCCTGGCACTGCCTGTCCCTCATTTCTCTGCTGTTTTACTGTTATCATATTTTACTGTTATCATCCTGCTAAAGAGAACTGAACCACCCTGGCATGGCAGCCTGATGGACTCAGCAGAGTGTGGTGTGACTGTGCAGAACTCTTGTGATGTGTTCACATTCACAGTCAGGGGATGAGGAGACGGTGAAAAGAGCAGGGAGATTGCAAAACCTCCAGGAGCCAGCAGACTGGAAAATCCCTCACGAAACAGGTCCCACTGAAATGCCCCACTCTGCTTTTGACTTGAATGGGCTGAGGTTTGTAAAACATCAGAGGTTCACGAGGGGATGCACAGGAATTCCAGCAAAGGTGTGTTCCATTCACAGCATCCTCCCAGCTGTCTGGAGGGGTCTGGAGGAGTGACCCACTCACATTTTGGGATATCCTGGGAGCTGAAGTGGTGGGTGCAGAGGAACAACTCCTCTTTCATTCTCAGCCTCCTCAACAGCTGAGCTGTGCAGCAGCACACAGAATGAGTGTTGAGATCTCATGTGCTCACATTGCACCTGGGAATTACTGGGTGGATGTTCATAAATAGCTCAGGTGGCAGAGCAGCCCAGCATGGTCTCACTTTTACTACTGAGTTACTCTGACATCTTGTTCATCTTTCAGTATCTCATTTGGTCCTCTGTAGCTCGGGGAGCAGCACTTATCTGCTGCACTGAGGTCTGTAACAATAACTCCGACCTGTTTGATAATAAGAGCTGCCACTGAAAGACAAAAGTGTATTATTGCAAAATATTGCGGGTTGGCAACTTAGCTAGTGGCGCTGTATTGCACCCAGAGCCCATTTGGCTCCTCACAGTGAAATGAGAGTGGGGGGAGAGGAAATCAGGTCAGAGTTTTTGGCAGACCTGTTCCAGGTAAGCATAATCCAGCTGATTCATTCTGTGCTGCAATCGTTGCTGGCAAAGCCTGCGAGGCAGAGCAGCCTCCAGCCCTATTGCAACTGGCTCCTGTGCTGCTGCTGCTCACCAGGGAAGGGTGGCACTGCTCAGAGTTCAGGGCTGAGGCTGAATAAAGGGGAAAAAGGGCTTCACACGAGGTGCAGAATGAGACCAGAG
The DNA here is from genome assembly GCA_009741485.1 of Malurus cyaneus samueli. Taxonomy (NCBI): domain Eukaryota; kingdom Metazoa; phylum Chordata; class Aves; order Passeriformes; family Maluridae; genus Malurus; species Malurus cyaneus. The sequence continues at coordinate 14,251,136 of CM019231.1, read as the reverse complement.
CTCCCTGCAGAGCAGCCACTCTGGGATGCTGCTCCTGCCTCCCCGCAGACAAGGAGGACACCTTTGAGAAGCCCCTCTGATGATTAATGCAATCTCTTCTGATGAATCATTGGCAATGGGATGTCTTGGTGGCATAATCAGAGCTCTGGTTATTATACCCATTGATGATAAAACAAGTAAATCTTAATGAGTTGTGGGAAAGGAGACAATAGGGCCCTGTGCCAGGTCTCATTTACCTTGACAACACGCCTACAGCCCAGGCACAATGATCCCTATTGTTTATCCTCACTATTTGTGAAGGGGCCAGACAGCTCTCATTTCCCTCAATCTGATGGTGCTCTCTTTATCTCTGCCTTAGCATTTCTAAGGTCCCTATCACTGGTGTATCTAAGCATCTCAGCTTTAGTCCAAGGTTAAATTTATGGTAAATAAACCGCTTGGACAGCCTTTGAAGGTGAAAACTGATATATAGTTAAATAGTGGTAAATGATCCCATTTACATAGTGCCTCTTCTTTGACTAAAAGGACAAGCAAAGACTTTGTTGTTCATGTTGTAAACAAATGCTCTGTGTATGTTACCTCAGCACAGCTCAGCCATTCCTGCCAGTAACACTCGCCCAGTGATGAACTGGGAGCTCTGGCCCAGCTGGACTGGGATTCCTGCAGGGACTCTGTGCAGCCTGGTCAGGGTCACAACCCATCACTCCTGCCCAGAAGAGCTACAGCACTGGGATTGTATAGGAAACAAAACAGATAGGAGAAAAATGGAGAATTTCACCTGGCAATCAGCACTGCCCACCTCAGCGTAGCTGCTGCTCTCCTTGCACAGCCAAAAGCCAGCCCAGAATGGGCCAGGAAAGCCTTCCCCCCATGCCTGCTCTGTCTGCAGCTTTGTCATCTACAGCTATTTGGGATTCTTCAGTGGAAAGGATGTTTGAACAGAGGGAAGAGATCTCTATTGAGCTACATTTTAGTACATATTTTTACAGAAGTGGTGGTGGAGAAAGGCTTCCCAGCTGCCAGATGGATTAGGAAGAGCAGCCCCTGAATGGCATTTGTGAGGGGTGGGGGAGAACCAAGATCAGCCCCTGGCACATCCCTGTCCCAAAAGGCTCCCAGAGCCACCAGGCTGCTCCTCTCATGGCACAGGGCCTGCCTTGGGTGCTGTGCAGAGCACAACAAGAGAAGATGGGAGTTCCAGCTCAGTGTGAATACAGGAACCTTCTCCAGTTTCTGAGAAGCTTGTCAGGATGGCAAAACACTTCCCATGCAGATCTGGAGATAAGGGCACATTTCAAGGAAGAAACAAAAGACAGACCATGACATTTAGATCTGAGAGAGAATTCCTTGGGACAGCAACAAGAGAAAAACATCTTTCTACTTGTGCTGCAACTAAAGCAGAGCAGTTGCAGATTTATAATGCTGAGCTGGAAGAGCATTAAAAATAGTCTTTTTTCCCCCTTGATATTGCCAGCCTCAGGGAACCACAGCTAAATTCAGGATTGTCTTCTGTTGGCCTCTTAAACAACATTTTGTGTTCCCACATGCTCTGGTTCTGGCTGTTTTGCTGCTGTCAGCTCCGTGACTCACCGTGAGGAAAGACAAGTGACAAACCTTTCCCTAAGGACAGGGCCAGTGTCACCTCCCTGCACACCTGGGTTTGCTGCGTGCACAGCCCAAATCTCCGTTCCCACCGCTCCTCAGCAGGGACCCGGGCAGGTGTTTAATGTGATGTTTGTGCTTTTCTGGTGCACAAAGAGCAGGGAATGAGCAGGGAAGGCCCATGCAGTGAGACTGCAGCAGGAATCCCACAGCAGAGCTCTCAGCAGGGCACACGGAGCTGGGGAACGTTGTGTAACCACCCGATGCTCTTCCACCACATGGGAACTCACCAGTCTGACACGGGAGGGTGGCTGTGACCCTGCAATTTCCTTCCTCTTTCCCTTAACAAGCCCATCACCAGGACAGGCTGCCTAAGGTCATGTCACAAAGGGGACGTCTTCCCTTCCTCCGTATCCTTGTGCAAAGAATCCTCTCAGTCACCTTCTTTTCACCTGTTGAAAACAGTTATTTACTGACAGAAGACACCAGACTCATCCAGAATGGGGATGGAATTCAGTGCTCACTGCTGAGGGAAGCTAGGATTGGCCATATCTTACAGAATTGTTAGCTGCTTGTATCCATAGGCTGAGATTTCATTCCTGGAATCTTCTCACGCCAAATTAATCCACTGGACTACATAAAAACCCAGAGCTGAGCACTTGCCAATGTGTGCATGCAGCTGGAGGTGCTCAGGGTGTAATTGCATTTGCCATCAGGGTAATTGTGCATGCAAAAGTTGTGCAATAAGTATTCTGTACACATGCACGCACTTTTAACTTTCTATTTCTCCCCCAAGAATCAGGCACCATTTGAACAACTAGTCAAACAATAGTTAAAATGATTTTCACTGTTTGAGGATTATTCTGACTTGTTCTAATGATGAAGTCACAAGTGAAGCACAATATTTGCACCTGAATGACACAAGGGAGACACCACATCACTGCTGGGTCATTAGGAACTGTGTGCACTGTTCTTTAATTTGCCTGCAGACAGATGGATTCCTTAGACTGGAGTTAATTTGTTACACATTGTCTGGAATCTAAAGCCAATTAAACACTGATCAGAGTTACTACACAGTCCTTGGCAAATCACTTGTTTTTGAGGATTCGATTAATTTTATAGTTGGGAAACCAAGGGAGAAACGCTGCTGCCAAGGAAGCCCAGCCATGGCACAAAAAGGCTCAAACCATCAGCTCTATCCAGAGGTAGGAAGTGGCTCTGTACACTTACAGAAAATAAAGCACAATACAGAGAGATACAGCAGACACCTAAAAGGGGAAATGCCAACAAGCAGAGAAGGGGGAAATAAATGTCAGCACCCCAGTTGGGCAATCAGCTCTGTTACTAATGGAGCCAGGTAAATTATGGGCCTGTATGAAATCACAACTCCAAATATCCTCCAAACCCCGTTCAGAGCTCAATCACTGAAACTGCCACGGCCAAGGACTCTGAGAACTTTCCATGTGTGTGTCCTATTCGTCCTGGTGAGATGAAGAGGCAGCCAGCTCACCTGTTTGCTTGCCCAATGCTGGGCAGCTTCCAGCTGCTTTCAGCACTTGGGCTGCTCTGTGGTCAAGCCAATATAATTTAATAGACTGATCATAAGTGATGCAAAAAAGATACAGCTTTATCTTCACACCTGAGTTATAGCTGTATCCAAAGGACAGATGGCATTTAGAGCAGATTAACACATCCCAGTGTGAGGGGAAGCAAAACTGACACCTTCCACTTTTGCTGAGTTTGATGCCAGTGCAGGTAAGGTTGTACAAAAAGTCCCTTTGCCTTGGAGAACTGCAGTTATCTTGTTCCATTCAATAGCTCAGATTTGCATAAGCCTTTCATTCAGCTTTATTATTTTGCCAGTGGTCAGTAGAAAATGAAACAGCACTCCCTGTTATGGAAAAATCCCATCTTCAGCTGGGCTGGCACCTGGACAGGTGCAGGCAGCACCTTTACACAAAGCTGGGTTCCTGATACACACTGACATGGAGAGACACGGCTGACACCAACACCTGCAGTGTCTGACCACGGGAACAGCTACAGCCGGGATTGAGCAGGGTGCCTGCAAACACACACAGACAGACACACAGACACACAGACAGACAGACACACACACCTGTCTGTGCACACACACATACACACACAGACAGACAGACAGACAAACAGACAGACAGACAGACACACACGACACACACGACACCCAGACCACACACACGTGTGTCACACACAGACACACACATACACACACACAGGGACAGACAGACACACACACACACCCACACACCACACCTGCTAGCAAACACACCCATGTGCACACCTCTGCCTCCAAACACACCCATGTGCGCTCCTGTACTGTCAAACACACCCATGTGAACACCTGCGCCGGCAAACACTCGCTGCACAGCCCGGCAGCCCGGCTCTGCCCCCGGTGCCCATCGGACCCTCTCGGGACAGTGCTGTTAGCCCAGACCAGCCCGGCTCTGTCCCCCTGTGCCCATCGGGACCCTCTCGGGACAGTGCTGTTAGCCCGGACCAGCCCGGCTCTGCCCCTCGGTGCCCATCGGGACGCTCTCTCAGCGCTGTTCTCAGCCAGACCAGCCCGGCACAGCGCAGCAGGAGCTGTCCCCCGATGGGGACACGCCCGGCCCGGTGTCCCCCTGCACAGGGTGGTGTCTCCTGTCCGTGCGCGGTCACTCTCGGGCACACGCTCCAAACTGGACCCGGCCAGGCTGTGACTGTGCCTGTGCCAGTGCCTGTGCCTGTGCCAGTGCCAGTGCCAGTCCCATGCTGGGCACTGCCCGCTGCTGTTTGCACACAGATCCGTCTATCAATCCATCCCATTCCCCAAATAATGCACATTCCCTATTGTTCACAGCCAGAGTGCCGGGCCTGAGTCAGTCTCTAAACCCATCTTGACCAAGCCAGTCCTGTCTTGTTTGTTTGTTTTTGCAGTGAGTGTGTGTGAGGAATAGGGAGGGTGGAGGCGGCTCTGCATGTCCCTTCATCTCTTGTGGGTTTCTGGCACATTCCTTTGACAAACACCCTCTCCAGTGCAGGGGACCGGGTGTTTGGTTTATAAAATCACTGCTTTTTGCTGAGGCTCGACCACCCTGGCACATCCCTGCCCAGGGGCTGCTCTGAGCAGCTCCGTGTTTCAGTCCTGACACGGACTCTGGGTACAGCACAGCTCAGAGCTCCTGGAGATGGATCTCCCTCAGCCAGCACAAACTTCAGGAAGAACTACTTTAACCTGGAATTTGACCTAATATTCTCCAAGTTTCCCTTCCCCTCAGCTGCCCCTGAACCTCTGAGGATGCTCTGGGAAATGGAAGCTTCCCAGGGCCAGCCTGGACTCTGCAGACTCTCAAGAACAGCAGTTTCTGTGAAACAGATTGTGCTGGGAATCCATCCCTGCTGGGAGCCTACCCAAGGAGGCAAGGAGCAGAAACAAGAGCAAGGAAATACATGCGAGTTATTTTAATACAACCATATTACTCTGGATTTTCACATCCATACTGCTGTCCCTACAAGAAGACCCCATTCCAAACCTATAAACATCACTGAATTAGAGCAGGTGCTTTGCAAAGACCAGGCCTAAATTAACGGGCCATGAGAAGTTACAATGACAAAGGTACCTTAAAGGAATGTAGTAAAGTTACCTTATTTTAGCTGTAAAGTGATACAGACAATTGCTTTTTAAATCCCTTTTTTCCCCTCTTCAGGTTGCCAGGTGTTTCTTCAGCTAAAGCTGAGTGCAGAAGCAGCAGAGTGAGGTGCCAGCCCTGTGTCCCCAGAGCAGAGGGTGATTTTTGGGGTCCTGTCACACACCTGCCCCTGCTGTACCAAGTGTATTGTCAGCCTGGGTGCACACATCATCAGAGAGCAGCATTGCTGGTGCTCAGTAACCTAGCATGAGTGTTTCATAACACTGAGTGGGAAGAAAAAGCCATGAAATAGTTGTAGGGATTTTTCTAGCAGCACATTGCTAGGAAGATCTGTTTCCCATGGCTCAGTTAGGGACACAAACCAACCACGGCCGTGACCACTGGAAGGGAAATGAGCCCAGGAGGTGACACAGAGCACAGGTGGAACACTGTCTGACACACAACCAGACAGTTTTCACAGGGTTCAGGCATTGCAAAACCTCAGATCTCTCCTTCTGAAACAGACCTTAATGGCACCATTTGCTGAAAAAACCAATTGCTTAGAAATGGGATACCAAGAAGTGCTTTAGCCAGAAAAGAAGAAATAATATCAGTCTTTCCAGGGAGAGGAGAGCAGGGGGGTAAAGTCCCTCAGAGTGTGATTGCTGCTTTGGCAATAACAAGTTTTCTTTCTGAATTCTGCTAAACTCCTCGATCACCTAAGGAAATTTTTTTCAGTTATTACTTTTTCCGAATAAAAACATCCTAGGTCTTTACACACTGAAGACCTATTGTCACTTCCTGTATTCACACCTTGAGTACATTTGGCCTTAGACTCTTTTGTTACCCTACCAAATTCCAAGAAAAGGGTCCCAGAACTGGGAATTAGTTCATTCCATGGTCTGTGAAAGTGCTAAGAAACTTCTAATTCTGAATTTTCATTCTCAGCCTTCCCACATCTTGCTCCTCACTGTCCTGGTAAATGGATGTTGACATGCACACTTTCATTAATCCATTTAATTCTCCAGCCTCACACAAATTCCAGCTCACCATACCTGTCCAGCCCTTCAATAATGTGCTTAGTGCAATAACACCAACAGATTAACACCAATAATCGGATTGCAGAGGTTTTAGGCCACCCTGGGGTCAGTGGGAAGGGATAACAAGATTGCAGTGCCACTGCTCCAGCTGGGCAGAGGTGCCCTGGTGAGTGTTTTGTTATTCTTACCTCTCCCCTTTCTGCAGGGCAGGCCAGGGACATGATCTGCTGTCTGAGTTTGATTTTAGCCAGGGCTGTATCTGACCAAGGGCCTTGTTCCAGTCATTGCAGATGACATTCTGGCTCTGTGACACAACCTCAAGTGAAAAGAAGCTCCAGAGACTGAGTATTTTCTAATATGTAGAATAATAAAGAATTTCTGGAGCATCCTTCAGGTGCCAAGGGCAGACTGCTGGAACTGCAAATGCCAACAATGACCCATCTATAGCAACTGTAAATCTACACATCATTTTATATGTTTATTTTCTATAACAGCTTTTACCTTAGTCTGATATCCCCACACAATTGCAACAGCTGAACACTTCAGGAACTGACTTTTACACTCAGAAAATGTCTCTTTTGTGGTAAGTGAAACCACTTTGTTCCTGCAAAGTACAGGTACATGGTTAAACCCCAAACACTCTTTCCATCATAGAATCACAGAACTGTTTAGGGTGGAAAAGACCTTTAAGATCATCAAATCCAACTGCTGACCCCGCCCTGCCAAGCCCACCACAGCCCCTGTCCCATATTCCTTCCTTGTGACAAACCCTCCAGTGAGCACAAATGGAGAGCTGTAACCACCAGAAAAAGGCTGATTTGCACAGTGAGATATTTTGATTACTAAGCAGCTTTAAAAATCTGCTTCAACTTTGGATTTTTGAGTCGCAGCTGGTTATTTGCACTGCTGTCCCCTGTCTGCATTCCCTGACCTTGTGACACACGGTTGCTGCAGCCTGGTGCATGTGTCCCCAAGCAGAAAGCAGATTGGACAGAGATTAGATAACATCGTGGGCTATGGGCTGAGTACATCTTTTCTTTTTTTTTTTTTTTTTTCTTACCAGTTTCCTGTTGATAGAATCACACTGATAAGGAGTTTAGTTGATAGTTGAAGTATGAAACTGCAAAATGCTGCCTTTTAAAAGACATGTTCCAACTGGGATGTGGATGCTGCCAGAGGACAGTCTGGTGTGTGTGGCTGTGCTCTGGTGCTTGGGCAGTGTGAGTGTTACCCAGGACTGAGGAGGAGTTCAGGGATCACAGCTCAGTGTTTTCAAACCTGTTTACAAACATGGCCAGAGAAGCACTGCAGAAACTGAGGAAGCTGTTTGAGCTGTTTCCTCACACTGGCTACATCTTTCCACCGTGTTTCTGAAAGTTATTGCTTGGAGGGAGGATGAGTTAGCACAGCAGCGTGCGTTTGTCTCATCTCTTCAGTACAAAGCAGCCAGTTTGCCTCCAACTGACACAGATTAAAGTGAAGCTTTGCCCAGAGCTGATGTGCAGCAATGCCACAAATCCTGCCAGCTGAGTTCCAGCCTCACCAGCTCTGGCAGTGATGTGGGAAAAAGCAGGGTTTGACATTTTCACAGTGGGACCACGCACAGCCCCAAATCCAAGGCCCAGAGTGCAACCCTGAGACCCAGCGAGAGCTGGACTGGGATAAACCTTGGAACAGCACCCACACTTCAGCTGCAGGTTTTCATTTCAGCTGCAGGTTTTCATTTCAGCTGCAGGTTTTCATTTCAAATCTCTGCCCCTCCTGGGTTGAAGGGCTCCTGATTCCCAGCCTGTGAAGCTCTGTGTTTCTCTCCCAGTCCCTGTTTGACACAGGAGGGTGGGCACTGCAGGGCTGTTGGTGCTTTGGTGCCATCGTGGCACGTTTTGGTTTAACCAGGGTGGTTTCACCCTCAGCAGCTGGGGCAGCACCACCCTCCACACTCCCTGTGCTGCTGGCACAGCTCTTGTGCAGCTGCACACTCAACCAGAATTCCTTTTAGCTGACAGTTCAGTTTATCCCAAAACCATGGAAAAAGGTGTGCTGATCCAAAAAGGAGCAGTGCAGAACTGGGACTGGCTGCAGGGAGAGAAGTGTCCTGCAAAAACTGCCACGAATCCACTGCCTGAGAAACTGAGGCTGTCCTGGGAGATGTTACAGGAAAGCTCAGCACAGAAAGGGTCAGTCCACACAGAGAGCTCCCTCTAAGGCAAAAGGGACTCACAGATATGGATTGGAGCTGTGCAAGCAGCAGTACAATGTAGAGCAGATTTTCTTTGATTAGCCATGGCCTCTAATCTCTCCAGTGCCCCCCTGCAGCGAATTCCAGAGTTCAACAGCCCCCACTGGACTTTCCTGTTAAGACTCAAATCATTAAAAGTATTTGTTTAGTAAAGGCTAAAGCACTCACGTCGCAGTGCCCAAGAGCTCTGTGAGGGTTAATGTTGTGAACCTTTTGAACAAAAGCCATATTCCACACGGTCCCTGTGATTCACCAGTGCAGCCACATGGACATTTTATCTCCAGGCTTCACCCTTCAGCTCCAGAACTGCTCGGACCAAAGGAGCTCCTGAGCACCCAGACAGGAGGGACCACGGCACAGCCTCTGCCACAGGGGTCTCACAAACCTCCAGCTCTTTGTCTGATAACTTTCTCAAAATTAAAATTCCAGCTCTGAAGCCAAACATTTACATCCAGAAACCTAGAACCAGGTTTCTTTATCGTCACAGTTTTTACTGATGGTGATGAATTCCACACAAACCAGCAAATGTGGTTTGAGTATTGTGAGTGTGACCCACAGCAGCTTTGGCTCAATGCTCTTGCTTAGGGCAGAAGTTGTTCAAGGATGGGAAGATTCAGTTCCCAGAGTGATCCAGGATGCAACTCATCTATAGCTTCCAAAGGATTAATATTTCTCACAGAACACTCCTAGATACACCCTAAAGAATATTCTTCAACTGGCGCCATTTCAATTTCGCAAGTTACTTCAGTGAAATTGCTGTGAATTAGTGGCCAAATTCACATTCCTGAGAAAAAATGGATTGTTTGACTCGCAGCCGAGGAGGACACGGGGCAGCTGGAGAGTCTGCATACCTGCCCTGCAGGGGAAAAGCTGCTGGTCCTGGGGTGCAGGAGCTGCTGCTCCTTGGAGGAGCCAGAGATGGGAGCAGCCCCGGGAGCTCAGAGCCCCCGGAGCACCGAGACAACGCAGCGGAGTGGGCAGAGTCAGGAGAGCTGTGGAGGGCACAGCCCGGGCACCCCCTGGCACCCCAACACCCCCGGGCACCCCCTGACACCCCAGAACCCCCTGGCAACCCCTGTCACACCTCAGCATCTCCTGCACCCCAGTAGCTCCTGCACCCCAGCAGCCCCTGGCACCCCAGAACCCCCTGGCACCCCAACAGCTCCTGTCACACCCCAACATCCCCTGGCACCCCAGCACCCTGGGCACCCCAGCAGCTCCTGTAACCCCAGCAGCTCTGTGCACCCCAGCACCCTGACACCCCAGCACCCCTTGACACTCAGCATCTCCTGACACCCCAGCACTCCTGTCACCCCAGCACCCCTGCGCCCAGCATCCCTGGCACCCCAGCACCCTGTCAACCCCAAGCTCCTGCACCCCAGCAGCTCTGTGCACCCCAGCATCCCCTGGCACCCCGCACCCTGGCACCCCAGCAGCTCCTGTCACCCCAGCACCCCCTGGCACACCCCGCAGCCTGGAAGGCACAGCCTGATAGACCCCAGTGAAGGGCAGTTTAGGGCCAGAGCAGCCACCCCCTGAGAGCTCCAGCAGAGCACAGGGACACCCAGAGCCTGGATGGCTCTCTGGTTCCCACTCCCTCTGTCTGGATCCCTGGAGCTGGGCGGGTGAGTTGGAAGGAAATCAAGCAGGTTCTCAAACCTGCCTGGCAGGCAGTGCAGTGAAAATCCTACCTGGTTTCTGTTAATTTTGCAGAAAATGTCATACTCCCCCAAGCATCTAAGCTGAGATCAACAGGAAACAATTTTCCTTTCCCGTGAAGATTTTTGAGACTTCAAAAACTTCCCGGTATCTACTTTGAAATTAAAAAAGATGATTGGAATGGGCTAAAAGAAATTGGGATGGGTCAATTAAAAGTTTTATTTCAAAAGCATATCTTTGTAGCTTTTTCCCAATACAAACCATTCACTGACATAATTTCTTCACCTCTGAATACTTAATTTTTTTAAAACCGGACATATTCAGAAGAATGTCCAGCAACAATTGCACTTTTATTTTGAATGTCTGCACCATTTAGCCATTACTGAGCACGCAGAAAGTTGTAAAAAGTTAGTTAGTTCTTAAGCCTGTTTGTACCAGTGTTTATGTACAATGTCTACAGTATTTCCAAGCAAAGCCCAGACCTCACACAAGTATCAGACCCTGCAGAAAATATCCCTGGCACTTAGATTTGATTGCCTACAACGAGCAAACCCTTACTGAAAATTTCACACTGGCCTTGAACACCAGCTAAGAATGATCCACTGAAGGGCTCTTTCACCCCAGAGAAGGGGGGAGCATTTGTTAACCATGAGCGGTTTCTTCCTCTGTCCCTTTTCCAGGTACCCGAGGGAGGCTGCTCAGTGCAAATCCCCGTGCAAAGCACAGCAACTCCCAGGCTGTGCACGCCAAATCCTCCTGCCTGCCCTCTGACAGCCCAGATAAGGCAGGGTCCAGGGCTGGAAACATGCCTCGCTGAGATTTACAGCCATTTGGCACATCTGGAAAATCCCGTCAGAACCAGGTGTTTTTATTGGATTTAAACTCAAATGCAGGGTGTTCCATTGGGTTATTATGGAAGGTAATGTGGCCTCACAGGGAGAAATGATCAACTTCCACTTCAGGCATGGATTTGATGAGAGAAATCACCAAAGAAATATCATGCTTTTGACCAAGACTATTTTTTCACTTCTCCTCCAGCTCAGCCTAGTGAAAGATCTGAAAAAAAGAACTTTTACCTAAAAAAAAAAAATCACGATGTCTCTGACCTTTACAGACAAAACAAGAAAACAAACCACAGAGTCACAGGCTACTTTTAAACAATGCTTGGGCTTGGTCCAGTCACTGTTTTCTGTTTGGAAAGGGAGAGTAATCTCTGCAAAAGCACAAGCCAGGCTTGTGTGTAAATACAGGGAGCACGCAGGGCACTGCCACCAAAACCACCAACAGCAAAGGTGCCACAGAGCAGCTCAGGACTATTATTTGTGATGACAAAACAATTAAACAGATAATTGTGCTTCTAAAGGACAAAAATGAGGGTGATGATGTGGTACCCTAAGAGGTGTAATTTGCTCTTCCCGGCCTCGTAATTCTGGTGGTTTCTCCCTGGTACAATTTGACCTGAGAACCATAAGAGCAGGACAGAGTGTGGGAGCTGTTTCNTTGGGATCTGTTTCCTTTGGGATCTGTTTCCTTTGGGATCTGTTTCCTTTGGAATCTGATTTCTTTGGGATCTGTTTCCTTTGGGATCTGTTTTCTTTGGGAGCTGTTTCCTTTGGGATCTGTTTTCTTTGGGATCTGTTTCCTTTGGGATCTGTTTTCTTTGGGATCTGTTTCCTTTGGGATCTGTTTCCTTTGGGACCGAGTGCTGATGGATCCTGTGTGCACTGATCCAGACCCTACCAGAACTTAAGGGAAAGAGTCAAGGAATTTTCTTCCAGAGGGCAATTCAAATTAAATTTATCTCTCTCCATATGGGGAACCTACCCTTTAGTTCCCAAACTGGGCAGTTTCAGATGACCACCTCTCCTCTGCTGGTATTGTACAGTTTCTATTTATATTTTCCTGATGTGATGGACACCTTGTTTGACCTTCTGTATAACATGAAGCTGTGAATTTTCACTCTGTTTTCCCTGTAATAACCACAACATGGTGGCTGCTGCATAACACAAAACAGAAACATGTTTAGAAATGCCCAGCCAAGGCCCCACGTGCCTGGGGAGGAATGGGCTGTACAGAAATGCCCACAGGGGGTGTTTAGGAGGATCGAGGCAGACACAGCTTAAAGAGCCATTGCACAGTCCTGTCCCACTCCTGCTGCAGGTCTTGGCTGGAAATGGACACTGAAATGTGGCCAAAGCAATCCTGCCATGGGTGATTGTGGGAAAGGCTCTCTCAATCAATAGGAATCTGCAGAGAGCACTGGGAGAGGCTCATGAACCCACTCTGCAGAGCAGGAGAACTCCCTACAAACACAAAACAGGGAACCCTTCCAGAACACGCAGGGCCCCAGGCACACAGAACACCTGGTGGCTTGGCAAACCATGAGAGAGCTTGGATAAACAGTTCTGCAAGTGTTCTGGGACCAGGGAGAGCATTCCCAGAATCTCACGTGACATTTGAAGGATGATCTTGTGCCATACGTTGGTGTGTAGGGAGATAAAAGTCCCCATTGCAGAGGGGTGACAGGCACACCCTCCCTGGGAGTGCTGGAGCTGCCAACCCTACCCTGCTCTTTTATTGACACTGGAAGGAGGGCCTGGATGGAGGCAAAACAAGGAAATATTCAATAATAAAAGAAAATCATTTGAAGGCAAAACCCCCCAAAATATCCAAACCCCAAAACAAATTCTATCAAGCCAAACTAATTTGTATCCTATTGTGTGGTGCTTTTAGGATGACCTCCATTTATACACTGCATTTGCAGTGTAGTATTGTGACAGACACCCCTGCAAACACCATCCAAAGCTGCTGCTGTGCAAACACAGACCCAGTCAGGGCGTTTTTGGAGTCATTTCCACTGGGACAGACACAGAATTATGGAATATCCTGAGCTGGAAGAGACCCACAAGGAACATCAAAGTCCAACCCCTGGCCCTGCAGAGGACAGCCCTAAGAATCCTATAGATTATAGAAAAAAAATGCAAACAGCTCCAAATTAACCTGCTGAACCTTTCTTTCAAAATGCATTTTGATGTCAGTGGCGTTCCAGGACCTGTGGTGCAATCAGCTCCTGGAGAGTGGCTCTGTGTGAAGCGCTCAGCTCTGCACAGGGGACAAAGTGCTCATCCCTCAGCAAACAAAACCAATGAGGCCAAAGCTGAACCTCCAGCCTGGGACTATCTCTGTCCTGTGGCGGCTCTCGGGGCTGATTTCAGCCCGGTTTTACCGGGCTGGGCTCAGAACAGCCGCGGATTCCCGGAGGCGCTGCGGGGTCGGGCGGGGTTTGCGCATCCCGAGAGCGATTTGAGCACCGCACAAACCTCACGGGAAATCAGCGTTCACAACCACCAAATGAAAGGGCAGAGCAGCTGGACCCCTCCACTGCAAGGGCTGGTTCAGACAAATCAGACCCGTGCGATGGACTTTGAAAGAGAAGGGAAAAGGAGGAAATGCAGAGCTATGTTCCAGTTAATGTTCCCGCTGTATTTAAGCAAAACACCACATACTGCAGAGAGCTGAAGAGAGAACCAAGAATTTCTTGCCTCATTTAAAGAACTTATCTGTTCCTAAGTTCTCAAAATTCAGTAATATTCCAGACAGGAATGAGTTTCCTTTAGAACAAGCATTCTCTAACGGTTCCCACATGAGCCTGAACAGTGTTTTCTATTCCCAGCAGCAAACGATTCTGGACAATAACTGAGCTGCACTGTGCCTCAGTTTCTCTTTCCACAAAATGGGGGAATATCACCTTTCATAAAGCACTTTCAGCTGTTTGGACCAAGTGCAAGTGTGTAAATTTAAACCACAGTCACTGCTATTGAATCATTCATTAGCTGTCACTGTTTTCTCCCCCTCCCCAAGCTCCTAGAGGAACATCCTGAGAAAACATTCCCTAGAACAATCCATAATCAAGCTACCCATAAGGTCTGTGTGAATGACAGTCTGAAAAATGACAGTGTTCAAAGGGTAGGAACTACCTGAAAAACAAGTTTAAAAGGGCAGTATCCAGAGTTTCATCCATGCTAGAGCAGAGTATTGGCAGGTGGCCCTTACGGGGCTTGGGCTGAGCTTCTGATAAGGCAGGAGGGAGGAGAATGGGGAGATTTGTACTGATGTTCCAGAGGGGGAACAACTGGAAAGAAACTGCAGTGATAAATGAGATCAGCAACCCCTCACTCTGCATCTTAGTGCCTGAAAGTGGGAGAGAATGGTCCTGCTTGAGAACAAAGAAAGAAGTGAAAAGGCCTTGGGCTGGGTCAGACCTTGTGGACATGACAACTACACATTCTTGAATTAAACAAAAAAAGAACCGAAAGGAAAAGGAGCACAGAACAGTCAGTCCACCCACTCCATCCTTTTATACTAACAGCATGGAGACGAGGGCAAAATATGTTTATTTTTAGTGCTGCTGTTTGCTTCCAGACTGCAGTTCCCTGGAATATGAGGTCACAGAGGTAAGAGACAGGTTATATTCTTTCAGCAAAGGCCCCATCCATGGGAAACTTTCTTCCCTTTTGGGTCCTGACACGAGCACAGATTTCAGAGATTTAGAAAGACTGACTAAAATGATCTCCTTTCTCCAAAGGACTCAACCTCAGAGTCCCGTGGATTCTGACAGAAATAGAAGCAGAAGTGAGCAGAACTGCAGTTTTGGATTTACTGGGCTCTTCAACACAAAATGGATGGTGGAGAGGGATTAAATTTGGATGGACAATGATAGGCATGCAGAATGAAAAACCTCTCCTCAAGTATCTTTTGGTGTTCAGACAAAGATTGGAGAGGGGCTCGCTGCAGAAGTGAAATGGATGGGATGGGATGGGATGGGATGGGATGGGATGGGATGGGATGGGATGGGATGTGAGATATGAGATATGAGATATGAGATAAGATGAGATGAGATAAGATGAGATATGAGATATGAGATATGAGATGATATGAGATGGTCCTCAAGATGAGACCCAAGCACATGAGCATCCTTGGCAGGAGGAGGGTCTGCTTGCATGGTGTCACAGAGAGGGCTTTGCCTGAGTGCCAGAAGTTAATAATGCCATGGGGCATCCTGACAGAATCAAGCTGAACTGTAACAGGTCACAGACACGAGGATTAGGAGCAGATGACACCCACCAGTGCTGCCACATTTGGATAATGAGTGAATGGGAAAGAGGAGAAAGGAGGGAGGCTGTGGCTGCGCCCAAGGAGCGGATGTGAGCACCAGGAAAAAATGATTCAACAGAACCTTCCCAAAACCAGAGTGTGGACAAACAGGGAGCCCCCTGACTCTGAACTTCCCCACCCACTGAAATGCAGTTTCAGCCACGACACCCAGATGCCCTTGTGGCAGCGTTCCCCGAGTCACAGCCTGGCTGCAGTGGCTCTTCCTTCTCCTTTTCTTTCCCTGCAGGGCCCTGCCTTGGCTCAGCAGCCTTTTCCTTCCCTGATTTTTTGGGCTGCTGACCTAACGGTTTCCCTTTTTTTTTTCTGTGAAAATACAGCAGAGAGGAGTAGCCCAAGCCTGACCACAGGGAAGAGGGGTGGGTACTTTACCAGAATCCTCTGAGAGACTCGAGACAGTTTCCCCATGACCATGATTCTCCCATGTGATCATTTCCAGAGAAGAAAGCCAGGCAATAAGGTAATAATTAATGATGGGAATTGGCTTATCTGGGTCTGTGAAACTTCAGTGTCTGTTTTTGTTTGAATCTCAAACTAAATAGGAGAGAGAGGGAAGGAAAGGAAGATGTTCTGAATCCTGGTCCATCTGCTCTCTGTGGATCAGACAGACCTAATTCAGGGCAAGGAGGAGGACAGTGGGGAAATGCACACAAGACACTCGGGTTCAAAAAGGTTGAAAAACACATCCACCTCTATTTCTAATTTTAGCCACTTTCTGAGGCCATCAAACACAAGATTCTATTCTGCTCACCCAACCACAAATTTAGGAAGTGGTTGAATCCTGCGAAGAGTGTGATCCTGCTCTCATCTGAGCACACAGCAATCACATGGCACCAGGGCCATCAGCGGGGTGGTGCTTTCTGAGAAGGAGCAGCACTGCCCTGGGTTACTCACCATGGCCTCAGCCCTTCTCTTCCCTACTGAAGCTTCAGAGCAGGCCATGAGTGGCACAAAACTCCTCTCATTTGTTTGCCTTCCCTTTTGTCATCCTTCAGAGCAGTGGGAGGGAGGTCACCAACCCTGTCAGCCCTGCCAGTGACTGGCTCTGGAGTGCCACTGACCTTGGGGTGCAGACAATCTGGATCAGACTGGAATGAGCCAACGGGGAAAGCTTCTATGGCATCATCTGTCATCTTCAGCCTGGGTTTGTCCTGAGCCAAAGTTATGCAAACAGCTCATGATCTGAGGCCAGTGACAGATCATTACTCACAGGCTGACCTCCCTCATCACTGAAGGTTGAACTCTTCATCCATCACCTCCTTCCACAGCTCTTTTTGGTCAAATGGAGAAACACGTTTCCACAAGACACTACTGTACTCACAATGTGACAGCATTCATGCATTATATGTGTGAGAATTAAAAATAGTCTTGAGTCATTAAGGAGAAATAAAAATATTACTGTTTTGCTCTGGTGCTTTCCAAGATGTTTTAAGTTAGAGAGATATTTCCTCTTTATATTGGGGGTGCTTTTCACTTACCACAGGGTAAAAATAAGAACACAAAGCAAACCACAGCACAGATGCTGTGCAGCAAGAACACACCTTACCTTACCTTACCCCACAGCAACACATCCACATCTCCATACCTGGAGAAATAATTGCTTTTAATGCTCCCTTGGGAACTTTTAATAACACATTATGCTGTCTAGAAGAAATTTAAAACCAGGTGATCGATCTCTTGGGTTTAATATGAAGAAAGCCTTTTTGCTCGGAGCATTCTGTCTTTCTGAAAGCAATGATTGAGGCAAGAAACACATTTCAAATATCTCAGTCCCATCTCATTGCAGTGCTCTGGGACACCCACTGAACTGTGCGTTTCAAGAGGATTTTTTTTGCAGAGGCAAAAGCTACTCCTAATTAATTCCCTGTGCGGATGCAAATTTGGAATCCACTTTGGAAGTAAGAAACATTAATTTGTATTGCAATGCTTACATCCCGCGGGCGTCTCCATATCACAGAGATCCGTTTAAAATTCATACACAGATTTAATATAAATTAATGACTGTATGAACAAGGCATTTTTGAGGCGCAGGGAGAAAATCCCCATGGCTCGTTTCCCACCCATGAGTAAGCTGGGGGCCCTGCAGGGTGAGTTTACCGGGGAGATGCGGTGCGGCCCCGGGCATTTCCCGCAGCGCCGGGGGCGGAGGGAGCGCGGCTGTCACCGCGGTCACCGTGCGCTGATGGGACACTGTCCGGCTCCTCTGAACCCCACCGGGGTCACCGTGCGCTGATGGGACACTGTCCGGCTCCTCTGAACCCCACTGGGGTCACCGTGCGCTCCTGGGGCAGTGCCCGGCTCCTCCGGGGTCACCGTGCGCTCATCGGGCACTGCCCGGCTCATCCCGGCCCCACTGCCCGTCTCCTCTCAGCCCCATTCCCGTTTCCTCTCATCCCCATTCCCGTTTCCTCTCAGCCCATTCCCGCTCTCTCGCCCATTCCCGCTCTCTCCCCATTCCCGTCCTCTCATCCCCATTCCCGTCGCTCTCATCCCCATTCCCGCCTCTCATCCCCATTCCCGGCTCCTCTCAGCCCATTCCCGGCTCCTCTCAGCCCATTCCCGGCTCCTCTCACCCATTCCCGGTCTCTCATCCCCATTCCCGTCCTCTCATCCCCATTCCCGCCTCTCATCCCCATTCCCGTCCTCTCATCCCCATTCCCGGTCCTCTCAGCCCATTCCCGGCTCTCTCAGCCCATTCCCGGCTCCTCTCATCCCATTCCCGGCTCCTCTCAGCCCATTCCCGGCTCCTCTCATCCCCATTCCCGGCTCCTCTCAGCCCATTCCCGGCTCCTCTCAGCCCCATTCCCGGCTCTCTCATCCCCATTCCCGGCTCCTCTCAGCCCATTCCCGGCTCCTCTCAGCCCCATTCCCGGCTCCTCTCATCCCCATTCCCGGCTCTCTCATCCCCATTCCCGGCTCCTCTCATCCCATTCCCGGTCCTCTCATCCCCATTCCCGGCTCTCTCATCCCCATTCCCGGCTCCTCTCATCCCATTCCCGGTCCTCTCAGCCCATTCCCGGTTCCTCTCATCCCCATTCCCGTCCTCTCATCCCCATTCCCGTTCCTCTCATCCCCATTCCCGGTTCCTCTCAGCCCATTCCCGGCTCCTCTCAGCCCATTCCCGGCTCCTCTCAGCCCATTCCCGGCTCCTCTCAGCCCCATTCCCGGCTCCTCTCATCCCATTCCCGGTCCTCTCATCCCCATTCCCGGTCCTCTCATCCCCATTCCCGTCCTCTCACCCCATTCCCGTCCTCTCATCCCCATTCCCGTTCCTCTCATCCCCATTCCCGTCCTCTCATCCCCATTCCCGGCTCTCTCATCCCCATTCCCGGCTCTCTCAGCCCATTCCCGGCTCCTCTCATCCCCATTCCCGGCTCCTCTCAGCCCATTCCCGGCTCTCTCAGCCCATTCCCGGCTCTCTCAGCCCATTCCCGGCTCCTCTCACCCCATTCCCGGCTCCTCTCAGCCCATTCCCGGCTCTCTCATCCCATTCCCGGTCCTCTCAGCCCATTCCCGGCTCTCTCAGCCCATTCCCGGCTCCTCTCAGCCCATTCCCGGCTCTCTCAGCCCATTCCCGGCTCCTCTCATCCCCATTCCCGTTCCTCTCACCCCATTCCCGGCTCCTCTCAGCCCCATTCCCGGCTCCTCTCATCCCCATTCCCGGCTCTCTCAGCCCATTCCCGGCTCCTCTCATCCCCATTCCCGGCTCCTCTCAGCCCATTCCCGGCTCTCTCAGCCCATTCCCGGCTCCTCTCAGCCCCATTCCCGTTTCGCTCTCATCCCCATTCCCGTCCTCTCATCCCCATTCCCGGCTCTCTCAGCCCATTCCCGGCTCCTCTCAGCCCCATTCCCGGCTCCTCTCATCCCCATTCCCGGCTCCTCTCATCCCCATTCCCGGCTCTTCTCAGCCCCATTCCCGGCTCCTCTCAGCCCATTCCCGGCTCCTCCGGCCCCACCGCAGCCTGGCGGTCCGGGCTGCACCCCGGGGTGCGGGAGGGATGCCGGAGGATGATGTTGTGCACACCAACACACCCCATTCGCCTCTCCTGGGGCTCGCACTCTCACATCCACTGCAGCGCTTGGATTCTGCCACTTCCCATCCGGGCAGGATGGCAACGTTTGTCACTCACCGGAAAACACGAGTCACACATGAATTCTGGGGCTTTTTGCACTTAGAGGCTGACATCCCCTCCCTCTGCAGACGTGGGAATCTCATGGTGCATTTGCTTTCACTTTTGCATTCGCCTGACCTACATTGTAAGCAGTCGCTTGGAATCACATTGCCTCCCCAGCTGATTTTGAGCTCAGACTTTCGAACAGAGGCAATGTGGTAATTCCTGCGCTGCCCCTGCTTGCCGCAATGCCAGCGCTCAGGCAATCCTGCCCAGCTCCTCTCCCTGAGCCTGGACACCCGCTTTGGCTCCGAGCCTGATCATGGGGAAAATACACCGTGAGTGTGCTCGCAAGAATTTGCCTTAGCACAAAGAAAGCAGCGTGAGGAGCAGTTAAATCCAAAATACGCACTCTGTCCCTGCCAGGGCTCCGAGCGCTGCCGCATCCCGGGGCAGCTCCAGCACAGCTCGGGAATTAAAAAAAGGAAATGGGTTCATTCAGCTGTGTCCCGTGTGTCCCATCTCAGCTCAGATGGGCTGGTGTTTAGCGGGAAATGGGAAGAAGAGTTTTAATTTTCAAGCATTGTTTCCCAAACCAGTTGAAAATTTAGGAGGCTTGGAGCGCAGGCAATTTCCCTAGGGATCCTGCAGCGGTGGCACTTCAAAGGCAGGAGGTGAGTAAGCCTCACATTTGCATGTGCCAGCAGCACTCACACATCCCCAAATCGGCCTGGGGTTCTGAGCGTGCTGTTATGCAGTCAGCATGCACTGAAATTACTGTAATTGTACTTCCAAAATAAAGCACGCACCAACCCTTTTAATTTGTATAGAGATGGCTGCTTAATTACCTGCACTGTGCTGTAATCTAACTTCAAGAAAAAATGTCCTATAACAGTATATGCACCTGTGTATATGCTGTGTGTAAATAGAGCTTTAGCTGATGTATTTGGTGGAGCCAAGGACAGTGAAGAAGTCTGGGATCTGCACAGCACTACGTGCAAATATTAAAATAAATTAGTACCCCAATGAAGCCTTTCATAAAATATCTGATGTAGGGACAGTTCTGTGCACTGTCACTCAACATCTCTAACTTTTTCTTTTCTTTGAAAGGTGAAATTAGAGCTGAATGTACACAATTTTTCTTGGCTGAGAGCATCTCCAGAGATCTGCATGATAATTTTTACCTGCAATCACAGATGCACATAGTAAGAAGAAAACTATTGAGGTTTGTATAGAAAGTAAAGGCATTTCTGTACTTTGCTAACAGTTCCACCACCACAGAGAAACCCAGATCACTTGTTTCAAGAGATTAAACTGATCCATTTAAACCACACCGAGGAAAGAATCCCTTATTTTAAGTCTTGTAATGGCTTAAATGTAACCTTTTAAGCCTGCTGCATGCAAATATAAAATGATCCTTTTCTTATGGCTTTTGTCCTGGTGTGAAGTGTTTGCAAGCACTGAAGGTGTTTCACACCAGCTTGGCACAATCCTCATGGTCGATATTGCCCGTTCTGGGCACAGAGATGGGAACAGACTCCCCTTGCAAGGCACTCCCAGGCTGCAGCTCCTCTGCCAACGCTCTGTGCTGGGTATTCATGAATTGAGGGGCCAGGCTGCCTGTCCAGAGCCAGTTACACAGACCTGGAACATGAGCAGAAATATATTTTCCATAGCAGTCATCAATAAACCACATCATGGCCGATATCCGTCCCCTCGCTCAGGCACCTCGGCTCTTGTGCAATGGCACAGACAGCAAAAAGAATTCTTTCTTAACTCTTGCAGCTGAACTCTCTGCACTCTGCAGCATGAGACTGGATCACACTGTTCATTACCTTATCTTCCTCAGCTACATTACTAATGGTCTAAAAATCAGCCATGCCTTCTGTAAAAATCCACCCACTCAGCTGGGGCCTTTGACTCAGTGGAATGGCAGCGTTGGGGCTGACACATTTCAAACCCCCATATTCTCCCTGGTGCAAAAACAGGGCCCACACTCACAGAACCTGTTGGTCAGGGCAGCTTTGGCACTCGGTGAGCACAGCTGAGGTCAGGTGAGCACTGGGGGCTCTTCAGTGCCTTTATAATCCACAGGAATAACCCAAATGTGCCCAGTTGGGCAGGGCTATCCGCCAATCTCAGCACATGTTCACATAGAATGGTTTGAGTCTGCAAGGTGCTGCCCCCTCCCACTATGAGCTGAGCCCTCCAGCCTTTACTGGGGGATAAAACTGCTGCTGGTGTTCAGCAGCCTGAAATACTGATGTATTTTATTAGAAACCCAAGCTGCAAAAATGTGCATTTCAAACCCCAGCCCTTCAACTTCTGCAGACTGAGCAGGGAGCTCAGGCATAACATAACACATCATAGTCTGTAAAAACCAGGTTGTTCTTCAGGCCCAGAAACTAAAACATCATTTCTGTCACTGAAAATTAAATACAGCAGGAATTTCAAACCATTACTACAGCCAGCACAATAAAGTAACAAAAATATCCAAGAAGCCAGTGAGAATACAAAGTTTGACATCTCTTGTCTTGCCAGTGGTTCTCCAGGTGTGTTCCCATGCCCATTTTAAACTTTGTGATGATAGATGCAACAGGAAAAAAATAGTTGTTTACTTTGGGTGCTTGGAAAGATCAGACACATGGCAAAACACAACAGTGCATTAAAATCGTGTCATTTCAGGCAAAAAAACGCAACTCTGGTTAGCCAGTCAAAAGTATGGTTGTAGCTGTTACCACAAATCAACTGTGAACCTCTGGAGAAGGGAAGGGTTTCCATTTACTCTGAAGTGCACAGAAGGAGGTGATTCACATCCACAGGGTGCAGACACAGAGCTCAGCTCCAGAGTGTCCCTGGGCATGGCACAGAATTCTCCCTGGGCAGGCAGAACCTCCTTCTGTCCCTACAGCCCCCTGCACAGGGGGCTCTGCCCCTCTCTCCTTCTGCAAAGCCTTATTAGCAGAAATACCAGTGTGAAGAGGCTGCAGAACTGGTCTGTGGAATTGGCCGCAGGGCTGCGGGTAAGGCACACACAGGAATGGCTCTGCAGATTGCTTCACTCGGGACACAGACCCGTCATTAGCGGGGCTGAACAACACCCAGAATGGCTCTGATAAAGAGCTCAGCATGGTCGGGTGAGGGCAAAGGCAGGGCTGCTGCTGTCTGGACAGGGCGTGGGTCAGGCCCTACTGATTTCCTGTAACCCAAAGGGCCCCACTTCTCCTTTTCTGCTCAAGGCTCTTGTCTAACAGGAAAACTGCCTCAGTGCCCTGTTGGGACACTGCCTGCTGAGCAGGGCCAGTTGCACAAGCTGCCAGGGTACCTCTGTACCTTCATCTGCCCCCTCCCTCCTTAGATGTGTGCTCATCGCCTCTTTTCCTTCCTCTTCTTCATTTCCTTGCTGTTGCAGGAGAGCAAACACCGAGTGAGTGAAGAAAGTGTCCAGAAAGGAACTTGAGACAGGGAATGGTCCCCTGCTATGGGTGGCTTTTACGGAACCTGCTGTCCCTCAGAGATGCAGTTTCTCAGTGCAGTGTCATACATCCCGTTGCTGCCTCTTACTTAATCTTTGCTTCCTCAAAGAGCACCCAGAATTGGGTAACAGGTTTCCTGAAGGTGACAGAAGCGAGGAAAAGATAGCACTTCAATGATAAAAATGAAAATTTGTCATAAGGGACTTTGACCATGCCCACTACTGAAAGAGGAAAGAAGTGGTCAAGTCTGCACGAGGTGCAGGCACACTAAAAACACAGGGCACAGTCCAGTGTTGGTCTGGAAACACTGGAAAAGACACCATTGGAAAAGGTACCACTGGAAAAGGTGCCACTGGAAAAGGTACCACTGGAAAAGGTGCCATTGGAAAGGTATCACTGGAAAAGGTACCACTGGAAAAGGTACCACTGGAAAAGGTACCATTGGAAAAGGTATCACTGGAAAAGGTACCACTCCAACCCCTGGAATGGCCCGAAGGACAAGCTGGCTCCTCTGGCCCATAGACCCTGCTGAATTCTTTTCCCATAAGTAAAATGCAAACCTCACAGGTTGGTCTCCACAAGACAGACTTTTTCCCGTCATTTTCACAGTCAAAGCAACCATTCAAAATGGCATAAAAACACCTGCCCAGCCCTGAGCAGGAAAACTGGCCTGAAAGGGAGCCCTTCCCTGCAGCCTTGCACACCACACGTGGAACAGAGCAGATCAAACACACAGCTAAATGTGCCAGGGCATTTGCAGGCTGCTGCAGCTTGCTTGCAGACTTGAGCATTAGAGTGGAGTTTGTTTAGAGGGGAAATGTTGACAAGGACATTGGAATTTATTCCCTGCTTATTGAAAAATTAAAAGAGGACTTCTACCTGAAGGGCAGATGGGTTGATCTTGCACTGGCACCCACAGATCCTCTCACCATAGGGTGAGTGCAGCCAGCATCCAGAGCTGAGCAAAATTTCACTTATACAACTGGTGGTTAATTCTATGCCAGCAGTAATTAGCTTTTGTAAAGAGTTTATAACAAGAAACCACAAAACAGTTTTATTCTGATGAAACTGATGGGGAAGAGCCGTGTGCGTCTGTCCATGGGCTGAGAGCTCCCAGGCTTGGCAGCAGAATTGAGGCTCAGCCTTTCAGGCCAAAGGCAAACAACGCTTCCCTGAGCTCAGAGCAGCTTCCTTTTCAAACTACTCCTATTGCTCAGAGTCTCCAGCCCTAGCAGGGAGCTGGGCTGCTGCTCTCATCATGAAACAGAGCTTGCTCCAAGCACACACAGTCTGGGGCTCTGCTTTGGCCAACGCTGACACTGCAGCTAAATCCTGAATATATCTATGCCAAGGAGATTGCTGTCAAAAGTGCAGGATTGGGGTCTTAGCCAACAATTAGTAAATATGTGATACTAAATGATAATGATTATAAAAGAGCAGAGAATGTACCCTCAATCTGCAGCTGGACAATCCTGCTGATGATTTGCACTGCTGTCCATGGTCACCCCTGTGCTGCCACCCATCCTCAGAAGCAGCAGTGCACAATCTTCCAGAATTTTTCAACTTTGCAAAAGTACTCCAGGTGTAAAAATTGTCTGTCCAACATTGCCAATGGCCCCACAAGCTAAGCAAGGATGTGACTTTACATGACAGCCATGGAACAGAGCAAGGCTGGTCCTGGACCATTAGTCACTGGCTCGTTGCTATCAGATTTTACTAACAAGAGGTGGCACTGGTACCTTGTTGTTCTGAAACTGCTAGAAAGTCATTAGCTGTGATGTCCAAGCCAAAACCTACTGCATTTCCTTTTACCATCAGCCAAGAGATGGTGATCAAAAAGGATCAGAAACGATTTAACAGGAAACTGAAGAGAACCTCTAGTCATTGAAACCCTGGACTTCATTCCAAAGACTAAATAAAACAGCAGAGGTTTACTCTTGACATGCTCTAAGCAGGGCTTTAGTCTTAGACATGCCCTAAGCAGTGCAGCATTAAATCGGGCTCCAGTGAGTGTCGTGAGTCAGCAGGGAAGGGGAGGAAGGTGAGAAACTGCAGATGGCTGAGTCTCTAAAGGGACAGAACAGGCTCCCCCCATATCTGCAGCTTCCAGGAGAGAGGAAGGGCCCCATATCTTTATCCTGCTGGAAACATTCTGCCCGTGGGGAGGGAGCATCTTCAGTGCTATCCCCCAAAAAGGCTCTGTGCTCCTGGCAGGGATCACTGCCTGGCAGGGAAACGTGGGGCTGAGCTCTGGGGAACAAGATCATCCTGCGTCATTCAGGGGAGGCTCCTTTTCATCCTGCAGAGGGAGGGAGGGAGGGCAGGATCAGCCTTTGCCCTCCAGTAACTCCCCCAGCCCAGTGTGGATGCTCTGAGTGCAGCCATTTCCCATCCTTCACATGGAAAAATGGTCCAGGATCCAAGGAGAGAGGTGCAGACATAGGCAGAATGGACAAACCTAAGGACAGATTTCAGTTACAAAATGATTAAATATTTCACAGACTTAAGAGCTCGAAATAAACTTTGTGGAGCCACCAGGTTCAGGTCCAGCAGGAAAAGGCCCCTGGAATGTGCACAGACCTGTTCCATGACATTGGTCCAGCACTTAAAGCGTGTCCCTCTTTCTCTCTGCAGTCACTTGATAGAAAACTCCAACAACCACCCAAATTTTGGCAAGGCCAAGGAAAAGCTGCTGCATTAAATGTTGGGTTGAGGGCATTGCTGGCTTGGTGCTGATTTGTGGTGCTGGCATTCCATCCTCCTGACTGACCAAGGTCAGGGCTGCTCAACCTCTGGCCCCAGCATTGTGCAACAATGTCCAAGACCTGACTGCTGCATTCCCTTTATCCTCTTGCTAAAATGCATCCCTGTGCAGGAAACGGCTTTAAGGATAGATGGGGAATGTTGCTGAAAATAATTGGGAAAGCAAAGAGGGCTAAAATAGACTGTCATGATGTTTCTGAGTAAATAAAGATAAGGGCGGTGGGAGCTCCTCCGGCAGGGACATTAGCAGAGCCTCAGCAAATTAGTTTAGCACGAGAAAATTGACATGGAACGGAAACAAGACGTTCAAAGCAGGGATGTGTTTTCACTGGGCACAAAGCCGAAGTTATTTAAGACAGAGAAGTGGAGTTGGTTCCAGAGGAGCTAATTCATTTCTCCTTATCTCCCCTTGGCAGAGGCTCGCTGCCTAAAGACTGCTTGATGTATGCCTGCTGCTTCCTCCCCTCTCCCCTCACGGGTTTGCCTTGCAGAAAACAAGAATTAGTTGTGTTGTAAATGACTCCAGTTCCCCGTGGGCTGCAGAGAAACAAATCACAGCTCCCTGGGCACCGTGTGACACCCTGGCACTCCGAAGAGCATGGCAGCATCTGCACTGCTCCAAGTTCAGCTCTCTGCTAAAACTGGAATACAAATGCCAGTTCTAAACACCTTTTCCATTCCATTTGTGTGTTGGTAAAAGGCCCAGACTGATTCACTGTCACACAAAACTTCTCAAGTGTAGCTTAATTTCCTTAGAGAGCATCAACTGCCCACCAATCTCGCTGCCTCATGACTTTGTTGTGGTATAAGCCCTTTACAAATTTCAGGGAGATACTAAAACAACAGGTTTGATATCTGCAAGATATAACACAACTTATTCTCTGGTGGCCAAACTCATTTTCTCAGCAGTTCATTTAGCAGAGCCAGGGTTATACAGACAGGGATACTAGAGCATCCTGCTGGATCATTTTGCCATAAAATGACCATATTTATATTTCATACCAAGTGGTCCTTGTTTATGACACTTTATAGCTTCAGTTTCAAACATGTCAGGGTTAAGCACAGGTTTTGGCCAAGCTGGGATTCAGGCTGGGTTAACCTTGCAACTTGAAGCTCAGCAGCTCTTCCAGGTCTGAGCAGAGCAGACATCAAAAGCTTTTTTGGTGTGTAACACTGGTGAATAATAAACACTCTGTGATGGCTTTAAGCTGCTGCTGTTCTGGGCCTCCTTCAGCTGCTGTGGCTGAGCAGATCCTCTGTCCCCTTTGTGCCTTTCTGCAGCCCTTCTGTCCCATCGAGGTACAGCTCTTGTCCAGTGTGGAGCTTGTTCTGCTCAGTCAAACAGCTGAGTGTCTCCAGTCCCAGGAAATAGAGGTGAGCATTCCTGCCAGAATTCCTCTTTGCTTCCCAACTACTCAGCCTGGCACATGCCCATTCAGCCTGACACTTTTTCTGGATGTTTTGGAAGAGGTGGAACAGAGTGAACTCAGTCCATCCCTCCTAGTTTAAGCTGAACTGATATGTGTCAATGAAGATGATGAGAACTCAGCCTCTGTTTTTATAGTTTGGTGATTTTCAATGAATTCCAGTAACCTCGCAGAAAAAAATCTGCATTGTTGATAGCTCTAAGCTCCTCAGTTCTTTTTTTCTCCCACTCTATTATCACTCATTATTTTGTAATCTCTCCCAAAAGGGATTGATTCTGCTACATTCGTCTGGTGGCAAACTGAGTGCATTTTCAGGATTAAATAAAGGTAAGTTTTAATAATCACCTGGGACACAATTTTCAGCAGCTGAAGAAAAGCAAAGAGGTGGCTACTGAAGAGTTATGAGTTGGAGACCTGTTGGATTCTGCTACAACAGCAGTGCTGGTGAGTGACTCCTCAGTGGAAAATCTCTGTTGTCAGCTCATTGCCAGCATCTGGTATGCCACTGGCAGTGACATTTCAAAGCACAAAG
Source organism: Malurus cyaneus samueli (assembly GCA_009741485.1). NCBI lineage: Eukaryota > Metazoa > Chordata > Aves > Passeriformes > Maluridae > Malurus > Malurus cyaneus. The sequence goes on along the minus strand of CM019231.1, from coordinate 14,223,470 downwards.
CCCAGCTGGTAAGTGACTATTTTAGAGCAGAAGTATAAATTCAGCACACTTTCATCAAAACCAGAGCGTGCATTTAGCAAACTGGAACTCGCAGTCAGCAGGAAACATTTGTAACACGAACACAACAGGAGAGGGGTTGCTGTCATTCTTTTGGTAAACCCGGAATGGAGAAGCTGGGGGCAAGAAAATGTTCCCTACTAAGCTTTCTAGACTGAAAAGCCTTCTTCCCTAGAGAAAGGGCCATGTGTACATCTCAGAAACCGGGAGTGACCTTGCCCTATGTGGTCTCAGTTAGGCAGCATCTTTCATGTGAAAGAACTGAGCTGCTTGTGAAGGATGTGTTTGTGGAGCCCTCCAAGCCCTGAATTGTTCAGCCTGGTAAAGAAAGGGATCCTGAGATCAGCACAGCTCTGCATTGCCCTGAGAGCTGTCAGTGCCAGGAACATCCAGGAGAACATTCCTGCCCAGCACAGGGCAGCCCAAGGCACAACAGCAACAAACACTGCAGCCAAACAGTTAAAACACTCGAGTCATGTCTTTTCAAGAATTGAAGGAGTAGCTGTGAAAAGCTGTGCTGACTTCCAGGGAAGCAGGCTGTAAACAGCTCAGCAAACAGAGGACAGGAGATGTGAGGGTACAAATCGGCTGCATGCTCACAAAGGCATGTGCAGCTGCTCCCTGCTCAGCCTGTTTATTCTGCACAGGATTTACCATCTGTGCAGCACCACAATGCACACCCCCCATAGAAACCAGGGCTGGCAGATGCAGTCTCGTGGCTCAAGCACAGGACAGGCAGTCAGGAGATTTAGATTCTATTTATTGCTCTCCTAGTGGCTCCCAGAGCAAATACGGGGAAATCACTTTGCTGCTTTGTGCCTTATTTTCCTCCAAGATAATATTTTACCTTATTAGTGGAATGGATACTCTTTCTTGTGTTTACAAAGCACCTTTTGTTCTTTGGATGCAATGCTAAAGCAGAATTAAACAAGATATATTTACACAGAATTTCCAAAGCTTCAGAAAGAGCAGGTCAGCCTTCGCACTGCAGCAAAGTTAAAGGTTTGCAAACTCCATCAGAAATAACTCCAACCCAGTCCAAAAGTCTCTGTGCTCCTCTCTCCATCACACTTCAGATACTGAAGAAGGGATACTTTAGAGATCAATGAGAGCACTGGAATATGTGAAAAGAGACAGAAAGATAAATCTGTTCAGAGGCAAGCCAATACAAATGACCCCAAACTTTGGGAATTTTGGTATTCTACCCCGAGTTTTTCAGCTGCTTGTTTGACAATTGAACGGCATTGAAAAGTCAAGATATCCCTTTGTATAATACATTTTCTTCTTCAGAACAAATATTTTAAAATTTTTGCTAAATCAAAGCACTCCAGCCATGCAGGACTCAGTATTCCATGTGAGATTTCTGGGAACAGCACCGAGTTCAGGATGCACAGTTCCAAACACTGCTGTGCTTTGGGAGCACAGGAACTTCACAGATTGTCCCAGCAGAGTCATATGAAATTGAGCTCATTTGCTTAAATATTCCAAGAGTTCCTTGGATTGCTTTTACTCTGGGATTAGCCCTGAGTCTGTATCAGAATTATGAAGGAGATCACGGATGGGCCTTCACTGATAACACTTTCCTAAAGCCTGGCAATATTTCCTAATAAAAGTCATTTATGGAGCCAGAGTTTGGGATAAATGCTGCAGTCAGTTCCAGTGGTGTGCCTTGCTAGGATGTGTGAGAGCAATGTCCCTCTGTGGTGCTTCACAAAAGCTTTGTCCTGCTAAAATTAACACTGTAAGGTACTTTAGCATTGTAATTAATATTTTGTGTATTCTCTGCCTTCCACTGAACAACTGTGCCATGGGTTCTGCTCCTCTCCTATTCCACGTGGTTGATTGTACATAGAAGGAAAACAACCCAGCCATTTTTGTGTTTCCTTTTAATTCTTTTGTTGTTATTGGGACCTAAATATCTTGTTTTTGTTTTTACTGCTCTGTAATGAGTCACTGGCTTATTTAATTTAATTTTATTGTAATTGTTATCTTTTCATTCTTGTTTTTTTCCAGTCAGTTACTCATACGACCACAAGATATAAACAGGACACTGTTGCTTGGACAAATTCTGAGGGTAATTTTTTTTCAGTGTCACCCAAATGCAAAGCCAGTTACTGAATGGTCCTCACTTCCTAAGAACTTTCACCTCAGTCCTTGTATATTTTTCCCACTTGTCATGTTTCTGTTGATCCTTCTGTTTTCCAGCTAGAAGAGATCAATCTGTCTGGTTTTGTTGCTGCTTGGAAGCTTTCTTGGGCTTTCTAACTGTGCCTGATCTAAAACTTTCCATGGAAATTTTAGTGATAGAAAATCAAGTTTAATTTTGTGGAATTTCTTTTGTAACAAATAAATTCTGCCAGAAACATTTTGATTGAAACTTTGGGAGAAATAGTTACCAATGAAATGTTAAATTTTCCTTTGCCATCTCCTCCATTTTCATGCCAACCACATCTTTGGCAGAGCATTCTGCAGTGACTCTTTCTTGCCAGATTTCTTATCTTTAACCTGATAGCCCAAGGAAATGGGATTTATGTCACTGTGCTGTGTTTACATATGTTACATACACGTGTCTCTTTATCCAGCAGTATAATTTCAAAGCAGCTGGCAGCTTTCCACCAGATCTGATAGAAAGGCACAGGTCTAAATTATGTTAACATTTTGTGTTTCGCTGTAGTTGTCAGATGGAAAAGAAATTTTACAAATGTATCTGTGCAGGGAAAAGCTGCAGGAGCAGTGACCTTGTATTCACAGCACAGAAAGCAGAGGAGAGAGCAGTAAATGCCCAACTACGGAAAATCCATGGAGCTCACAGCCCTCAGGACAGACACAGGGCATGAAGGCACAGAAAACACAACTTGAGCTCTGCTGCTTTTGGTGCTTTGTTTGCTGTGAGCTGGAAATCCTTGAACCTGTGAGACTGACTGTAACTGTGCACCAGCTCTGATTGGAGATGCTTCATATTTTGGGGCAAAGCAGTGATTTGGTGTTTTAATTTAAGGTGATCTGCACCTCTTAAGCTTCTTCACCTTTACTGGCAAGCAGAGGAGCAGCAGACTCACAGCCTTGGAAAGCTGAAGGCTCTCTCAGTGTGCTCCTGTCTCCTCAAAGGGGTTCAGAGCTCCCTGGAAATGCCACAATTAGACCTTCCAGTCACAGCTTTGGGCATTCCCTAAGATGCAAGTTGTCTGGCATGAAAAAGCATTTTTGCATATCTATGTGCAACTTTTACATGAAGTTTCTGCAGTAGCTGAGAACTTCAGCAGCCTCTGCAGATAACGTGCATTACACCAGGAATGATCCATATGGATGCACAGAAGTGCTGCAGAGATTGGCCATTGTCAGCAGCACCAACAGAAGGATATGCCCTGTACAGGAATCTATTCTAATGAGGAACCCTGGAACAGCCATGAAAAGTGATGGCACACTTTAGGTGAAGGCTTTGATAAACACCAAGTGCTGTTTTGAGCAGCTTTAGAGATTAGCAGCAGCGATTTTCTGAGTCAGCAATGAGCCCACCTCCCATGGTAGGAGGTGTCAGGATGTTTGGAATGCCATCCACAGGACAAGAGGTCAGACTGAACTCCTGACCAGCGTGAGCACTGAAAAATTGAGGCTGCTTTTGCAAGAGTTAACACCAGTTAACTGAAGTCAGATCCCAGCTTGGGTAATTCCATCCTACCTCCCTAAAATTCCCCATTTCTTTCAGACAGATGCAGTATTTTTCACTTCCTCCATTAAAGACTGCTGAGTGGCTCTCTATGTTTTGCTGAGCATTTGCTGTGTTTGACCCCAAGGCAGCTCCAGCACCAGGGAATGACCCAGTGCAGAGTTTTGGTACATTTGACTCTGTTTGGGGGCAATGCTGCTCTGTCTGCTCAGGATAAGAAGTGCTGAACATTCTCCCACAGAGCCATGGTTTGCAGCAAACAGCCAAAAAAGCAAACACTGAAGATTTTGTGCTGTGGACAGATCGGCAGAGTGCGACGCACACCCAGCCTCGAGGTTTTTAGCTCTTCTATTTATTTCCAGTAACAATTTGGTCACTTTCTAGTAAAGCCAAAAAGCACCTTAATTTTACATCAGAATAAGTTGACTTGGGCTCCTAATTTCTGTGCCTCAGTACTAATTAGTAACACTGAAATAGCAATGCTCATTAATGCATCACTAATATTTACTATAATGGATGCTCTCTGGTCACTTTGAAAGGGAGATGAATTCTTATTTCCCATTTCTTCAGATACATCCAAATGATGAATGAACAAATGGATCCATTTATACCATGTGCTGTGCTAGACAGCTCTCAGTGCTGGATGGCACTAGAATCAAACACACAGTATGACCAGGAACATTAATTGAAAGCACGTTCAGGGAGACACAACTGCAGCTCGTTCTTCACGAGCGTGCGGTGGAGATAGTGTAAAAGCAATTACTTTAGCAAAGGCAATTTACTGAAAAATTCTTTTTTGCAGAGCACCAAGGTACTCAGCTGTGGGGATTGCTGCAGGAGACAGAGGAGAGTGCTCTGTCTGACATTGGGCACTGAGAGGTGGCCATCTGCCTGGGACACTGGCCCAGGGGCTGTCCCAGCCATTCTCACTGTGGGTACACACTCCCTTTCCAAAGTGTCCTCACAATGTGTGTTCATGTGCCATTTCTCATCCTGAACAATGACCTGCACCCACTGAGATAATGCTGGAGTTTCTGTCTCCCTTTAGCAGGATGGTTGATGTGCCACAAGAGGTGTCACAGTGGCCTCAGACACTGGGGCAGTCTGGGATCTCACCGCTCATTTCTGAATCTCCACCACTATCACTGAGGAAAGAATATGACCTTTGGAAATTCAGGCAATCCTAGAGTTTACCAACAAGCTGGAAAGGCAACTGAAAAATGTAAATGGAGGGTGCTCTCAGTTTTCATATCGAGGACAACTGTGAACTAGCAGTGACATAAAAACCAGCAGGAAGAAAAGATAACCCGCGTGCTTCTGCTGCCATTCACAGGATTTCCAAATTCAACTAACACTCACAAAGGTTTTTTATAAAAAAGTCAATGTGTAGCCTTTTGGGTGCAGTTCAAGTTCTAATAAAACTGTTTATTGAACTTCTTGACCCCTTCCTGGAATCTGCTGGAGCTTCCCAGAAGTTTGTGTCATGTGGTTCTCGGTCATTAATAACCAAGTATGACACAGCAGTTTAGACGCACAGCAGCCTTCCCTCCGTGCGAGCAGGCGCCAGCTCAGAGCTCCGAGCACACAAACAGCTCAGCACGGAGCTCCAAGCACACAGAGCTCAACACAGAGCTCCGAGCACACAAACAGCTCAGCACAGAGCTCCGAGCACACAGAGCTCAACACAGAGCTCCGAGCACACAAACAGCACAGAGCTCCGAGCACACGAACATCTCAGCACAGAGCTCCGAGCACACAAAGAGCTCAGCACGGAGCTCCGAGCACACAAAGCTCACCCAGAGCTCCAGGATCCCATCCCAGAGCATCAGGGATGTGATGCAGCACCAGCACAAAGGGCAGGGGCAGGAAATGATTCATCCCAGTACAGTACAACGTGCGGGACATGATCAAAAAGATCCCAACCTCCAGCTTGGACAAGTACAGTGCTGGGCAAACAGCTCTGGACTCCAGCGTGGATGTGAGATCCATCTCGCATCTGTTTACACAGAAATACTCCTCCAGCAGCCAGCTGTGCATTAAAAGCAGCATCTGGAGCTAAAGAGGGTCAGTGAGTCGCCAGAGCTCGGGATACATGGCTGATCTATTCTGTCCACCCACTCATTTACGTTTGTAAAGCCCTTCTGGCTTCTGCCTGGAAATCTTTGGCTTTCAAGCCAGAGATCACTCCAGAGTTCTCCTCCAGCTCTTGGCCCTCTTTACTGTTCCCTGAATCTGTTGAGCCATTTTCCTGCCCATTCCCAACCCCTCAGCCCCCCGGCCTGCCCCATCCTCATGGGTAATTCATCATCTCATCCTAAAACAACTGGACTGTAGTTGAGAAACTCTGAGTACTGCTTTCCAAAGAGCAGAGCTTTGTGTCTGCTGCAGCAAGATACATTCCATGTCCATTGTGCCTCACCAATTACATGCTTCAAAGAAAAAAAAAAGGGCAGGGATATTGCTATATGGAGAAGCTAATCATGTTCTGAGATGAGATACTGTGCTTCAGCTACAGCGGGATGAATGAATGAGACTCATTGTGAATTGATTCAAAAGTCTCACCTTTGCCAAATTTGGATTTAATTTCACATATGCATTTCCTATGAATGAAAGAAAAAGCCTGTGTGGACTTATTGGGGAAATGGGTTTAATTTTGATCAAGTTCCTTGAGCTGACAAGCACTGTAATTTCACTAGAGAGGCTCCAACTTGCTGCAGAAAGGGTGGGGAGGGAGAGGGAAGAGAGAAAATTGAAATCTCAGTTGAGGTGGGAACTAATACATCAAATTAAATGATTTTTTTCCTTCCTGTTTGGGTCCTGAGCTGCTTCTGGTTACTTCTCCCTCTCACTCCATAGCATTTACAATGCATATTTGCAAACCCTGGAGCCCTGTGTGGTTTTGCTCTAGCTAAAGTTCCTTTGTTAAGGAAACAGAGATGGTCCTGAATCCTTGGAAGAGGCTTCCCAGCACCTGAGGTGCTACTCCAAATATCAGAGGTGCTTTGACCCAGCCTCTCAAGCACAAGCACAGTGCAGGAATGGCATTGTCAACAAAAACAAAGCTGCAGAAAGGAAAACATGGGATGGGACTGGTATTGACACTGCCCTAGAAAGGACCAATGTTCATTTCAGAGGAATAAACAGCTCATCTAGACAAGAAGATGTTTAATATTTTAGTATATCTAAGTCAATTTTAAACAAAACCAAGGCTCACTGTCTTATCTGCTCTACTTTGAGCTGGTGTTGGCCAACACATCCCACAGCCTGGTCTAGACAAAGCCTGGAAGCAAAAGAAACAAATGACACAGAGAGTGAGAACTAAACCAAGGGAGACAGAGTGAGAAAAGAGGAGGCAGAAAGGGAGACAATGGAATGGAAAAAACTGACATTATCTTTATACTGAACATGACAGCTGGGCTTTTGAGGGGTGCTCTTTTCCCTAATCCATAGCACATGCTGCTTCTTAACTCCAGTGATGTGTTTGTTTATTTGTTGTGTGTTTTTGTAAAATGAATCACCCTTAGGAAAAAACCCATGGACTTAAAATTACCGAGGGCAAAAATCTCATTGTACGTCAGCTGCTTTGGCAAAGCCCATAGGTAGTTCAAGAGGAAAAGCTACTTGGGAATTTTCTGGTGAAGAGCTTCTTCTCTGCTGGTTTTCTTAAAGGAAAATTACACTGTATTGAACCTGAAATGTTTAACGGGGTATGGCACAGGAACTGTCCTGTTTTGTATAAATATTAAATAGGCTCCAACTTGGCCTCCCACATCTCACAGAAGTACTCTGACCATTGGAGCTCAAAATGATCTCTTTATTTAGGTCCAGTGCTGTGCTGAATTTTTAATGGAAACAGAAGAGCTCTAAAGCAGCCCCTGCTCTGCTGAGAAATATCCTCACATTAGGATAAATTGGGGGCTAAATCCTCCTGGGTTTGACCCCAGAAATCTCTCACACCCCAGATAATTGTCCTGCCTCCTGGGCTGGTAATTTTTTTGGGGTGATGGTTCCATGTTCTTCAAGGCCAATTTGGGAAGGTGAACGCTTTAACCCAGCGGAGAGCAGAAAATGTTTTGAGAACTTGAACGAACTTTAACTAGACCAAAAAACTGCTTCTCCAGCTCGATGTGGAAAGGCTCCATCTCCATGGTGCAGCCATCCTCCAGAGGCACTGACTTGGTTTGGGGGGTTTTGTGCCAGGTTTGCTGAGTCCATGCACACAGTGTGTCCTGACCAGGGGGTGGTGTTTGGGTCCATGGTGTGTGTAAGGGGCATTTCTCACAGGGTGGGTTATGTGCTCCATGTTCCTTTATACACGGATGATTTCAGTGGAAACGTATCCCTTGTGATTATAGTAAACTACTAAATATGAAGAACCTGTATACAAGGTCCACAAAGCATTCCTCGTATTTCTAGATCTCTATTACAAACACATCTGGAGAAAATCTTCAAGCTTTATTTTGCCTCTTAAATGTCACATGTAAAAATAAGTACAAAGACATCATTCCATCCAGTGTCCTTGCCCAGCTGAAACAAGCACTAAAGCAATAAATATGAGGCATAGCCAGTATTTCTCTGTGCTGAAACTCTCCTGAGTAGAAGAGCTGGTCTGCCCCCTCTGTTTATCAAAGAAGAGTTCTGGCCAAATCCTCCATCCCCTCTCTTTCCATCTCCCAAAGTATACTTGGAGTCACCAAAATGTATGTGGGAATTGAAAATGAAACTTGATCAAACAAATACTCATTGGTAGATAACAATGGTAATATTAAGACTGAAATTGAAAGAACTAAAGATGGTTTTCCCCACATTCTTGAGGGAAATGGAACATCTGCACTTTGGTCACGGGGACATCATTAAATAGAGAAAAGGTAGAGAAGGCACTTAAGTTGGACACTGGGCTCATGATGTTCTCCCTGAACACGTGTCCCCTGGGGAAAAGTGACAGCAGGAAGCAGGCAGAGAGCACAGGAAGTGTTTGGGAAATTTCACTTAACAGTTAAAACCTCCATGTGAATGAAGCCTTGAGCCTGTTTTGCTTCAAACAATGTTCCATTCAAAGTATGACTCAACTTTTGGGGCCTGATCCAAAGCTCACTAAAGACAATGAGAGCTTTCCGTTGACTTGAGCAGCCTTTGGATGAGGGCCTTGACTCTGATCCTCAAAGTCTGGTTCACATGAGAAAGGCTGCACGGAAGAGATCAAGTCTAGAAATCCTTGTAGAGATTATACCCAATCCCTTCCTAGGTGAGTATTCCAAACTAAAGCAATTCTGCCAATTTAGTCTGATGGTGTGCTCTCTATCCTGAGCCTCACCTTACACTTGATGGTGACAGGGATAAATGAGGATAAATCCTTATTTATGAGCAGAAATGCTCATGTTTGCATCGCTGTTTTTTTTCTTTCATCCCTCTTGACTTTGTTTTGTCTGATGGTGTTATCAGGACATAACTGATGAATCATTGAGCACAGATTTCAAGAGATGCCACACAGTTCATGCTAAAGCCTGAGATCCAGTTTAGAACTTAGAAGTGTCTTCATCACTGAGACCTAAGGTGTTCAAACCATAACAGAGGTTAAATTCATTGGACTTACTTTTAGTAGCTAATTCTTCCACATGCTGGTTTTTCAGTAGAAAAGGTTTAATCTTTTTCAGCCACTTTGGAAGATAAAAGTTGTGTTTGAATAAGACGTCTTTAAACACCATTATTCAACCATAAAAGAAGAGAAAGACCAAACAACGCAACATTTGGACCTTGCAGCTTCCTCCCTACTGGCTGCCTTTTCAAAGCAAGTGTCATCTGAAATGATTTTATACATTCCTATACATTCCCAAATTCCTGTTCTCTGTACACAAACATCCTGTCCGAGAGCAGCTCCGTGCCTGGGCTGTTATCTGCTGTCACACCTTCCTTACAAACACATCTGGAGAGCTCAGTGTCACCCAAAACCTCTGGGACCCACTCAGCCTCTTTGCACTGTGCCTGACAAAGCTTTTCATCCAAAACCTCTTCACCCTTCCCTTCAGTGCACACCAAATGGGGCATAAATAATATTTGGTAGTCCTGGTGGAGTTGCAACTAAAAAAAATGTCTTCACCCATCTGGTTTGTATTAACTTTACAAGGGAAATGCAGTATACAGGGGAAAATATTATTTTTTTTTTTGCTTGTATAACCATGTCTACAGGCTGGCTGCTGCCAGGACCATCCTGGGTCACCCAGGGACAGTTGGGGTCCAGGGTGACAGAGCACAGGGGACAGGGCCAGCAGTGCTGCTGAGGGCAATGGGAACAGCAGTGCTGCTTTACCTCACACCCCACCTCACACAAAATCTGCTGGGTGATTTCTGTCAAAGCTTTTCCTTGCAAAGCTGTGCTGCTGCATTTTCAAGCCCAGCCAAAACCTCAGATTGCCTCACAGAACTGAGTGGTCCAGGACCCATAAACGTCATTTCCCAGGATAATCCTTGACTTTTTTTTCCATCTGTTATTTCCCACTTAATGCCCACAACTTTCTAATTGGTTGTTGTTATTATTATTATTTCTTATTACATTTGAAAATTTTAAGAGTCTCTTAAGAAGCAAAAAGGGGACATAATTAAAGAAAAATGCGGAGAATATTCCAAATGCAGTGTGTAACTTTACAGATGTACAGACATTGATTCTTCTCAGGAGGGAGGCAGGAAGCTGTGGTGGGTCAGAGCCCTCAGCCCTCATCTGACTGTCAAATATCCCCTCAGGATGAACTTTGTGAGCTGCACTCACACAATAACCACCAGCAGCTCCTGCACTCAGCTCTCCAGTGCAGCCCAGACTGCTGCCACACAATCTTTTCCATTATTTTGATGTTGCAATACATTTATTTACTTAATTTAAAAGCAACCATTGACCTGCCACATGACTTCAGGCAGGTTACTCCAGTGTGCTGCTTTTTCTCTTTTGATGGCCTTTCAGACCTTTAGTTCCTCTTCCAATCATAAGTAAAATACAGACAGTGATGACAAGAAATGGGAAAAATGAATGGAGAATGAAGGAAGTGACACAACATGTTCAATTTTCAAATGGCATCTCCACCCAAACTTGATCCAAAATCAGGCTAATTTTATATGTAGTGCTTCTTTTGCACCTCATTTTGAATGTTTAGTTCTTTAGATTGATTTGCTATGTCAATTCATACATCGCCATTACAAGCAGCAAGAACAAGACTAAACCTCAGCTTTAAGTTACATTATATTCAAAAATACACAGACATCAATACAATGACTTTAGTGGGCACTGAGTTAATCTAAAAATGTCATTACTACACAGAAATTGGTACAAATTTTGTCATCATTACACTCAGGAACAGGCAGAGACTGTTCCTGGAATGCCACATCTCCCACTCGGGGCTGTGCACAAGGAGAGCTGGACAGGCTGGACAGCGTCTGGAAGAGATCCTGACTAAAATTCAAGCTGCCTTTTGAGGCTGAAATGTTGCTTATGGAGGATCTGTGAAAGCAGAACCAGATGAGGAGGGTGAGACTGGTAAAGCGTCTCTCAGTGACTCCCAGGGCTGCGATGACCCAGCTTGAACAATCCAAGATGGGTGACTTGATTATGAAAATGAGTGGTAAACAAGGGAAGATCATGGATGGAAAAAATCAGCATCAAGGGCTCGGGCTGTGCAGCAATGCTGCCAGCAGTGCGTGTGACACATTGACACCATGGCAGGAGGGTGGGGTTTGATCGCGGTCTGATTGACGCTAATGCCATTCCCCCCATGGCTGTGGCTTCCACCACACCCGCCGGGCTCACAGGCACATTCCTCCTCAGTTCTGATGTGAAAAAACACATTTTGAGTCCAGTTAAATGATGCCAGGTGTTTGCCTTGCTGAGGCATGATGAGAGCTCGGGCTGCTTTTCCCGGCGGTGTGTAATTCACTCAGCTCTGCAGAATTCAGAATTACCTGCTCTAACTGCAGCCAGCCTCATGTGCAGCTCTGGGCTGAGATCCACGAGTGAGAACACTCCCGTGCAATATCTGCGAGTGTGGGTGCCAGCACTGTGCACTGCTGGGTTTATTTGCGTTGCCTGGGATTCCCATTTGGGGATCAGGAGCACACACAAACCTAAAGCTCTGCGCTCTCCATGGACGGGTTCTTCATCTCGGCTGCTTTTGCACTGCCTGTCAGGAAAACTCTGCCTCCTGCCAGTGACAAATGTGCACCTGACATGGGAACAGGAGTAGGTCCAGAGCCTCCAATCCCACAGCACAAGATCTGAAGAGTCACCCAGCACGGATCATCAAAGCATTCTGAAAAGCTGAAACCTTCTGAGCCCGATCCCCAAGGCCCGTGAACAAACACTTCTTAAGAAAGAGGAGGTGCATGCAAATGCATACAAATGCATTGTTTGTTTTGAAAGTGAAAGTTGGAGTTTTCAGGTGCTCTGTACCTAAAGAGGTCACAACAATGAACATTTAGTAGATCCCAGGGAAGCTAATGGCAAATGTTAAAGCTCAGAATTCCTGAAAATCTGTGTTAGGACCCTATTTCAGGAATTGCAGATTAAAAATAACTGCTTGATGGAACATCTCCATTTAAGAATCTATCAAAACCCATGTGCTGAGCCCTTCCAGAGGCAGTTTGGTAAGAGCTCTGGAGGCTGTGTGTGAAAGCTCTGTGCCATGGACTCACACTGGCTGTGTTCCTCAGCCTGGCACGGCTGGTGCCTGCATGTTCCATCCTGCTCTCCTTTCCACCCTCACAATCTCTCAGCAGGATCAGTAACAGCCCCTGGAAGCCAAGCCCAGATGATCCTGGATTGTTCCAATGCCCCGAGTGTGTGCTGCAGCAGAGGATGCACTGCAGGAGGAGCAGAGCTGCCTTTCCCTTCTCCCTGGTGAACAGAGGTGATGGCTCAGCCCACACAGCCCAGGCTGCCACCTGAGCAGCATCTCACCTGCCTGAGCCTGGAAAAGGAATGGGCTGGGCATTCTCAGGTACAGACATGGGAAGCCCCAAATTCCATCATGCAGACCCTGCCCAGACCCTCCAGTCTGAATGACAGATTGATCATCACACATAGGCAGCAGTACAGAATCACAGGCAGCTTTGCTTAGGGTGCAAAAGGACGTGGTAAGAGAGGCAAAATGAGCAGAGCTGAGTGATGAGTGCCCAGTGATCACAGCTCAGCAAAACAAAGCCCAGGAGTAAGGACAGCCTGTCTTTAATGGCCTAAGATTTCTTATTTGTGCTCCAAGTGATCCGGGTCTCAAACGCCTTGCAGAGCAGAAGCAGAGTGTGAAATTGTGTCTCCAGGAGGGTTTTGTTGAGGAAAGAGGCAGCACTGAGCAGGGAGCTCGGGGAGCTGGAGCAGAGGGGGTTCCTGCTCTTGGACATGTCCTGAACCCCTGGAATGTTTCCTCTCTGGGCTCTGTTCCAGCCATGGATTGGAATAGAAATGATTCCCACCCTCCCACACTCCCGAGCGTGGCTTCCACACCCCAAAATCTGCACTGACAGCTGGGGTGCAGTCACCTACCAGCTACATGGAGAACATTTGGGGGTTTGTGTCTGCCTCCTCCATTGCTCTGCAAATCTGAGTCAGACACAGAAATAAGAGGGAGACAGGAAAAAATAGAAAGGGAGAAGTGGTTAAGGCATTCCTGTGTGACGCAAATGCAGTGATGTCAGAATTGGAGACCACAGACACCTCTGCCAAAATGAATGGGATTCCAGCAGGCTCCAGCTGGTCTCATGGTTTGTGCATTCTGTGTTGTTTCCTGGATACCAGCAATTCCCAGCTGTAAACTGAGCAACCATTAACCCTTCCCTGCTGTGGCTTTCCAGGCAGCCACTGCTGGGGAAGTTTTCCCCTCTGGTGAAAGATTCCCATATTTCATAACCAGGCATCTTGAATGAATCAATGGCCAGCTGAAAACAACCCCTTGACCCGGAGTGTCTGGGAGAGCCATTGGAGCACGGCAAAGAGAACCTTTTATACAAAGCAACATTTATCATCTGATCTTTCAGCTGCCTCCCCGTGCCCTTGAGCTTCATTCCCCAATCACTCATGTGACTTACTACCTTTATCATTTTTCTGTCCTACTTCTTTTTTTCTTATTTTTTTCCTCCCCACTACTTACACGCTAATTTTTAATTTTTTTCCTTGCCACCTCCACAATGAGAAGATGCAGTATAGCTTTAGTGCTGAACTTGCTCTGGGAATAGATCTGAAATCCTGGATCTGACATACAACTCCCAGAAATTTTTGTGAGGGAAAGCATCCAAACTCTTAATCTAGTGGCTGATTCCTTCCTGGCACAAACTGAAAACCTAATTTTGGATCTCAAATGCCTGAACTTCCCGAAACTAAAAATCTAGGCATGGATTTTTTTTGGCTGAACTAGCCCTCCCACTGCTGGGAGGGAACAAGAGCTTGAACTCAGGCCAGACCAAAATAATCAAATGTGATTTATTAATCACTGCTAATCAAATTTCATTTAAGCTGCATGGGCAGGTTCCTCCATTCTTCTCTCTGGGTACTGGCAGAAAACTAAAAACTTAACACAGACATTTCAGAAGAAATCTCATTGAAGTGACAGCAGAAATTGTGAGTAGTTTTGGAAATTGGTAGTAAAAAGACAAATACAAAATCAGAGCAAGTTAAAATGCAGTGTTTACATTTTTCAACAGTATGTACTTGTCCAAAACATGAAAGTGTGAGTAAGTCCATTAGGGTTAAACTGCATTTGCAGCCTGCTCAGCAAAGCTGCTGTCACAGAGGGCACTGATAAACTTCTCTGACAGGAAAAGTGGGGCAGGGATTGCCAGCCAAGGGCAGCAGAGGCTGCAGCCAGCTCTCAGCTCTTCCCTGGGACATCCCAAAGGACAAGGACAGCTCTCCTGTCCCCTGCCTGACCCCCCTGCATGGCTCACTCTGCCTCCTCCTGCTGCCACTTCAACAGGGCAAAGCCTGGGCTCTGCTCGATTCCTTTCCAAGTGCTGAGCTTTTTGGGTTCATCCATTCACATTTCTCTCAACTAACATGAAAATTAATATTTCTCATCTGGCAGGAAAAGTTCAACTTCAAGAAAAATTATAAAGTAACAACATCTAGAAATGCTGATAGTGCAGCCACTGCTTCCTTGTCCTGTGGTGATATCCTCACTCACGAATTTCATCTTCCATCTTTCTGCTGTGGGTGCTGCAGAACCAACCCCAATTCCCATGTGGAACACAATGCCCACCCTCCCAAGTATTTATTACTAAGCATTTATCATCAGCAAATGCTGTGAGTAAGCATAAGTCAAATGGAGCTGATCCTCAACAATGTGATAAAGATCCCTCATGAGCTTTGAGAACATCCTGGGGCCCTTTGAATCCCAGAAAAGTGACACCGTTGGTACAGTTAAATTATCTCTACAGGGCCTAAAGATTAACCATATGGCACTAGAAGTAAATAAATAATATTAAACACAACTGTGATGTTGAAAACAGTATAAAAATCTGAATGGTACAATTATAGGACATTTAGGTTGGAAAGGAGCTCAGTAGGCCATTTAGTCCAACCACTTTTATTGCAGAGGTCCAGCTGAAATCCCACTGAACAGGAAGGACAAGGAGGATCTCTGACAGGGCAGATCTCTGACAAGGAAGATCTCTGACAAGGCAGATGTTCCAGGATGAGCCATTCCAACTCCTCAATTGCCAAGGAATGTTCAATCCTGCACAGCCTCAACAACCCCTCAGCCAAAGCTTCAGGAATATTCACTGTGATGTTCACACATCTCTGGGTTTCCCAGCCTGGTAAAAAATACTTTCATTTGAATCTTGCTCTTTAGAATCATTGGTGGTCTTGTGATAATTTATTAACACGGAACCGTGTCAGAAGACGATGGAATCACAGCATGGTTGGGGTTTGGGAGGCACCTCCAAAGATCATCCAGTCCAAGGCTCCTGTTAAAGCTGGAAGATGCTGCAAAGGCCACTGAGGTCAGTGCTATCAGTGTGTTAAAGAGAAGCCAGCCCAGCACACCAGGGTTAGTCAGAGCAGAGATGGAACAAACCTGCTCGGCCTCCTTTCCTCTGCTTTGTGCTGATGTTCACAGATAAACCCACGAGGGAGAAGCTGGAAAGGACTGAATGTCCTGTGGGAGCTCTTATCAAAACCAGGGTGAACAGCCAATACCCACTCAGCAAGTCACCTTCTAAGTTTAAAAAGCAGCCTGTTTGAATGCATGTCAGTCATCACCAGATTGGCTGGGGTGCTCTTCACTCCCTCCTTTGCCCTCTCCAGTCTCCCTCTGCTGGGATGAGCTGTTTGTCCTTACGGTACATTATGGGCCAGGGCAGAAACCTTTTGCCATTTTTAGGATCTACATTGTGTCACCTTGTTTGGAAGGCTGACGTGTTTGTTCTGTCATTGTTTGCTCTTCCTCCTTTGAACTGTAACCTCTGGGGACAGGGACGTTTTGCCATGCTCTGTTTGTCCACACCAGTACAGATCTGCTCTCTGAGCTCCCTGGCACGATCTCAGGAGCTCCAGCTACCCAGGATTTGCTTCTGTGATCCTTCACCACTGGAAATGGGCTCAGCTCTTGGCAGAACCGACTGGCAAAGCCCTCACCATGGTCAGTGCAGGATTCTCAGGAAATGTCTGTGGGGCTGTGCCAAACTCTGACCGTGCCCGTCTCTCTCCATTCCCATTCACACCCAAAGATACAAAGATACCTTTCCCAATACAACACAGTCACTTTCTAATTTCCACATTTCATTATTTACAAAGAATAGTGAACATGATCCACGCAGCATGGATTGATGGAGGCATGTCTTAAAATGTTTATTCAAAAGCACAAACCTCCATTCCTGGCACCCAGTCAAGCTGACCCTGCCCCACTGCCCTGGCCTTGCTTCTAGCAGCACTCTGCTGTTCCAGGATAGCCCACAATGCCAGCAAGACCTATTATTAATCAGCTGTAATTTCAGAAGTTCAGATGGTTTGCTTAGCAAGTACAAAGTGTGGAATTGGTTGGGACAGTGGGAGGTAGGTACTCAGCAAACACCTCTACCCATAGTTCTCACCCTGGGTAATTCTTGGGAACAGCCTCTCATCAAGGCTGCAGTCACTGATTAGGTTTTAAATTTGCCAGTTTGTGCTGTTTGACTACACCGTGACTGCAGGATCAGCTCCTGCTGGGGAAAATGCCACCACTGCCCTCTCCTGTCCTTTCCTTGTCTCCTGTTCTCATTCCTTCTTTTCCTGGCTTTTCTTTAACTCTGCAGCTACAATCTTCTTATGCCTGTGACACAGAAGAATGCCCAGGGAATTTATTATACCCTCTTCTTTGTCCTATTTGGAAGCCCTGGAGACAAGAATACAGAGGCTGGAATTCTTTCTAAGGTTAAACTAACACGCACGTTCTTGAAATTTATCTAATTCTATCAGGATTGTTCAAAACTTGATGAAGCCACTGCTGTACCTGATGAATAATTGCAATGTTTAATTACCTTCACTGCTGGAAAGAGGTATATTATTTGTTTTAAAGAGACTTCTTTTTTTGACTTTATCTACACAACTGAAGTGCCCCAGCCATCCCATGACTTCAATTGTAAAGCGTGGTCAAGAAATTTCTAAAGCCCTTCCTCTGAGATGAGCTTAGCTTCCAGAATTTGTTTACCAGCTATGGATTGTCTGCCTCTTCAATCCCCTTTGGAATTATTGAATCCTGGTTTGAGTAAGTGAATATCAAAATAAGACACAGTGTTTAACTAAGAGCATTATTAACATGGAATAATTTTCATTTTTTTGGAGGTCTGATGGCTTTGTAACCCATGAACAACTGTGTAACCTAAAGGGACAGCCTGGCTCTTCAGCCATGCCTTTTTCCTGATCCTGGGTGTTGAAATTATGTTGTTTTGGGAAGTCTCTTTGTTGGTTTTTTTCTTTCTTTTCTTCTCTTCTCAAGACTTTTTTTCTGTGCACTATGAAAAGAAGCTCTTCATGAAAAGTTAGAGGAGAACAATCTGCCCTGGCCTTCCTCCAGTTCCTGGAGGTAAAAGCATGACAAGCAGCTTTATTCCATAAAACTGACAAATAATCTTTGCCAGATTTTTCCCAATTAGGACCTATCAATCTTTACAATAAAACCCTTTCTTTGCCAGAAACAAAGTTCAATTATACCTCCCTAGAAAAAAGGAGGAGCAGGTGCTTCCACAGGAAAATAGGAGCACCAGGAATGTGCAGGGCTTTGGTTTTAACTGTCTTAACTCTTCTCATTCTGCAGTTGTGTTGCAATAATGATAACTTGGGGTGCATAACTGGCCACAGAGTCACTGATGAACTGTGACAATCCCAAAAGCAGAGAATACCCAAACATTCCAAGTCAAGCATTCCCCAAAGCTTTCTGGCAGCATTTACCATCAATATCCATGCAAAGCACAGCTGGAAACTCAAACGGGGCAGTTCCAAAGTTGTGTTGCTCCAGGCAGCAGCAAGTTCTCTGCACAGATTTGACTCTGCAGTGCCTTCAGGGTGGACTCTCCACCCTCCTGAATGTAACAGTTCTGGATGCCACGGGAAAATCAGGGAAACCAACTTCAAAAAGTGAACAGGCTCACAGCATCTCCCAAAAATCACCTCCTTTCTGTGCTAAAGACACTCCACTGGACTGACCCCAGAGGCATTTTCTGTTCTGAGCTTATTTAATAAACACAGAGTATCCAGACAGCTTTGTATCACAGATGTCGTTTTTATGTCCAATATTTATTTCAGTCAAGATAGTTCCACTGTGAAATTATTTTTTATTTAGGTACATAGTCACAAAACTTCTAGGGATTCTCTTCTGTCATGGAACGTGATTCACCACTTTACCCATAAGAGGCCATGATTCATTTGGGCTGGTTTTTATTATTATGAGTCTTATTTTAGCAACTTGGCTGTCTTTAATCCATTTGGATTAGATTTGCCTGCAGAACTCATGCATGGGATAACAATAACCTGTCACATAAAGCACTCGTTCACCCTTGTGTTGGTGGGGTTGGTTTTTACTTCAGCTTATTGAAAAATCACAGTGCATTTTTTCTCATTTTCTGTTTTCCATTTGACACATTATAGAAGTAAACATCAATAAAATCCTATTTTTCTCATTTATATTCATGAGATGAAGTGAACTGGAAGTGGAACGTGCTCAGTGTTTCTAAGGTGCCAGGCCTTGCGTGTTGGTTTTACACACACCAACATTTCCTGAGTTCCTATGGCACTGTAGGGTTATGTGCAAACCCTCTACAGCTCTTCCTGAGTTCCTATGGCACTGTAGGTTTGCGTGCAAACCCTCCACAGCTGGAACCACACATCTGGGAGACAGAATTCAAACCAGAAGTTGAGCAAGCTGGAGCTTCCCAGCCATGCAGGCAGAATTTCCAAAGCGACAGGATGTTGTGGTATCTCCCTGAAAGCTGTCTTCACCTTGAGATAAATTACAGTTCCTGTAATGTTTGGCCACATGACATCACAGAACCCGTGATGTACAATGGTCTCACCAAGAGAATCACAGTAGGATAACTCATCTTGGCTTGTGGGGACTGCAAAAAGAGCTTGCTAATCACTGCTTTACAACATGCATGTCAAAACCTCTACTACAGATGGGATTTGTGTGACTGGCCTTCTCATTTATAGAAACTAAATATAGATTTAAATGCACTGGGTAATGTAGTGAGCCAAAGTAAAAGTGTCCTGAATCCCAAATGGCAATGCAATTGGAAACACACAGTTGTTCCCACTGATACAGTTGGATTTCTGTTCCTACTGGGCTAGTGAAAGGAACAGTAAAACAGAAGTGGTGAGACACAGGCAGCTCATATATTGCTTAGAGCCTGATGGCAAGAGTTCAAACACATTATAAAGGCTGCACAAGTTGGCATTCCTTTTCCTCTCTGATTTTTTTTTTAATGATAAAAACTAGAAGATGAAAGGGAAATGATAAACTGTGCAATTAATTATTCACTTGCCTTAGCAAGGGTCTAATAGTCAGGCTTACCTGATCCAGAATCTGATGGCTCAGGACAGTTTGTTATAAACTGGAGTCTAGAACTTCTTCTCTGACCAACACACTGCTGTAAGCAGCTGAGAATGGGGGTGACATCTCACCAGGGCTCTGGGCACTGTCAGAGAGCTGCAGTAGCTCAGATTGCCTTTTTTGCAGCAGCTCAGATTGTCTTTGTCCAGGCAATAGAGGGAAGGGATGTCTGAATGGAGCAGCAAAGGGACACTTCAGCAGTTTCATGTTTTGACAGTCTACTTTAGGAGCTGGAGCATTTTTCCAGCAGGACTCTGCAATCTGGGCCAGATGCCAGGTTACAGTTAACTGCACTATCCCAGCCCTGAAAATCTCAGGTTTCTTTGATTTGGTGTTTTTCCTCTCAGGAGCACTGGTTCCAGGAGGAGTGGTGCAGTCTCACCCATCACTGGGGGAGGTCTGTGCCTGTTCCACCCCGAGCACAATTGCTCAGTCTCTGTCTCTCCAGCCCACTTTGCTCTCCCAGTGTTAGCCCAGTTTGCTCTCCCAGTGTTAGCCCAGTTTGCTCTCCCAGTGTTAGCCTGGTTTGCTCTCCCAGTGTTAGCCCAGTTTGCTCTCCCAGTGTTAGCCCGGTTTGCTCTCCCAGTGTTAGCCCATTTGCTCTCCCAGTGTTAGCCCGGTTTGCTCTCCCAGTGTTAGCCGGTTTGCTCTCCCAGTGTTAGCCGGTTTGCTCTCCCAGTGTTAGCCGTTTGCTCTCCCAGTGTTAGCCGTTTGCTCTCCCAGTGTTAGCCCACTTTGCTCTCCCAGTGTTAGCCCAGTTTGCTCTCCCAGTGTTAGCCTGCTTTGCTCTCCCCGTGTTCTGCTCAGCAGTTGAAGGTCTCAGTTCAGTGTTGAGCACTGAGGAACATCCCAAGGACGGTCCTGCCCAGGTCAGAGGGGACTCATGGAGCAGAGGACAGCAGGTTTCAGACTCAGAGGTTTTGCTGCTCTTTGTTCTGGCACCCAGCAGAAGCAGCTCTGTCCCCACAGCCAAAGCAGTGAACAAGCCAGGGCAGTTTATCCCAAACAAACCAAAGTTTGCAGTACAGCACACAAAAGCTTCCCTTTCCCTAATAAACCAAGCTCAGAACTCCTGAGGTTTCCTGCTCTCACCGAGGTGTTTGTGCCATGGCTGTTCTCATTTTGTGCAGAACAGTGGCCGGAGCAAAAGGACTGAAGGGCTGGATGTCCTTACTCAACATGACGTGGATATTGCAGAGTGTCACAGAACAGCTTGTGAATAATTCCTACAGAATTATCCTACAGACTTCCCAATCCAAACAGAATTTACAAAGAATCTCCTCGCTCTCGAGCACTCCAGGCAAGAGTATGGCATTATTCTGAGAGGAAACATACTCACAAACCAGACAAAAGATACTGCCTTTAATTCTGCTCATGCCATAAACACCCAGTGGGACTTCAGAGAGATCATTTAAATCTAATTTTTATTCAGTTTGCTATAGATTTCTGTGACAGCCAGTATCTGTTTGATTTGTTGCTAGTTTGTGTGTCGTTGGCCTTTAAATCACAAGTGATTGGGTCTGCAGAAATCCTGCGGAGGGAGTGACAAATTGCTTCTCCCCTTGAGGAGCAATTGAGACAACTTGGGACAGAAGCTTCCAGGGCAGAAGAAAGAACAGGACAGACAAATGGAGAGAGAGACAGGCACAGTGAGGAGCTGTGAGCCCACAGGACCCCTGAGAGGGATTATTGAGCAAACAGAGCTCAGAGGTGATGGGGAGAGAGCAGAGGAGCTGCTGCCCAGGCATGGCCAGGGAAACTTGTTTATAAGTTCTTTTATTTCTATTCTGTCTTAGCTAATTTGGAATTTTCTTCATTGAAAAGGTTAACCATTTTAATTTCTATTCTAACACCACTTGGCTTTTTTGGTTTGGTTTTGTTCTGGCCAGTCTGGGTCCCTTGTTAGCAAGTTTTAGAAAGTTACCCCATTTTAGAGAATAACTGGAGAAGTTCATTGGTGCTTCAGAGATGTCTGAGTTCTGCAGAGATGTTCTGATTTCTCTGCTCTCACCCTCTTGCTGACAGGAGTCCAAACTTGGAATGCTGGTTCCTTCCAAAAAGTACTAATTTTTATCATGATAAGAGTCTCCAGTTTTAATTTCTTTTCTCTGAAACTTTTGATTTTTTGGTGCTGGTTTCAGTTACTGAGACGACATGAAAAAGCTGCAATAAATTTCTGACAGAGCTGAGTGGAAGTGAGGACAAGCTCTGGGCTTTTCAAAGCCTTCTCTCACTGCTCTGTTCTCCCTTTTTCTGACTGAGACACTTCCACTGACATGGCCTGGAGCATCCAGCTCTGGCTGCCTTTTCTCCCTCAGTGGCAGGGGCATCTTGTTGAAAGACACACCATAATTTTACAATCCAGACAAAAAAATAAAGCATTTGAAGACCAGATCTCCAGCTGATGTTAACAAAGGTCTGCAGGCACTGAGGAGAAGCAGCGCCTGTTCAGGGAAATGGAAATAAATTGTTGCTGTCCTTTTGCAATTTCTGTGTCAGATCACATGTTCAGGCTCCTTGGTGGCCCTCTGGGTTATTCCTTGTATAATAGAAAAATTATTATATTATATAGAGATCTATTAGATAGAGATCTACTATTTTTCTATTATATAGAGATCTACCCCAGCTTTCTTACAGAACAGCCAGACACAGTCAGGTTTATGCCACAGTTAAATAATGAAAGTACTCTGAAGTTCACATTGTGCTCACAAGAAAAGTCCATTGTGTTATTTGCTCCTCTGATGTGTTTATCAGTCCTCTTACAATGTTTTTTAGGTGTTTTTTAAAGACTGACCACTGTGAATACAGTTTGCAATGAGGCACTATGAAATACCACCAGGTTAGAGACTGCACCAGGAACTGCTTCACGAGGGCCTCAGCTGCTTGAAAATTGCTCAGTTTTCAAAAAACAAAATCTCATTTTCCTGCAGAACATAGTGCAGTAATTTCCTCTTCTAGCCTTCCCTGCAATCCCTGTACAATCTTAGTTTTATAAAGCTCTTTTTCCAGCATACCAAGCATTAGGGGGAACTTGCTGGAACAAGCAGGGCTTGTCTTGCCCATCGGTATGAAGACAGTATCAAAAATTCTAGCTCCTCAAATCTGCAAATATTTTTATAACATGAGAAGCAAAATCAGAGTGTAACTCCCAAAGAAATTATGTGAGGATAATTCAGCTCCATCTTCCCCTATCTTCACCAGAATCTTATCATGGCATTCATTACATTCCAGGTTTTTCCACCACAAATGACCTGAGCTGATATTTAGAATATTTGACTCTTTATTCAGCATCAGCCCTATTCAATATTGCAGTGTCAAAAAGATGGCAAGCTCTGTATAGCAATAGGAAGGTCACTGCAATTCCAAATGCACAGACAAAGCAGCTGTATGGGCTCAATACCACAGAAATACACTCCACCTTCTCCTTTCTCATTAGAGATGTCTGGGATCCCTTATTCTTTTATTCAAGATGGAAGCTAACATCAAACCTACCTTGAGAAACTGAAAAATAAGCATTATTTTTATTTAAGGATAAAATTTATTTTATTTTATTTAAGGATAAAATGTATTTTATTTTAATTAAGGATAAAATTAGAACAACTTCTGCTGATTCTTCTATTTTTCTCAAACACCTTTAAATGTGGGCTTGATCCTCTTGCACGAAAGTGAATGTAGGGACTGTCTGACAGGTGATTTTACCTGTTTACCTGTCTGTGTTCCCTGGAGCCACCCCCACAGCTCTCCCTGCCAGCAGGTGCCTCACCAAGGTGTGTCTGAGTCCCTGCCATGGCTCTAACTCAGCACAAACTCTGCAGATGGAAATCCCAGCAGAGCAGGGAAACTGTCAGCACAGCAATTAAACTGTCAGGATTCTGATGTTTAATGCTTTTACATGATCATTAACCCTTTTGGTTCCTCCTTGCACAAAATCTAAATGTTACTGTCAACAATAAAACCCCATGGAAAACTTTACTAGCTCAGACACAATTTTAATTTCGAGTAGCATTGCTTTTCCCCTCACTGTTGGCTGTTGTTTCCTGGTTCACCTCTCACTTCTAATTCAGTATTTTATTTCCCCTACAGTTCAAATGACAATGAGTCTTTAGGCTCCTCCGCAGGAAACTTTCCAGAAAAACTGTTTTCTGGTTGAGATTAGGGGAATAATAAACCAGAAATAAACAAACAGGACAGCATACATGTGACATACATTTAACATGCTGCATCAGAAATGGAGGTTACAGGCCAGCCTTGGATCATGAGGCATTTTATTAAATGCTTTACAAACAGATAAAAGTCTGCCTCAAAAGAGCTCCTTTTGAAAGCACAGCATCCAGCAGATGGTCTCTGTATGGCCCACATGAACAATTCCTCTTTGGGTTGGGAATTTTCAGACTCCTCCAGCCACACGATTTCCCAGGAGCTGCAGCTCTGGGTGTTCCCTACAAGCACTGAGTGCTGCAGTTCCTCTGTAAACACAACAAATTGGGCACTTCAGCCATATCACCCACTTTGTAACCCTCCTGACCACAGGGAATGTCAGATGATGGAACAGTCGCGGATCAGAGCCTGGCTCTGCCCCCAGAATCAGGACACAGATCCCTAAACAGAACCCCCTGAGCTTTAGTTCCCAGTGAGATAAGGAAGAGCTCTGGTTTACAGCATGGTGACATCTGAAGGAACATTGACTGTAGTGAGCCAATGAAAAAAGTGCCACTCCCTCTTCTAGAGTTGCTAGGAAGTCTGAAAAAGAAACATTTTTGTGCTACATTAAAAAAGAAAAAAACCCACTAAATTTCAGAGTATGCGTTTGTATTTTTTTTATTTTTCTCCTAAATATCTGGACCAAAATGTCCATTTAGAGATGAAATCTCAGTTCTGCAGTTTCAAGTGATGCATACTTGAAATGCATGGGAGAAGGAGGCTGTGTGAGAGGAGTAAAACAACAGGGAGAGGGAGCAGGAGAATCCTCTGTGACTGCAGAATTATCACATCATCCAGGAGTGGGAAGGACCAGCAGTGCATTCTTCCTGGAGAAGGGAAATGGAGAAGGGAAATGGAGAAGGGAAATGGAGCAGGGACATGGAGCAGGTTCCATCAAAGCCAGGTCTGGTAAAGCTCTCTGCTCATCTCAATGGAGCAGGAGGATCTTGTCTCGTGTTTTATCCATGGCAGTGAGGAGTGGAATGAACGGATTGTACAGCACAGGGAAGATAAACACCAAGAGCAAACACTGCCCCTCAACTCCGTCCCTCTCTGTCAACCAACAGGTTCCATGAAATGCTTCAGTCAGCATGTCACCAAGGTAAACAGGGCTACAGCCTGATCCAACAGGATTTGTACCAATAAGGGCTCCTTCCTACCCTTCTGTAACAGATCAGGACAATTCCCTTCATTCTGGAAATGGTTTAGATCAAAAAGTCAAAGTGCCAAAGCTGATCCTCAGCCAGAGTAAGAAAATATTGCTGCAGTGAAGTCAGTTAAGCTAAAGCACTGGACTGGTGGAAAATCTGGGCACACAAAGCTACAACAGAGTGAGAAGATTGTTTTTCTGTATGAGCTGGGAGAAGACTGAGATCACTATCTTTTTCTAATAGAAAGAAACAATAGCTAAGGATCCATTTGCAAAATGAAACACAGAGACTGATGAGCTGTTCTGTGGAGGTAGAACAGATCTTCTGTCTGATCTCTGACCTTCACTTTCTCTGCCTTCCCTTCACAAAGTGCTGCTGCTTCATTTATATATCTATATATAACAGTTTTTGTGTGCAAGACAGTCATAATAGCACACCTCAGCTTCAGCAGGCTGGGGAACAGATCTGGGCCCTGCCAACCAATTTTTTTTTTGTTCCTTTGAGCACTCTCACAGCTCTCCTGAGTTGTGAGAATGTGATTCCTTCATGTCTGCTCTACTTTCATCATTAATCTCCTGGATATATTTACTGTTGACTCAGCCTTATATTTATCTTATTAAACATGGAGACCTATTTCTAAATTTAGACTTCCCCTCAAGCTGTTTTTCTCCCTTAGAAACTCCTTCTTTTCAAATCCTGGCAAGACTTCTCAATAACTCCTCTCTCTGCCTTCACGCTGAGAATTTTCTGCTGTTGCATTGCAACCGAATTTCTTGTTTACACAACGGCAATGGATGTTCGTGTCAACAACCATAAACTGCAGGTGATAAAATCAGTTCATTTGCACAGGTTCCTTATCCTCCCGAGGGATTTGTGGCATTTCTTCACGGGGAGCTCTGGGTTTTTGTTCCTCACGCCTGATGCTGCTGCACTGCATCTGTGGCACTGGGACACAATATGAGATAATGTGATTTCCCACACATTTTGCTGGTGGGAGATGTGATATTTCCACCTTCCAGGCTATTTCCTATGGCACACATACCAAACCACCTGGATGCTCTAGGATGAAACTTTTGAAAGGTCCTGTGCTTCAGAAAGAGAGGAACACACACAACACTGGGATGCTCTGGGATGAAATCTTTAAAAGGTCCTGTGCTTCAGAAAGAGAGGAACACACACGACACTGGGATGCTCCAGGATGAAACCTTTAAAGATCCTGTGTTTTGGAACACACATGACACTGGGATGCTCTAGGATGAAACTTTTAAAAGGTCCTGTGCTTCAGAAAGAGAGAATCACACACAACCCCAAAGTGCCAGTGCAGTTACAGTGGGGCCACGTTCAGACTGCAGGAATTTCACTGACACCAAACCCTGCCCATGAACTCAAAATAGCTGTACCTGATTGTCTCGGGATTTGGCTGCAGTTACACACAAAAACAACATTCCAGGAGTCTGAAGTTGAACGTTCTGAACTTTGGGAGGCAGAGAAGCTGAAATGTGGGTGCATAAATAAATTTAATGTTACTACTGAGAGAGAGCTGCAGAAAGGTGGGAATTCACATGGCTGCCCAGTCCATAATTGTTCCCTGGTCCCTGGTTCTCTCTTTGTTTTAGTGTGAAGGCAATCCCTTCCCATCTGTGCCAGGAATGAACCAGTCCACAATGGATGCCATGCCTGGAGTGAAGGAACCTCTGTTCTCACTGTCCCAAATGAGAAAGGGATCAACAACCCTAATAAGTAACAATAAAAAACCATGATCACAATGAAGTTTCAATGAAATGTCCCATAGCACAGTGTCAAGCATCAGCTCATCCTTGTTTGAACCAAATGTAGGTAAACAATTGGAGCATTTGGTGGAAAGCTGCAAGGAGGAGGAAAAACAAAACACAAAACTAAAAAGCCAAAATGAAACAGATTTTTTGAAACAGCAATTTATAAGCACAAACTCTAATTAATTAAAACCACAAAAAGCCTGAAGGAAAGGGCAAGGCAAATCCAACTGTTGTCAATAGAATGAGAAAAAATCCATAGAATGCAGAGTGTCGGGTCTGGCCTTTGATTCCATTTCTGCTCTTGTTGTTTGCATCAGCTCATTTTTAATTGCTGGTTGCTGTGTTACTGTGGCTTCAATGTGATTTCCCACAAACCAGGATTTCACCTAAAAGGCTTTTTAGCCAGGTGGAGCAGAAGGAATTCTATTACAGAAGACAGGGAAGGAGCTCGACAATTTTAAGGAACTAGGCTTTCAGTAATTAAAGACAAATTAAGTATAATTTGTGTGTATGTAAACGAGATGTTAAATTATATAAATCTAAACTGTGTGAACCCATGTGTATAACAAGAAAGCCAGAGATCAGGGCTTTAGGGTGTTGGGAACTGTAGATATACATGATAAAGGTACACATGTGTGTATATATGCCATATGTATTTAAACACATACAGGAAGACATTTCAGAAACTTGTGCCACTTTGTGTTCTTTTATATTGCCTTAAATGCAGCTTCAAGTTGTAACTGCACAGAGTGGATCATACTGAAGTAGAGATAAATGAGAACAGAATATGTGAATCCCTGTTGCTTTTGATGGCTCTTAATACCGGCCTAAAGGGACTAAAACAAAAAAATTATCCATTGCATCAGTGAATCTGCTTATATTCTCTCCATTATCACAGGTGAATATTCAGGAGTGACAGGAATTACTGCAGCAATTGTCAAAAAAAGTTTAAAACTATATTCAGATTGCAGGCAGATAAAAGAATGATGCAAAACCAGGAAATCACTTCTGTTCAGCTTCTAGTTTTGATCTGTCTACCTTTTGATTATTGAAATCCACACCCTCATGCTTCCAAGTTTTGCATCCCATTTCATATTGCCACCCCCCAGGAGATTTTTGCATCCCATTTCCTATTGTTGGCCCCCCAGGAAATGCAGAGGGAGGGCAATATTATCCTTCAGGAGCTTATTCACACCTCTGTCTGCTTCTGAGTCTCCAAATCAATCCCAGCTCTGCATTTTCCCATCAAATCTGTTCTGCTCTATCCCATCACATGCTGCTCTTCCCACCGTTTTTTCTGTCCTTTGGTTCCATTAATCCTCTCCACAGCAAATGTTGCAATGAGGATGAACATAAAAAGTGCCCCCAGAAAATCTCAGAAGTAGGTGAGCAGTGACCTTGCCCTAGATTCTGTTTTCTCTTTCTGTAAGCAAGCCCCTGATGGAATGTTCCTGAAGGAATTGCCTTCTCCCCAAGCTGAGTTTACCCCAGGTAAGGCTGATATATTCCAGAGGGTAAAATCTTCTACCATGACAAGTCCTGACTAGGTGGAGGCTCTCACAAAACAAGGCAGTAAATCAGCAGCATTTACAGCAGGGCTGTCATTCCCTGGGCTGTGGATCATAAACCTCCCTGCTGGAATCACAAACCACCATTTATATTCCACATTCTGCACAAACACAGCAACCTAAGAAATGTCACTATCACTGTTTCTATCAACATGAATAAATAATGCTTCCAAGAGCAAAAATTAAATGAGAGATGTTAAAAATAATTGAATGGACTGAAGAATGCAAGCAGATGAGGAATGAAGAGACAGCACACATGACTCAAAGCTGATGGGAACAAATTAGTCAGACGAGTACTTGCCAGTGGTATTCACCCAGCTCTTGGCCAGATATCTCATGGTTTTGTTCTGTTTGGCAATATTTTAGTGTTTCTCTAAACGTGATCACCCAGAAGTGTCCAGCTGGTTCTTGGACATGAATTACTTCTGCAGTTCAGACTCCATCCTGATCTGCCCAACATGTGATGCACCCAGCAGGGCCACGTTCCTGCCAAAATGATGCACATTCTGCTCATCTTCAGCCCTTCTCATAAACCAAACTCCTTGGTCACCCACATGGCCAATGAGGGATAGATCAGCCTCCTCCACCATAGAAATGTAAAAACTAACAGAAAGCCTCATGCTTCCTTTTAGAAATCCAATCTTCATGAAAAAAGGGAAATGCTGAGAGTCAGTCTTAAAACTCCAGTTCAGGAGGTAAAGAACAAAACGTCAGAATTTCCATCACTGAAATATTTTAAAACTCCAGTTACAGGAAAGAACAAAACGCCAGAATTGCCATCAGTGTAATATCTTAAAACTCCATTTGCAGGAGGTAAAGAACAAAATGCCATGATTGCCATCACTGAAATTTCTTAAAACTCCAATTACAGGACGTAAAGAACAAAATGCCATAATTGCCACCACTGAAATATCATTAGGCTTTGAACCCATCCAAAATATGAAGAACCAGGCCCTTGCAATGGGAATAGGGTCTGGCTCCCCATATTTCATCCCTGCCTTGGCTGCACCACCATGGGCAAGAGCAAGTCTTGCCTCACATCTCATTGCCGTGGCTGTTCTGCTCTCCCTGCTCCCAGCAGGTCCAGGCTTGGGCTGTTTCTTTGTGTACAAAGGGTGGGATTGATGGAAACAAACACTTGAGGCTTGTGGGACAAGTTCTTCAGGTGGCTTATGGGAAGGTGCTTGGGATTTTCCCTGTTCCTCTTCCTCCTCATTGTTGGAACTGAGTCCCTGTGTCCTCAGCAGAATTCACCTGAGAGTCACTTCACCCCAGAAACACTGACACTGTGCCTACTGGCACTCAGGGGTGGCTTCTGACACTATTATTAATCCAGACATGGCTGATTTAGCAATTTAAACCAGATCCCCACTAAATAGAGTTTTTCTTTCCCTTGTTAGGATTTCTCTTGTTGTAATTCTTCTATCTGTAATTTCCCCAGACTTAATTTTTGCCTCTCCCTAATCAAACCGTTTACATAATACATTATTTGCACCTTTAAATTGTTTTGCTATAAACTCCAACCTCTGGTTTTATTAGTTTACATTGGCATGACTCAAAGACAGAGAGGGCCATCCCTGTTCTGATCTGACCCCTTATAAATCATGGGTCCTTTGATATTACCCCAGCAACATCTTCAAGTGACCATTAATGTTGTTTGGCCTCAGACTCTGATTCCAATTATAGTTGTAGTTCCACCCAACTGGAGTATTTTTGTGCAAGAAAAAAAAGGGTTATGGGCTAAATTAATTTCTGGTTTAAATCAGTGTACATGCATTTGGATAAATTTGGTTCAATGAAATAATGATGGCAAAGCAGCTGAACCACATGATTTATGGTGCTAATACAAAGGCTGGATCGAACTGTTTCTCTCAGTCCCTTTTTCTAGACATGTGAAAGCAAGGAAGGAAACAAAAGACCTGCCTGGCAAAAGAAATAGAGCAAAAGAAATAGAGCAAAAGAAATAGAGCTCTCTCAGAGATGCCACATGCTGCCTGCTAGGTGATTTTGATAGACTTTGTATCTGTTTTTGCTCTTGGAAATACATGTAGACTGTGGTTGTCTCTTGTGCCTTGATCCCCAGCAGATTATGTTAAATTATCCATATTTCTAATAAGCAATATAAATAATTAGGCAGCAGTACATGACAAGAAAATGACATTTTGAGCTACTGCTGACATGCCTTTGGTAGTGTTGGCAGAAACACTTTATTGTGAAATGGAGGTGAAGTTGAAAAGGCCCAGTGAGGAGAACTGGTGGGAGTAGAGCATGTTTAGGGCCAGGTAGGGGCTCTGTGAGTGAGGATTTCCTGGGAACAGACCCCAATCCCAGCTCAGAGCCCCACAGAGCTGCCCTGGCACAGCACAGGGTGGGCACGGTGGGACAAACCCTCTGAGAAACCAGGACACCACTCTTGTGTGCTGAAATGAGGAGGGTTTGAGCCCTGCAGGCAGCAGACAGTGGATGTGGCACAGCACTGAGATGTTTTCCTCTAACCAATATTGCCTCTGTGTCACCCAAATGGCACACTGTGCCATACCCAGGGCAATCTGCACACCCTGGCATTGCCACACACATGTAATGCTTGCCCCAGAGAGATCAACACTCAAGAGTGTGTGAAATCTGACAGAAAATGCAGAGCAAGCATTTGTTTCACAAAGTTCTGTTCTGTTTTAAGCCACAAGGCCACAGTGTAAATAAATAATGAGGACAAGACAAGGCCATCGTTACACGAGTAAAAGTGTATAGAACTGGGTGTTTCTGCTCGTGACCTTACATAACACCACCACTCCCCCAATTAAACCCTAACCAAACAAACAAATAGAAAAAAATCAGAAACTAAAAGAAAAGTCTTAACAAAAATGAGATCAAACAGCGCAGCTCCCAGTCATGAGGGCCGTGGGCAATTCCTCACTGCATGGCAGCCCTGCTTTCCATCACCACATGTCCTTTGGTGTCCTACAATGTCATTCCAGTCCCCAAACTGTCACGAATGTGATCCTCTAAACGTGTTCAGCAAATGGTGCAAATCCTTCCTGCCCCCAGGAGCAGCAGGGATGATGCAGCACACAGGGTGTCTGCAAGAAGCAACATTACATTTTATACTCTCTTCTGCTGTGAAATATCTCTGTGAGGCTTTCAGATGAGCAGGACAGGATTCATTCATCTTTCCTTTACACTGATCTGAAAACCAGGCCAGAGAGATTAGGCAGGGCTCACCATAGACAGGAGGATGCTCAGGGATGCCCCAAATCGTGGTGAACAGCAGCAGCACAAGTGTGCTAAGGCAGGGACAGGATTGATGTCACTGTGCTGTCCCATGGCACATTTACATGGCTCAGACAGTGTCACAGCATGCTAACAAACTGTTTCAGTGGTTTTTGGTGAACAACAAAAGCCAGCCCTCCCCGGTGGAAGTGGAGGGGGAATTAGATGATGCTTAAGGTCTCTTCCAACCCAGACTATTCTGTTTGTATGGCATTTCCTCATGCTGAGTGAAAGAACAGCTCAGGAGCTGCAGTCCTGCCTGCAGCTGAGTATTTCACAAGCAAACCCCTCTGACAGACACCTTCAGGCATCCAGGACTTGCCAGTTTGGTACTGTCATCTGCTCTGAGTAATCTCTGCCACTGAATGTGCAAAAATGTGCAAAAATGTGCAAAAAAGTGCTCATCACACAGGGATAAAATAAGGCAGAGAAGACTTCAGGAGAACAGATTTGTTCCTTTTTTATCAATATCAGTTTCAAGGGAGAAAAAATAGACCAAGAATAAGATTAGCATGGTGTAAAGCCCTGGCTGCACTGGAAAAAAGTTGAAGTGCTGTTGTTTTGGAAAGGCAGAGGCAGTCACTGCTGCCACGCAAAGCATGGGAAAAATGGAAAGCCACTGATGGCAAATTCTGGCTCAAGAGGTACTGGGAACAAACCTTAGTTCAAAAAATCCTCTAGTGAAGTGTTAAATTATTTATATTGGCTTTCCCATTTGCCATCACACTGAGAGAGGGTGCAGACCAAGCTTATTCCAGGTGCTTGAATCAACCCCATCATTTACCATTAATAAACCACAGTATTCTCTGGCAGATGTTTGACTTTGCTTTGCCTCCACCTCTTCCCACCTCCACCAAATTTCCTCTTTTCCACGGAGAACACAGTACCATGGGTTTCCAAGAGTAAATGATTTCTGTAAAACAAACAGGAGCACGTCACTGAAAATCTTACCAAAAGACCTGAAAAACACCACACACACGTCAGAATATTGCAGGGATCTGTTTGACTGTGCTGGCTTTTGGCATCAGGAGTGACCTGAGACAGAATTCACGTGCAGGGGTCACACTCAGCAGTGGTGGTGACACAAAGCCTTGCAGAACACAAACTTTGACATTTGGCACACTGCTCACCTGCCCAGTTAAAGGAGTGGCTGAGGGAGTGCACTTCATTCTGTTACAGCCAACTGATTGCTAAATGTCACTTCCCAAAACAAATAAAAACAAAGGATTCATTTTCAAATCATTATCACAAGTGTCTGTCATGGCTTTCAGACAAATTTCACCGAGCTTTTACTCTCATCACTGTGATTAATGCTAAAGACCTTTGCAATCAGCCTGAAGCTGAGCATAAGGGGAATCTAATCTAAGCCTAAAATCAAGATACTCACAGGCTTCAGTGATGTCCAGTCCATGATCAGGACTACTGAGCCAGTTATCCCCCAGCAGAAATTCTATGTTTACTCAGGGAAAATATTTTTCTCCTCAAAACTTTTTTTGGAAAATACTTATTTATGAACTGAAACAACTGAAATTGGAATAGACAAGGTTCCAAGCTGACCATAAAACTGTCTTTAATTAAGAAATTGGTTGAACTCCAAATCCAGGGCATATTCTTTGCATCTGACACAGGCAAGAGAAAAGTTTTAAAGCCACGTGCCTCTTGTGACAGATAAGCATTTCACTAGAAAGAGCAGTGCTTCCTTCCTTTGCTCTAATTTCAAACCAGGGCAACACTAAAAACACCTACCTGACATGCAACTCCTGCCCTGAGGTCACCATGAGAGCCTGTACCTTATTTCTGACCTGAAAAGTTGTCACTCGTGTACTCTGAGCGAGCAGGAAACTGCGTGAGTGCTTCCTGTGGCTTTGAGTTTCACATCACCCTCTTGGCAATGGAGCAAACACATGTTGCCTTTACATTATTTGGGTGGTTTTTTCCCAGTCAATGGCCTATTTTCCATCACAGCTTTATACAAGTTGTGCACTGCAGTCAGAGGCACCAGTACAGCTCCAGTTAGTGACAGCAGTGGCACTGAAATGCATCCCAATGTGTCACAGACATGCACACAGTGTTCCCAGAGTGCTCAGACAATCTCTGTGAGGCTGTTCTGCCATTCCATCACTCTATTGTCTCAGAGCAGCTCGCCCAAGCCCGGACATGTGGCACTGCTGCTCTGATTTAGTGCAGACATACCCCCAGGCCTTGTTTGAGTTAGGATCCCAGCCAGGATTACAGCTGAGTAAAGTCCAAGCTCCTCACGCAGATGTGACCTAAAATCGTTCTGTGCAGGCTCCAAGTGCTGCAGCCATCCTGACACAACTCTGCCTCTGGTAAAACCTGGCTGCAGGGACAGAGCAGCCTGCACCAAAGCACTGCTGGGACTAAGGCTAAGCCAGCTCAATACGAGTGCTTAGAGCAGGGGTTTATTCTGAAAAACAAGCACTGGATGTTTTTACTGGAAATAACCAAGCAATATCTTTGGCAAGGATTACTACTCTGCATTTTCTCATTGTCAGAATGAAATTCCAGAAGAACATCCCCATTCCATCCTTCCCTCTTTGCTCATAATTCAGGGAAAGGACACTCACTGCTCCTTCCATGTACAGCTCATGAACTCTGAGATTTGTGGTGCCTCCCTGAGCCCTGAACCCGCTCAGGTTTGTGCCACAGGAGAGCAGCTCTCCCTCTGGACAGCAGGAAAATCAGAGCAGGGAAATCAGAGCACAGCTTTGGCACAGCTTTGGCACAGCTTTGGCACAGCTTTGGCACAGTTTTGGCACAGTTTTGGCACAGCTTTGTCACAGCTTTGGCACATCTTTGGCACACCTTTGGCACAGCTTTGGCACAGTTTTGGCACAGTTTTGGCACGGCTTTGGCACAGCTCCCCAGGAAGGACTGCACACAGCAGGGAACAGTGGGCACAGTTCACAACTGCTCTGTAGGTAGGGTGGGAATTTCTATCAGGTCACTAAGAATGAGCCAAAACAGTTAAAATATAGCAAGAAAAGCACTGGTTAGGTGCAGAGGTGTCAACATCCTGATTTTTTAAGTCACATTCTAAAATTTTCATGGGGATGAGAACTGCACCCCTCTCCATCCTCAGAATCCCTCATTTCATTTCTCTATGCCATGATCCCACTGTTACATTATCCTTTATTGTTACCTTCCTAAGTCCCCCATTCCTGTCTCCAATTCCATATTCCTGGTGGTAGGAAAGAATGGAGAAGGTAGGTAGGTAGGCAGGTAGGTAGGTAGGTAGGTGACTGAAGCCAATTCCCAGCTCCTAAAGAAAGCAGGAATTCTCAGGCTGTGAATCCCACAGCCCGTCTAGGGAGGATAAGGTTTGTTCAGTCCATAATTCCATGAAAGGAGGTTCATTCTGCTCCCTGCCAGCTGCAAACTCAGCACAACTGAGGCCACAGCCCCCTGAGCCCTGTGCTGTACCCAAAACACAGCCCATGACCCTGAGCTATGGATTTAGGAGAAGAGCTGGTGCATTCTGCAGAAAATTCCTAGGAATCACATAACCCAGAAAGAATGTGATTTTACAATCTTTTTTACCAGTGGGGGAAAGAATTTACTGGCATCAAGACTTGAAAACCCAGATGTTTTCATCAGGCACAATTTTGTTTTGCTTTGCATTCAATCATGACATTGAGTACAGCCTACAGTTGTGTTAAATTAATGCACTTACAAACAGGCAGCATTCCTTACACATTTTCATTTACTTTGCAATATGCATTTACTTAGTTCCAGCAACACAACGATTCTCTCTGGCACCAGTTCAGCTTAACAGCTCAAAAAGACTCAAATTGAGCTGATGGAAGATTTAGAGCACAGTAATTTCTCCTGCCTTTTCCCTTCATGTCAGCCCCACTGGTGACCACATACAGAGGCACCCAGATGTGCCTCCACATTCAAAGATTTCTAAACTGATTAGGTATTTAAGACTCAATAAAAATGAAGTCTTGCTCCAAAATCCAGCAGCTGGCCAGAGTTAAGTAGATCTGATATAACAGAAAAAGAGGCACTCAGTGGGATTACCCATACAAAGCTAAACACAAAGTCTCTCACTCCTGAGAGAATAAACTTCCAATTCAATTTGCAAATGCTCCCAGACTAATAAATTTCCATAGAAAATCTTCTCAGGAACCCTTACTGAATAAGCATAAACCAACCAACTGAAAGACATTTAATGACCAAACCAAATTAATTCACAAGTATTTGGAAAAATATATGCAAATACCTCATTGTTTTAGTTCAGCTAATAAAAAGTTGGGAAAAAAAATCTAAGTAATTAAATATCCAAATAATTATTGCTTTTTTTTTTCCTCACAGAAGAGCAGAAAATGGTGTAGAATTCAATGTGCCTTTAAGAAACATAAAAACAATGAGGAAAAGCAATGTTAGAGCTCCTGGAGGAAGCATGCTATGATCCCAATTTTAGGGAGTGCTGCACCACCATTCCCTGCCATTCTGTGGTAGATGGACCAGCTCTGGATACAGCATTGTTTGTGCTGCCAATCGTTTTCTCAACGATCCTGAGAATGTATAAATTGCTCTGATGGCTTCCTCAAGCTAGTTGCAACTTGTCTTTCATGAGAGAAAAAAATAGGCCTTAATAAATCAAGTGTTTATGCAGAAAAGAACTTCCCTCTTATTCAAGTTGTACCCTGGCTGATTTCAGAACTGGTCTGTGCTTGTGCTAAATGCACTGAGAGCTCATAAAACCTGTCTTGGATTAGAAATAGGACTCTCTATTCAGTATTCCACATGGAAACACTGAGATGACTGAACAGTTCATTTAGCATTTTGTTTTATTCAGAAGCATTGTTCCCATTGCATGCATTTATGAATTGGCAAAACCCTCCATCCCAGGATCATGCAATAGTGTTTTCATTGCTATTTCAACCATACTACCAAAAATTATCTCTTAAATGCAAATATCCACAGCCTATAGTGGAAATGGAAGTGTCATCATTTGGGGTGTGCTCAGCTGCATCATGACCTGCTGGGATATCACATATATTCCATGCCATGAGCAGAGAGTCAAGAGAGTTTCCTTGAATTTAGTCTAAAACTCAACTTTCATTTTGCACAAATGCAGTGTTTTAGCACTATTCTTTTCATCTTTTTTTTTTTTTTTTTTTCTCGTTGGTCTGGAAATTCCAGGATAAACATCACGGGAAAGGTGTGCCTGCTTCATTTCAAGAGACAATCTTAACATTTCATGGTAAATTTTCCAAGCAGTCAATGCAGCCCATTTCTCTTCTTATTTATAGTGGAGGAAATGAGGGTGGCTACAACACATGGAGAAAAGCAGCAAAAGTGACTGGAAAACAAATCCTCCCAATTTGTAACTGCTTGTAAACTTAGGATTTTTTAATGTGTATAGTTTAGAGTAGAAATCTTTGTCTCAGCTGACAGAAGCAATGCTTGTGCTTCCCCCACGACAAAAAGCAACATAGAATAGTGCTTTATCCCCAGGGAATTTTATCAGTCAGAATGAGTTTGCTATTCATACAAATCAAAGCTCTGCTGCCACCCAGCACTGTCAAACAGCTCTGATTTTCAGCTGTAAGGACTCCTGAGTGAGTTACACAGTGCAGTGACCAAGCTCACCCTGGTTCCAGCAGAAGTTGGAGCAAGTTTTCAATAAAGGCCCTTCCAACCAGTATCTCTACTGGTCTCTTAGATAAACACCAAATTGACATCTTGAAGAAAACCCCAAATGCTCACATGTCAATAAAAAGAAATCTCCATATGTCAATATGTCAAGCCCAAATCAGGTGGGCAGTGGGCACGCAGCCTGATTTCAGTCAAACCTGGATAGTCTAAAACACGTGCTCCAAAATGCAGACATTTCCCATCTGTTCTGAGAGGCAGCTGCATTTTTCCCTCTCTCAAGGCTAGCTGTGTTGCAAATCCTATTACTTGCATTTTGCATAGGCAAAACCCCCTATTACCACATTATTCCAACAATTACCATAATGATCTATGTTGGTATTTAAACACCAAACCCCAAAGCTCCCAGCTGCTCTCCTCTGCACTGCCAAGCCTTGCCATGTTTTCTGAACTCACCCTGTACTTGGGGCTCAGTCAAATCTTCCCAATGCTCCTTATCATCCCACTTCTTAAACATTCCCTCCCTCTCAGCCCCGCCTCCGGTATCTTCCCACTGGGACACACCTGTAAAACCCCGAAGATAGAAAGCAAAATAAACAATTATCCGTGGTGACTGAACTGCCAGGGTACAGCCTGTGCAGCACTCACCACTGCTGACAGCTGACACTGCTGATTTGGGACATTTGCTGATAAGGATGAAGGGGTTTGTGCATTTCCTCAAAAACTCCACATCCCATTCAGCAGCACCTGAGAGGAACTGGTCTGGCAGTGATCCTGACACCCACTGCTCTCCTCAGCTTCTCCAAGAACATATTCCAGAGAGCTGTGTATTTATCCCATCGAGATCACAGCAATGCTCTGCTTGGATACCTTTGGTGCTTTTCTGTTTTAACACAGAGCTCAGCTTTTCATTCTAAAGCAGCATCTGCCGTCAGAAGGGATTGGGAGGTTGTAGCACATTTCAGACGTGGTTTAAACTATAAAGGTCTCGTGTATTTATAAAATTAGTTCACATTTTTAATCACTACAGAGCTCCAAAGTGAGAGGACTGGGTTTTTTTGAGCCCATAATTAAAAAAATCCATGCAGTCCTTCATAAAGCCAATTCTCCTAATAAACAAGCATTTCTTTTTCAGCATTCAGCTTTCACAGGACAAACCTCAATACACAGAGTTTACCTCTGAGTTCTACAGCAGCAGGAGGAGATATAAGGCAGGAATTGATCCCTATCTCATTTATCATCTCATTATCAATGACATTTACATTTTTCAGTAGAGCTTGTTGAAGCAGGACACGTTAAATGCTTTGGCCTTTCACAGGACCTGCCCAGATAATTTTTGCACAGTTTGTTTGAGCACACAGGTATGTGAGGTTCATGTGTTGATAAGAAATGAATGTTACACTGAATGATCAAGGAAGGAAAGAATTCTCCTTTGGGTGAGAAGAGGTGAAACCAGGACACAGTGACAGAATTCAGGGTGGAGAAATGAAATTGCTTTTTCTGGGTCTGCTTGGGCTCTGCCTGAGTCCTGGATGTGCATGGGCACACTGGGATCGAGCTGGAGAATGCCATGTCCCAGAAAAACTCTATGAAATTTTATCTAATCCTGGCATGATGGTGTTAAAGTGAAGTATTTATCTGCCCCTGCAGGACCTTCTGTAGTGCAGAATACCCGATGTGGCACTGCTCAGGGTTCAATTCCTTCCATCCAAACCGGAGCAGCCATCGGTGCAGACCAACATCAGACACTCATTTTGGACATGGCAGCCTTAACTCCCATGGCCATTTTGCTAAGCTGATAAGGGATGTGTTTGAAAAAAAAAAATAATAATGGTACGTACTCTCACTTGTAAGGACTCTGTCCAACTGAAAGTGAGCAACAAAAAGATAAAGAATACCATTTATGTCTTACAAATATAAATGATGAGCCAATGTAGAGTTAATGAAATCTCAGCTATCTCTCTTAAAACATGTTGCAAACACTTGCATTTCTTCTTTTCCCGGCACTGCATTCTCTGAAGAATATTATAATTTATTGTCTCAAGCCGTATTTGGTATTTAGTGCCTCAAGAAGCTTGTGAAAAAGGATCTGTTTGTTACATGAAAATGAAAACATGTTGTGGTTTCACCTCAATTTCTTTCCTTCTCCCCCACTTCTAAAGAGAAGAGACAATTCTAAGAAGCAGGAAAAGTAAACAACTAAGATATAAAAAATATACAAACACAAATACAAATAAAAACAACTCATGAGTTAGGAAAAAACTGGAACTTGTGCCTGGGGTAAAGCATATAAAAAGTGGTAATTTATTCAAGGGCAGAATTTTTTGCCATTTTCTTTAGCTTCAAGTAAATAAATAAGACAAAGAAAAGGCTTTTCATCTGATTGTTTTACAGTGCCTGGGGCTATGTACGTTGGACACTGTTTGCAACTGTTTTCATTTAGGGATGAGTGAAGTGGTTCAATTAAAACATGAGCAGTTCTGAACCTTTGCTATGAATAAATCAGAATATTTCTGGGAAGGTTCAAGGAAGCCCAGTTAATTGGCATTATTTACCTCTTTGTAGTCATGTGTTGTGACCCTGCCTGGATTTAAAAGTGCCACCATACAGTCCAGTCCTATTACATTACACTCAATTCTGCTGATCAAAACAGTTTGGTTGGGCTAGCAGCATGGATATTTTGGGGAACTAACCCAAATAAAATATGAAGTTTTGATGTCCACCCATTACAAAATCCCCACACCCACTACTGCACCCTTTAGCTGTGTGGGAAAGAGGAGTTGTTGCAATCTCTAAGGAGAGGAGCCCTGGAGCACCAAAGCCCAAGGAGAGAGGGGGACGAGGTGATGGGAAGTGCTTGGAGAGGCCAAGAGAGAGAACAAAACAGTGGAGCTTCCATATTCCTTATAAATTCAAGAGTGGGCTCTGTTCTCCTGCCAAATCTATGCAGTAGCACACTTTTGTGGATGCTCTAAACATTTCATTTATTCTTTCTGTGCAAGCAGCTGTTGAAGAGCTCCAGATAATGGAACTGAAGGCAAACAGGTACAGTATTGTCATAGGAAGATTATTTTTTCCATGCAAAGCTGGGCATTAGGGAAAGCATTGAAAATAATTACAATAACTGAAACTTCATCCAGATGATGCTGGTGAATTCTGATTTGAATTTTGACATTTTCGATCCCTCAATTTTGCAAATGTACAGATAACAGAGGTGCATCTGTATTATGCAGAGATAAAGATGTTGTTTTAAAAAGAAATGCTCACTACATGAGCTCACAGGAATGTTTAGAATTTGGAATGTGTGGTCTGCTTCAGTTTCTGAGCAGTAACTATAGATAGTAACTGTTCCAGGCTCAGGGTTCCTCCACTTGCTATATTTAGAATTTAGCAGCCACTGTACACTGAATCACATCTTCCTTCATGGTTCTCCTGATTATTTCCCGTTCTGAACCTGAAGTTTATCACAGGATTTTTCCTGAATTGCTGTACATATTGTGACTCCTCACTGAAGTTCCTCGCAGTTCCATTCAGGAGCACTGATAAATGTCCATTGGCCAGCTGACTGAACATGCCAGGAGGATTCCTGGCTCCCAAAGAGGCAAATACAATGTGAGCTGAAAAATCCATTCATTCATTCACCCCTTCCCAGCAGCATTCCCTGGCCTGGAGCCAGGCACCATCCGACGTCACAGCTCCAACCAGGAACATCATGTGCTGGCACTGGGACAAAGCTTTGCATATGGAAAAAAACAGCAGCAAGTAGAAACTCATCACACTGGCTGGGAAGACGGGATTGAGAGAGTGAGGCTGAGAGCAAATCAGTAGAAAATTAAATGAACTACATCAGGGCCGATATTTTGCTTTTGTTTTTCAGCACAGCACCTTCCCAAGTTACCATTCCAAAGCACCAATCTTATTAACACAGACAGCAAAAAGATGTCCTAAAATACTCAATACTTGCCATTTTACTCTTTGCAGCACTACAAAAGGTCCATTTTTTCTTGTTTTCATACTTCTAATTATTTGAAACAAATAATCCAAAGATTTTTTTTTTTTGTTTGTGTCTGCGAGAGTAGACAGTTGTGTATATAAAAAAAAAACTCTTCTGTTTATTTCAGTTAAATATTAAACAGAGAGACTTTACAGTGTTGGTACACAAAACCCAGAAAGTGATTTAAGGACAGAAAAACAATCTTGTAAGTCTCTTCATAACCACAGTTGAGCTGCTGGAAGGAAAACAAAGACCAACAAACTGACTACTAAGCACAGAAATATAAAAAAAAATAATAATCAAAATAATTTAAAATCCTAGGAGATATTTGAACAGCAACAATTGAAATGGGTGTTGCTGACACGAATTTAGATGCCAGATTGATAACCACCAAACTGTAAGGGTTTCTGTGCATGGCAATTTAGGATTTTGGGGGTGTGCTGAGAGCTTTCAGAATCTTCCAGAGAATCACACAGAATGGATAATCAGCTGTCACAAAGGCTGCTGAGCTGGGAAAGTGAAACTGGGCCCTTTCATGAGACTTTTAATAACACCAAAGTCTGAACTCCAAGATTCTTCTGAAAGAGTTCTGTCACTGATATGCACAATTGTAGAATTTACAGCCATTGATTTGTAAAAGTTTATGGGAGAAATTTCCTGAACTGTCTATGAATCTTATGGTACTTTCTCACGGAATTAATTTTGGAAAAAAATTGTGTATTTTAAAGTTATTTTAAACCTTAATCCTCAAGAAAATCATCTGATGATGTCCACCTTCCTGTTTGTTGGAGTTCAATGCTGAGTTTCAATTCCCCTGGAATTTGAGGCTGCTCAAACACCACCAGACAGCTCTCTGAATTACAGACTCTGCTCCTGTTCACTTCAAGCAGGAAGGACACCTTGGGAAATGAGCTTTGCACTTCCTTCACCCTGAGAGGATAAACCAGAATCACGAATATCTCATGGACATTCCAGAAGCCAATGTCACCAATTCCTTTTGGTCCAGCTCATGACCATCAACATTAGTAAGTGGAGTA
Source organism: Malurus cyaneus samueli (assembly GCA_009741485.1). NCBI lineage: Eukaryota > Metazoa > Chordata > Aves > Passeriformes > Maluridae > Malurus > Malurus cyaneus. The sequence goes on along the minus strand of CM019231.1, from coordinate 14,181,074 downwards.
TCCAAATCCCTTTTCAGCTGGATATACCCAGTCATCAAGGACATACGAAGTGGAAATAGTTCACAAAGATTGTGTTTTGTTGAAATCTGGAACTGTTTAAGCTGAAATGAAACAAATCTGGACAACAGCATACCCACTCTGCACAGAGAAAATGCCGTGCCCCAAGCCCACATATCTGCAGCATGGAGAGTTTTAACTGGGTGCCATGTCTAATAAATCACTCATACCTGAGTTATCTCATTAGCCAAGTAACCAGCTAATCAATAGCAATATAGGCATATTTAACAATTACAGCTGATAAAACTGAGCACTGCTGAAATACCATCCTACCTGGTGAGCTACAAGCTACAGCTACCACATCCATACACTGATTAATTAACAAATGAATTGTTTTCAAGTCACATTAGCACCGAAAACTTATTCTGCCTTCAGAACTGTTTATTTGAATTAAAACCCTGACATGAAGAAAATATTTCCTATCAAGTAGACATGATTTCATAATGAAATGAAATTAAAAGTAATTTTAGTTTTCTAATCTTGTAACATTTAAACAATAATTGTAACATTATTTTTTCCAGCTCCTTTGTAAGTTGTTCTTATTGACTACTCTCAAGTTTGAGCAATAAAGAATATTTTCAAAGTAGCCACAGATTTATCTCTTAATTTGTAGTAGATACTGCTAGCTTCACTGAGCCATTGCTCTTTGACCAAAGCTTCATTACTGAATTGTTTGGTAAACAGCAAGCGCCCTCAGGCTCATTTATCCATCCTTCTCCTGTGCCTTTGCACTGATAAAAACTGCTTCACAAGAGCAACAAAGAAAATAAATTACAAAAAAAAATATTTTGCAATTATCAATTTAACATTTTCCACACTTTTAAACTCTAATGCAAAATTTTGATCGCACCTCAGCTGGATTTTGCCTGCCAACAGTTTGGATTTTCTCTAATCCCTAAAAAGCTGCTCTATTGCAAAAACAATTAGTTGGATGCTGCTTGTGAAATCATTAATTTGACAAATTCTATGATATTTTGAATAACTTAGTTAATGGATTTCCTCTCGTTCATTATTTCCTTGGGATCAATGGCTTACGTGCAGAATGTGCAAACCTAAACACAAACAAGCCCCAACTGTCTCATTGTCCCAACACACATTTTTGGTTTTGGGTGTGCATAGCCCCACCTACTCTAAGCAAGGACAAGGTGCCAGAATTCACAGCCACGAGGTGGATCCTGCATCCCATGGCACTGCTCATCTGGGTAACACATGCAGGGCACAAAAACATTCCAACGAGGAAGAGTGGAACCAAGATGCACAGTCAGACCACACAAAGGCTAAAAGCCATTTATTTAATTACTGTTTAAACCACTTAAGGCTGATTAGGAATAAATATCTGAGAAAAATCACAATTTAGCCGTGTTCCAGACTGGAACAAACTGAAGATATTCTGATTCCTTTCCAAGAGGAGAACATGGATGAGCACATAACCCTTGTGACAGGCAGACAAATCTCAAACTGTCAGTTCTTTAAAATAACTCTCTGAAGCACAAGGTAAAGCTGGGACTACCAGCACTGACCACTGGAACTCTCCCTTTTCCAGAATGGGATAATCCCTCACATTCTCTCACTACAAAGTCTATCTGAAGCTCTGAAGGTTTTGTAAAAAGTCTATGTCCACAAGCATTTTCTTTTCTAACAAACCAGCATTTTTAGACTAAGAGCACTTTGCTAGAATATTCTCAACCAGTTCTCAATCCCTGCTGTTCCCAGCTTAGCTATATATTCCTATTTCAGATAAGGAAAATAAACTTTGAACCCCAGACTTTTGTGATTCACTGAAGTGTTGCATGGTGGAATGGATTTCAGAGATGCTGCTTCACTGAAAAACTGCAATTTGCTGTGAAGACACCGCCTTTTCCTGCATGTCAAACTATGCTCTGGCAGCAGAGATTTTTCACCTCATAAAACAAGATGTTCTAATTGAAAGCATTGAAAATGCTTTTCTGTAGCAGAAATGAAATCCCTTGTTCCATCTTCAAAGTTCCTTGAGGAAAAAAAACAAAAACCCACAACAACAAAAAGCTAAAATGACCCTGAAACGAACTGCAAAATAGTATAGAAATTATTCTGTTGGGAACAGATCCTCTATGAAGGTGGTTTTCTGTTTTTTTTCAAGGACCTTAGTCCTTAAAATACGTATTAGTTTTGGTTGCCATGCAGACCTGCTCCCTGAGAGGTCACTGTGACCCATTCATATTGATCTACATGCAGATAGGAGCCAACTGTTGATATTTTGTAAGTGTTCCATGTTTTCACAGACAATATTTTTCATAGGAACCAGAATAAATTTGTTTGGTTAAATTTTCTCCAATTTTATCAACTACAAAACAGAAATCCACTCCTGCTGGAAGGGTTTTCTTTATTAAAGAAAGCTTGTGATCTAATTCTTTCTCAAGAGCACTCAGAGAGGATTCATATGGGGCATGCCTGATGCCACAGACAGAGAAAGTAGCTGATTTTTAAAGACACTAAAGAGGCACAATCATTCTTGGAGTTTCCTTTGGAATATAGCAGCTCTGAAAACCAGTGGTGACAGGTCACTAAAGAACACAAGTCCTTCTATTCAATAAATAAGGTATTAATATGGTAAAAGGGAAATTACAAGTGAAATACAACCACATCCATTTCCATTCTGCGTTAAGGCAGCTTGAATTCTGGGCTGAGAACACCTGATTCAGGTGGGAGGAGTGGAGGAAGAGCAGATAACTAATCTCAGTCACCAGACAGATCTGCATGACAGCAGCATCAAGGTACCTCTTCTCAGATGATAACACAGGGGGAAAGTTCACAAAATGTTCCTGAAAGATCAAGGATTTTGTTGTGTCTGGACCAGCATAACAGTGCACACTGTGAAGAGGCTTTTTGGGGGAGGGGGGTGTTCAGCATTTTAAAATATTAGCAGACAAAGATCTGCAAACTCTGTTTCTGTTTAACACATTTCAGAAGGCATTTTCCAGGCTTTGTCGAATCAGATAACTGGCACGGAGTAATGACACAGCTGTTCTCTAATTTATACTGACAATTGTTTCACCTACCTGGCAGGTCAGGGAGAACACCAGCAGCTCTCCACTGCAATTATGGATTGTGCAATTTCATTGTCATTTCAGAAAACAATGGATACTTCCAAGAGGATTTCAGAAGAATCAATGTAAATTAAACCATTCCCTCCCCAATCCCATCACTCTGTCCATTCCCCACCCCAACGCCTCCTCCTGCACACACACAACTTCTCCTCTCTGTTTATTTTTCATTTTAAACACTCTGAGCAAAAATTGACTTTGGCTGCTTTTCCTGAACTCTGAAGTGTTTGAGCAGATAAGATTCAGATAATTCATTAGAAGAAAGTTTCATAGGTCCCTCTTCTCCTGGCAGGCGGTTGCCAAGGCCAACCATGTACTGACGCTTCTTTGCCCTGCAGAAGGATTTTTCTGTCTCATTTACTTTTCAAACCGGGCAAGACTTGAATTTTTTACTGTATCTCACTAGGAAAAAAAACAGTAAGTGAAAGCCTTGGGTTAAAATACACATGCACATCTTTTCTGACACTAGAAAGTACATCATACCTGAGACCCTTGTGACAGAACCAGCTGCATTTGGAAATCTTTATTTTAAAAAACTAAACAGTCTAACAAGATTTCAACACAGACCTCCTGAAACTATAGCCATCTCTGCAAGTGTAATTTACTTTATTATCACATTAGCCATAAAAAAATAGGCTTCATCTTAGTAGCTACTTGACTTAAAATTCCTGTGCACGAGTAAAATCCAGGCTGTGATTACCACGAGCAGTAAGGACTGGAGTGCCATCCAACGGTGAGACAGTCATTAACAGCTCTGAGTCAAGATTTCTGCCTGAACCTGCTCCTGCCACAGCAGGATGTTAAACACGACCTGCAAACCCATCCCATCCCATCCCATCCCTTCCCCAAAATCTAAAGGACAAGCCTGACAGCTGACAGAGCACTGAGTCCTGAGGAGTCACAGATCCTGCCACTCCACAGAGTGTATTTGTAGTTTGTGTATTCACAATTTTCTCCATCAAGTTGCTTTGAATGGTGGAGGATGAAGAGAGGATATGAAATGCAGGAGTTTGGGACAAGCACCTGCCTTTTTTATGAAGTCAAAATGAATAACACAGTCCAACCCTTTCCCTTGGATTCTGATTGTAATTTCAAGTGCCAGGTTCTAATGGACCATTTGAAAACCAAAACCTCTGGATCAGACTATACAGGGAAGAAAAAGCACTGTGCCTCATGTTGCACAGGTTGGAATTATTTTGGGAAGGGACTGCCTTCCTCTGTGCAAAGTGTAAGAAGGGTTGTGTCCTGAGACCAAAGAACATTTTCATTTACCTAATCCTCCATTATTATAAGACTCTAAGTCACCAGTAATACTTTTAATCTCTTCTGCGTTATTTTTTCCTGCAATGCTTTGCAACTTTCACTATTTTGTAAGGTAGATCATAAATTTCAGGGAGGCTGTTAGGAAATGTTTTGCTGCTCTGCATTTGTGTGGAGGCACAATTTGAGGACTAAATATCTATTAAAGGGTTGAACACATTTGCAGGGCACAGGTGTCTGATTCAAGTGGCTCTTTTTAGCCATATTCTTGACTGGAACATATTTAAGACCTTAAACTCTACCAGGACAAGCACCCAAAAGCGTGGAGCCAGTTGAGTCCAATTCAGCACTGGGCAAACAGGTATTTCCCCCTCTGGCTTCAGCTGAAGTTTTAAATCCAGAGATTAATTTATCCTTTTCCCATTGCAAGCCAGGACTGGAAAAGTCATGAAAACACACCTTCTTGTAACAATTCCAATCCCAGGCATTCCTATTACTTTTCCTACTCTATTCCAATCATCACTAAATTGCATCGTAAGTTTTGGGAGTTTTTCATTTGTAGTACTTCCTACTAAGCAGGGAACAGTTCAGAAGTCTCTAAAGAAAATCTTACAAAACAAGCCAAACTTTGTCAGAGCAAAATTTCTGTGCAGATGCAGACTGAAATAGTCTGCCAGTGGGAAAGTACATCGTCACAGCGAGGAATGGAAAGAAAGAGTGTAAAAACTGGTTGGATCGCACGAGCAGCCCGCCCCGGCCCCGAGGAGCCGCAATCCCGGCTCGGTGTCAGCGCTGCTTCCACAGCGATGGAGCAGTGACACCCAGCGGCTCCGGACAGCCCCGCGGCACATCCCGCTCCGCCGGGAACGGGGCTCGGGCCGGGGCCTTCGCCGGAGCTCCGCGGGACAGAGCACGGGACAGAGCACGGGACAGAGCACGGGACAGAGCATGGGCAACGGGAGAGAGAACGGGACTGAGCACGGGCACCGGGACTGAGAACGGGACAGAGCATGGGCAACGGGAGAGAGAACGGGACAGAGCACGGGCACCAGGGATGAGAACGGACAGAGCAGCTGGGCAACGAGGGAGAGAACGGGACAGAGCACGGGCACCGGGACTGAGAACGGGACAGAGCATGGGCAACGGGAGAGAGAACGGGACAGAGCACGGGCAACGGGAGAGAGAACGGGACAGAGCACGGGCACCGGACTGAGAACGGGACAGAGCACGGGCACCGGGACTAGAGAACGGGCACGGGAGAGAGAACAGGCCGGGAGAGAGAACGGGACAGAGCACGGGCACCGGAGAACACGGCAAGGGCACCGGGACAGAGCGCGGCACCGGGACAGGGCATGGGCTCCGGGAGAGAGAACGGGCACCGGGACAGAGCACGGGCATCGGGACAGAGCACGGGAACCGGGAGAGAGCACGGGCACAGGGACAGAGCACGGGTCCGGGGACAGAGAACGGGTCCGGGACAGAGCACGGGCACCGGGACAGAGAACGGGCACCGGGAGAGAGCAGGAGCACAGGGACAGAGAACGGGCACAGGGACAGAGCACGGGCCCGGGAGAGAGCATGGGCACCGGAGAGAGAACGGGCCCGGGAGAGAGCACGGGCACAGGGACAGAGCACGGGACAGAGCACGGGCATAGGGAGAGCTCAGGGGCACCGGGACAGAGCACAGGCATCGGGACAGAGAACGGGAACAGGGACAGAGCACGGGCACGGGACAGGGCATGGGCACCGGGAGAGCACACGGGCACCGGGAGAGCTCAATTTGCTGCACTTTGCCAAAATGAGAGTCACAATGTGTGTCTCTGCTGCTTCTTTTATACATGCATATACAGGTAAAACCTAACATTTATAACATAGTCTACACACTCAAAAAATTCCCGTTATTTAGTAAAATCATTTGAACCAGACGGACATATTTAAAATTACTTGCCACACATATTGCCACTGTGATGGACAGAGATTTATGTAGGGAATGTAGGATATACTGGTTTTCTAGGTTACTCTGTGAAATCTTCAGCTTAGTATCAATTTGTTTGGGATATATAACTTGGGATGACTACGTCTGTTTGGTAGGAATATCTGGATTTCAAATCCAGGAATAAGGATGTGGGCTCTCTGAGATGTGTAGGCTACAACTCCATTTGGAAGTGAATGGCCTCATGAAAAAGGCGGGGTAGGTTGCCAGGTTTACCTCCTGGGGTAGGACTGCAGCATGTGAATAGTAATGGCCATTTCCGAGTATGAATCCGAGCACTGGGGACAGATATCAGATACCATCAGAGTTTTTGGCACCGATCAAAGGGTTTGGGCAACTGACACGAGTACATTTCATTCTGCAGACTATGCAAGAGCAAAAGCTCTCTCCATCTTCCCTCAGCAGCAAGAGAGAATGCCTTGCCTATCTAAGCGAGCGCATGGTCTCAATCCATCCAAACACTCCGCGCTACCAGATCAGGCTCTGGCAGCACTCCACCGTTTCCTTGCAGCCCTTCCTCTGTAACCAAATAGCCGCAGGAGAATGCGAAGACTTCTGACCCTCGTGCCGCGGATGAAGAGCTCCAGCACCCGCCCCGAGCCCTTCCCCGCGGTCAGCCGCCAGCAGAGGCCAGCCCGGGGGCGAATGGCTCCGCTCTGCCGTGTCCTCGCCGCCGCCCCATCTGCGGCCCTCCGCCGGCCAGGCCCGCCGTACCCGGGGCTTGGCCGGGGAGCGGGGCTGAAGAGCGGCGAGCGCCGAGCCCGGCCCGCGGGGGAGCGGCAGCGGCTGTGGGCACGGAGCGGCCCGGGCTAAGAGCGCTGTCCCCGGAGCGGCCCGGGCTAGGGCACTATCCCTGGAGCGGCCCGGGCTGAGGGCACTATCCCTGGAGCGGCCCGGGCTGAGGGCGCTGTCCCCGGAGCGGCCGGGTGAGGGCCTATCCCGGAGCGGCGGCTGAGGGCGCTGTCCCCGGAGCGGCCCGGGCTGAGAGCGCTGTCCCCGGAGCGCCGGGCTGAGGGCACTATCCCTGGAGCGGCCGGGCTGAGAGCGCTGTCCCCGGAGCGGCCCGCGGTTGAGGGCGCTGTCCCCGGAGGGCCCGGCTGAGGGGCACTCTCCCGGAGCGGCCCGGGTTGAGGCGCTGTCCCCGGAGCGGCCGGGCTGAGGGCACTCTCCACGGCCCGGGCCCCGCAGCCCCGGGCCCGTGGGCGGGCGCTCCCGGCTCCACCGCCCCGGACGTCGGTCGGCGGGGCGGGTGCGCAGTTCCGGCGGCAGCGGGAGGGCGGGGGCCGGGCAGAGCCGCCCGCGGCTCGGCAGCAGCTGCAGCCGGAGCTGCCGGAGCGGCGCGGGGGCCAGGCCCCGTCATGGAGATCGAGAAGGAGTTCCAGCGGCTCGACCAGGCCGCCAGCTGGGCCGCATCTACCAGGTGAGGGGCAGCGCCCGGCCGGCTGTGCCCCGGCTCTGCCCGGCGCCTCCCGCTCTCCGCGATGCTGCCGGTGCTGCCCCGGCCCGAGGGTGGCCTGCCCTGCCCTGCCCTTCCTGGCCCTGCCTGCCCTTGCCGGGCACCGCCGCCCCCGCTCCCCCGCTCCGGTGCTCGTTCCCCGCTCGGCCAACGCCGCTCCCGCGGCTGCAGAGGGGTACGGGAACCCCCGGCCATGCGGGCACCCCGCGGGCAGAGCTGAGCTGAGCCTAGCAGAGCAGAGCTGAGCCGAGCCGAGCCGAACTGAGCCGGGCGGGGGCCGCGGGCTCGGTTCTGGGGCAGCCCCGCTCGGCGCTGGAGCTCCGCTCTCACATCCTCGGCTCGCCCGGGGCCGCCGGAGCTCCGCGGGGACATCAGCCCTCGGTGCTGTTAGAGCTGCCCCTCCCGGGCCGCGGGGCGCTGAATCCCCCGGATTTGTCTTTGGGTTTGAGCCGAAAAGCAGTGATGGGGGCATCAAATGCGTTTAGCTTTTCAGTCACCTTAATGGTAGAACAGAGCCTGAAACAGCGTGTTAGTAATACTTGTGCAGCTAGCACAAGTGTCGTTTACTGCATTTAATTTTTTTGGTGATATTTAAAACTGTGTGACAAACGTGAATGCTTGCGACAGTATTTGCCTACTGGATCCAGCTTGGCATAAAAGCCACAGAAATGAGTGCATTTATCTTTAGAAGTTCTTCACATCCTTATCTAAAAGGAAATTTACGAGAAGCTGAAATACATGAATGACTGGGTGGATGTGTTCAGTCAGTTACAGCGTTGCTGTAACATCCATTTGAACGCTTAGGCTGGTGTATTTCATGAATGAATGAGCTGAAGTTCATGTTTGCAACATAGACGTTGAGCTCTGGTTCCTTTCAGTGTCCATTTCCTGGAAATAGGCTGCTGAGAAAAGCAGCGAAGTTGTATAAAAGTGAAATCAATGGACGCCAGTTTCAGAACCACAGCAGGCAAGTTTTAACAGTAATAGCTTTCAGGGTGAGCATCTTCAGTTGTCGAGCATCTAGAGAATAAGCATGAAATGTTGTGCATGCTTTTCAGAAGGTCCATTTTCTACATTTCCTTCCCTGCAGAGTGTCAGTGCTTGCTGGCTGTATCAGTTGAAAGTCATGTGGAAATATGACGTTACGTTTTTGCTGAACTGTTCTGGATGCTTTGGTATGTTGCAGTTTTAGTGCTCAGGAAATGATTTTGAGTAATAGAGCTTTGTAATGGAAGGGGTACATTTCTACAGGTACAATTTAATTACAGAAGTGAAATATCTAAGGCGAATGAGGGAATGGCCCATTTTCAATGAGGGATTGGCATTCAGTGATATTTTTGTCCTACTTTCTTTGAATGATATGACTCAGTAGCCTGCTCAAACTGTAGCACAGCATGAGCTTTGATTGAGCACTAAAATTCAATTAAAAAAAAAAAGGACTAAAGTGATTCTTTGATTTGCATCCAACTGTTGACAAGCACAGGGGGTGGATTTTTTACTTTCTTTTTTTTACCTAAGATTGATTAGTAAATGTGCATCTATGACATGAAATTCAGTTTCTCAACCGTATCCTGCTTTTAAATAAGCTGTTGAAAATGGCAACTTGGCAGGTCATGTACATCTGGAAGAACAAAGTACTTCTCTATAATCTGTGCTTTTGGTGTCTGAGCTGTGACGTTTACAAAGCAGTTTTATTACAATGCCAGTTTTGCTTGGAGAATGCAGTAAGTAGAATAATAAATGTTACCGGTGCAGAAAAATGTCTTCCCCCAAGATAATTGTACCACAGGTTCTAGTAGCTAAGTGTTACGATTGTAACTGCTGAAATCCAGAAATGTTCACCAGTATTGCAGGTGAAGCATATGTTGCTTGCTAGCAGTCACCTCCTCGTGTTCCCTGTCTGTGTTATCTGGAGATACAGCAATGTGCAGCATCTCCAGGAGGAATTAGCAATAAACAGGGTGGTGTAACCACAGGGAGATTTGTCTGGCTGCCACATGACTTAAAAGGGTTAAAATTGTCCATGCTTCTTTTTTTTGGATGAGCGGAAGCTGTGTTCAGCTATGATAGTACAGTTGTGAAAGGACAGAATTTAGATTACCTTCTCTTTTCAGCACAATTAATCACATGATGGGGACACAGACTCAAAATGAAGATCTTGTGTAGGTGATTTTGTGACAGCCATGTCTTGGGCACTGCACAGGTAGTGGAACCATTCTCTGTACAGCTGCTCAGAACAGCATGAACAGTGATGAAGCTCTTCATGTTTTGTTGGTTTTGTTTGTTGTTTTTTTTTAATGCTTGTTTGGTCGTTCATACCTATTTCTATCCCTTACTTTCCCCTAGATTTACTTGCTACAAGAACTATGAGCCATGAGCTCTTGTGGAGGTTGTTCAGGGACCCAAGTGATAAAAAAGAAGTGCTCAGGTTCTGGCTGTTGGTTGTATTTTAGAGAAACATAAGCGTGAGAAAGGACATTCAATTTAAAGTCCTCTTCCATAAAACAGTAAGTTAAAGGGATGTGAGCTTTACCATGTGCTAGCTGTGGTAAAGGTGTACAACAGAAAACAAATGCTTGGGGGTAAGTGAATGATATGTAGCCTGCATAAATATCATTAGAAGTATCTACTGGAATGGAAAGCATTCACTCTGGAGATGTCACAACAAAAAAACCATACCCCAAAGCTAAGGAAAGCACAGCTTAGGCTTTTAGAGCAGGGAAGAAAAATAGCTATTTGTCCAGAATATCAAAGCAACACTAGATTGTCATTTGCTCACAGTGAGTGCAATATCAGATTTTCATAGTAATTTTACATGCAGAAGTCTTCCAGAACTTTAGGAGATATTTTAGTTTCTAACTTCTTTCATGGGGTGATAGAGCGAGATATTATCTTAAAAACACAACCCTCAAATACAGGTAGAGTTGCTTCTTGTGATTATATAAACTAGATATGTTGGCCAATGATATTAACTTTGATGTGCTTATCAGGAACAGTAAAAATACCTCTGAATTATTTACTGATGTGCTGTTCAAGTGGGGATCCCATTCACATGGATGAAGGCAGAGCATATATTTGGGGACAGCTCATGCAGAGTTTTGCATGTGAAGGTAGCAAAATGAAACTAAAATGTGCACTCTTTTCTTCTTTTAATAGTTAGTGGAAAATATAATAAGAAAGAACTGGATATAATTTAGATTTTCAAGCATGTTTGGAAGAGAGTATCCTGAAAACAGAACTAACTGTGCTTTGGAAAGCTGAACTGTAGTTGGAGTTGGGATTGAGGCCTGTAAGAGACATGTAACTGTTCTCAGTTTCTTTTTGAATTTTGGAGGGTCTTTTAAACAAATATTAATGTAAATGTTAGTTTTTCCAAACCTCTCTAAGCTAGACTAAAATACTACAAATTATGGAAATTAATAGACTTCACTCAGATTATGGGGGAAGATTGAAAGGTATCATGGACATTTTGGATGTCCCTCTGTCAGGAGGAAAAAGGCATGGGAAGTTTTTTAGGTATTCACTGTTTCTGGAAAAAGATTTGTAGAATATGTGGATGGATTTTGATGTTGAAAGTAAACTGAAATGGTTGACCCTGCAGACTGGTAGCAGTGTGGTTGTGTTTTGTATTTAAAGTCAGTGAACAGGAAGCTGTACAAGTGTTTTTGGTTTATAAGCTGCAGTAAGTGTGCAGGCTGCAGTCTGAAAGCATTTGGGTTAGTCCTTTGCCCTGGTGCTAAGCAGCAGATAAATTGTGGCATGAGCATGACTTATTATAAATGCATCTTTCTGCTTTATTCTGCCAGTTGGAGCTGCAGGTCTCTGCATGCAGTGCCTTGCCACTGCTTAATCCGTGCTCTGTTGATTCATTGGAGGCTTAGCGTGATTGGCTCTGCTTATGGAAAGCTGGTTTAGAGCTCAGAGTTGCAGGGATTCTCTCTGTTCCTTCAATAAGCCAAAGATATTCTATGTTTGTGGTGCTGTACAGTCACTGAGTATTGCTACACATGTGCAGGGTGAGTGATGGAAAAGCAAAGTGTGGCTCACAAAGTCAGGATCCTCCCTGGAAAGCAGAGCTGCTGTTCAGCTGTGGGTGATGGTACCTTTTGTGCTGTTGAGGCTGGTTCAGCACTCTGCTGCATTGGTTGGGTTTTACTGCTGCCTTTCTCAGATCAGCACCACTTATGTCTAGATTTGAGATTGGGAAAGTCACAGTTTATAAAGCTGCTGAGCCACTTACTCTTGCTTGTTCGACAGAATTTAAATTCTAAATACTTGAACCCAGAGCTTCTGTGAGAGCCTTGCTGGAACTAGAACATAAAGAAATAGAGCCTGTTATAGTTATCATTTGCTAAAAATTTAGAAATTATACAATGTGCACACAGTACTCACCTGCTTCTGAGCATATTTGGAAGGGGTTTATCTTGTTGATGTGTTCTTCCCTGTATTACTTCTGTCTCCTCTCTGTGCTGGAGGCACAGATGTATAGAAGGAAACCAAAGGAGAAAGCAGTGTTGGCCACATTCCAAATGATGGTAAATTCAAATAGAAATAGCCCTTGTATAAAATGTGGTAGTGGTAGACCAAATATTTTTTCAAACTAAAATAGCTTTCTAAATATGCTGGGTAGGTTTGAAATAACAGTTCAGCCTATAGTTAACTAAACATTTAAATTAAATCTTTTCCTGTAATACTTGCTTTGCAAATGGACTTTCTCCAAGGTTTCTCTTTAGCTGAGACTTTGTAAGCTGTGGCTTATGCTGAAATATCATTGCAATTTTCTTGTAAACATGAGAATTATCAGGTTTTAGATCAGTGTCACTAGCATAACTGAAATGCCTGTTTGAATTGTGAATTTAGCCTCATTAAATACCTGAGGACATTCAGTGATTCCTCACTAAGTGATTGCTTCTCTGCAGTGTTCATAAGGAACACAGACTTGATCTGATCTCTGAGCTGGGATGTTTGCAGTGCTGCCCATTGAGGTTTGCTGGGCTTTTTTTAGTCATTGGTCAACTTGTTTCATGCTGATTTGCAAAAGAGGTGTTTTTTTTTTTTCTTTCTGGTGCCAGGAGACATGCCCTTGCTGGTTTGACTGGGAGAGGCACTTTGATAGAGCATCCAAATGCCTTTGTGTGTTCACTTTGTAGATCATGTAGTACAAATTCCAGTTCATTTTCTACCAAACCCTGTGAATTTAGATGTGCTTTTTCTCTCACCCACGCAGAATACAGCTAAGATTCTACAGCTTGCCTGTCACAGTATACCAAGAAAAACTGGTAAAAGTGATTCTTGGAAATGCATGTGATTCTGCTAATAGTGATAGCTGATCTGCTTTCAAATTGGGTTGAGTTTTCTGCAGTTAAGAAAGCAGGTTCATAGAACAGCAGTGAACAATTTATGTCCTTGTTGGGAAGGAAAGTGAGCTGGCATAATATGAAACTTTTAGAAATATTTTTAATTCCGTTTTTTCTTATTTTTAGTTCTGTAGGTTTACTTTCCATATGCTGTCATCATGGCCAATACTTTGTCCTAGAATATGGACTGATAAATGTTTCAGTGAATGACTGAGGTTTGCATTTGTAAGTAGTGGAGTAACAAATTAGTAAAGGGCAGCTGCTCCAAAGCAACATAAATCCAGTTTACTTCAGGGATCTGTGGTTTAACTGTTAGAGTCTTTATATTTTTCAACTTAAAACATTTATCATCAGCACCAAATGAGATGTGAGTCCTCCCAAACTGTGTGTGTATGCTGTATGTTTTCCTCCAGTGATTTGTGTCACTGGAGGAGGATACTCCCTTCCTACCTCCTATCTGTCCTTGCTGGTATAATAAGTTATATTATCCTTTTAGGCAGAATTCTTTTGGTGCCATTGGTGCTGAACATGTATCTTATTTAGTTACTGGTTTGTTAATCTCTGGAATGAAAAAATATTTGGACAGTTCCACCTCCTAGTTAGGCATATCTTACATGGAGGAATAAACGAACCCTTTCTGCTGCATCCAACATTAATCCAATATGTGATCTACCTAAATAGGATACTGGTACCTGTGTTAAAAGCCTATTTCCATTGTTAGGAACTAAAACTTGATTCCTATTTTGTGTATAGAATATTTGATTTCCTGCTGTTAGGATCCAGGCCTTTAGGGAGTTCCACAGTTGTCTCAGCTCTTGGTTGTTGTGGATGCTTTGTGGTTTAAGGGGTCAAAAGTTACCTTCAGACTGAGGGTGAAGAGATCAGTGGTGAAGATTTACCTGTTTCACTAGCTGTGAAGAGATCATTTAATCAGATTTGCATTGTTCTGTGCTGTCTTTTTCTTTTCCTTAGAAGCTTAAAACAGTTTCAACACCAGTAGAAACAGAAAATAAAGCAACAATGCAGCAGGTTTTGTATTCTGCCAGTCCATGCAATTACAGAAAGACCTCTGTGGGGTACAGGGGTGAGTGTGGAGCTGGCCAGACCTCGCTGCAGACAGCAAACCCTCCCCTGTGGGCTGAAAGCCCTCTGTACTTCATGTACTAAAATAATTGCTTGTTAAAAATGCTACTACATAGTACTATTCTGAACTTAAAGTAGCTATTATATTTGTGATCTGTCAGGTGCTTTTTCTTGTATCTGAAGTTCACAGAATTTTATGCTGCTTCTGTCAAGTACTTGATTTGTCTAGTACTTGATGCTGAGAGCCATCCTACAAAAGACACTCTGTTTCTCAGATTCTTTATATTTATATGGAACAAGTGTTCTACACATAAAGAGGAATGTTCTCATAACCTTCTTCCCTTGTGCATGTTCCAGTGAGAATTACTTGTTTATACCATTCCTGATCCCACAGTAACAGGTTACAGTAGAATAAACAGTGTGACCTTTTAATGTGATGGCAGGAAGTAAAATGTGAAATCTATTTTAAAAATGCATCTTTGACTAAGGAAGAGTATACTTCCTTTTTCTGACAGGAAAAATAACCCATGCTAGTTCAGAAGACTCGATTCCATTTTACTCTGTGGGGCCTGTTTTTTCCACTGTCTTCTGTCCAGTCATTTCAGTTGCTTGGAGTACGACTAAATCTCTGCTATCCTTGTGTGGAATTGTATGTCCTTTCTTATCATTTGCACAGCCATCAATGGCTAAAGATGGGGGCTACAGGAAAAATACAGCTCTGACATGAGCAAGAGGTTTTAGTAAGAGGAACTTCTTTTGGAAAGAAGGAAAGGGTGGGTCATTGGAGCAAGAACTGGAAAAATACTACATAGCTTATTAAACAGCTAAAATGCAAATACATGTGACAAGATTTCCAAATACGTGCAGAAGTGGAAGAGAAATGGGATGTTTTACCCAGTAAAGGGGGAGTGGGGTGGGCAGCTCCCCAGCTCTAGAAAATGTTTTTATCTATTTCCTTAGGAATTTAAATTGGAAATAAACACTGTCACTTCTTTCTTAAACTTCTGTTAATGGAGACTTTCACAGTGAATCTAGGTTGCTACCTAGAACTTCTTGGTCTCTGTGAGATGTTATGAACAAGAACTGCATTTCAGCCTGTACTTCGTTTCCATTCCCAGTATTGAAACTTTCTCAGAATTGGCCTCAAGTATTTCATGACCAGGGCAGGTCAGGGCTGTTTTTAGGGGGACCCCACGCTTCTGGTGCTTCTCTGCATCCATCACACTCATCTGGTGTTCAGAAGAGGTGAAAGATTGGAACAGGAGGTTGAAAATGTATGAAATCTTTACAGCTGCAAAGTTCCTGGGTTTATTAGGCCACATGAAAGAGGGAAGGTCTAATCTTACCAGTCTTTTCAGAGCCTGTCAGGAAGCAGACAGAGCAGAAAGGTTTCATGGAAACTACTGACTTATGTCTTATTTGTGATTGATTTCATGTTTATCATTTGTGTAAAGTTGACCATCAGGAGCCTCCCCTGGGAGCCAAGGCTTTGCTTGGTCACCCACACAACCCAGTGTACAGATAATTCTCAGTGTCCAGATAATTCTCTGTGAGTGACTGGCTGACAGCAGCAAATTCCCTGTTTGCTGCTCTGCCTGCTCAGTGCTCTACCACCTGAAATTTGGGGTGGTAAAACTGTTATGTGGTTATTACCTTTGAAGTGTAGCTAAAGAAGTTAATACTGCTCCCCAGTTAGGAGCAAGCACTCCAACATTTATTGCTCTCATGTAATAACATCTGCATCTTTTGGGTTTTCTTTACCAAAGTCTTCGCTAACAACGTGTTCTGCATATAAAACTTTCTCTCTACAGGCAAAATTGTGTCTTGAAATACTTACAGGAAAATAATACAACCTAAAAATGCTTTGCCCTCAGCAGTGTTGATGTAAGAGGCAGCACCTGTGTGTGATTGATAGTTGATAACCTCTATTTGTGGATCAGTGCTCAAAAGCCTTTGGTGTAGCAGTCTTTTGGGAGGATGGGGAATGGAAAGCAATGTGATAGGTGTGAAGGGTTTATTTAAAGATATTTACTGCATTTTTTAGCATTCTTTTTGTGTAAGTGTTCCAGATCTGTGCCACGACTGCAGGATGAGGATTTGAGGTAGACATGGAGTGATAAAGCATGGTTAGTCACAGCTGATAACTGCCTTCAGCTGGCAGGAAGTGGAACATGATGAGCAAGAGTCTGCTGGAGCCTGGGGTGTGGTGGGTTCAGTGCAGCACTGTCTGGGCTGGCAAGGAGTGCTGGAAGTAATAGTCATGTGTTTGCACAGAGGATACTGCCACTGTGAGAGGTGCAAGTTGTTAGGGTAGCTTGGCTTTGCTAAATCAGTTGGTGTTCTCAGAATTAATTATTTGAAACTAGCAGGATGAGTGGATGTATGAAGTGGCAAAAGTGTTTATCTCATCAGATCCACGCAGCTGACTCCCACTCTGCAGTCTGGTTCATTAGCATGGGAGCATTCAGCAGTGCTTTGAAGGCCTGGCTTGTCAAGTTTTGCAGTCTTTTTCATGTGCTGGAGTGCAGAGTGCTAATGTGTGCTGCAGTGGGATGTCTGTGAGCATTTACCTTGATTATGTGATGTCCCTGTTAACACTGACATTTGTTTTTATAAACGCTCAGTTGCTTTCAGATGAGAAGATGTCCTGTACAGCTGGATGGGAAAGCTCTCTGTCCCTGTGGTGACAGTTAAAACATCCTCTATTAACACAGGATTGGTTCTGTCAGTGTGTTGAAGCATTGCTTTGCAACCTGGAGAACTAAAAATATTGAGTGCATTTTAGCAAATAAGGTCTGGCTGGTTTGGGGTTATGGGAGGGGTTGTCTTTCCACCAGTTCCCAGGCTTGTTGACCATAGGTAGATTTTCTACACAGTTACAATTCTGCTGTAAGTATTTAAGGGTTAAGTTTCTCTTTCCAAAAAGCACATTGGCTTTTTCTCTCTTACCAAGCAGTTTACTACTCTGGAAGTAGTTGTGTAAACATTGTGCTCTTATGTGCAGCTTCTCCTGTTAAACCTTGGTGCAGAGCAGAGGTGTATGGCCATCCTGTCCCAGAGCTGTGAAAAATGGACAGTGTGTCCTGTCCCCATCCCTGCCAATGTGCACCCTGCCATGGCACACCAGTCACACAGCTGGGGACACGTGTGGGGTGGGCAAATGGCAGCTCAGTTTGACTTATCCAGAGCTGTGTTTGGGCTGTGGACTGGGAACTGAGCAGCTCAGGTTCAGAATGCTGCAAAGTTTAATATTAACCTAACTGAGTTAGATTGCTTTCCTAAACACAAATTAGACAGTCATGTGAAAAACCAGGAGTATCCTAATTCTGCTTTATCTAACATCTGTTTTCAGCAGTACTGTTTGTTCTCAGCAGGTTTTTGTGTGCATTGCAGTAGCTTGGCAACCTGTAGGTTGCACCATTCAGTGAATTCAGTATGCTTTTAATCATCACTACAATTTTCCTTTCCAAATTTGAATATTCTAAATACAGTGAAGTGGGCATCTGTTATTATACCGCCATGTTAAACAGATCCCAAGTGCAACAAGCTGTTCATGCCAATTTGTAATCCAGCAAGTTTCTTCAATTTCAGTCCAAGTCTTTCTTAAGGAATGATACTTTAAACTTCTCTCTGGGAATGGTAGTTAAGTAGTTCCAGCTACTTCAAGTTCCCAGAGAGGGATTTGGGCAGTGTGCTGAAAAGCAAAGCTGCTGAAAGCCCAACTGTTTGCTGGTTCTGCTGGAGGAGCAAAGCTCGAGTTTGACCTTTCCCTGCATGCAGAGGCATGAACCTGCATTGTGCAATCCTGTTAATTGTACATTCTCTTTAAACTCTTGGAATCTTGTTAGGTTAGAAATGATAAAAAGCTTTTAGTAATAGTGTAATGAGCATGCTTTGGCAGAATGAATCCAGTTCCATTGCCTGTCTGCTTCCTAATGGCCAACACGGTGAAACATTCTTTTGCCATAGATTAGAACTTGCTGGAATTCAGTTTTGAACCCTTAATTGTAAGGAACAAACAGAATGCAGGAGGGAGACCCATTTACGTTATGAAGCTGGTACCTGTGTGACGTATGGTTCATCATTTTGAATGCACGGGGTTTCTTGATACTAAATAAATTCAGTTTACCCCCCTTACACGTCCTACTTAAAAACTGCATCTCAAGAAAACCAGTAAAGCAATGCACAGTCTTCAAGGAAATGAAGTTTGCCACTGAATAAGATGTAGATGATGATTTTTTTTAATAGGTAAAGCAGAGTTCACAATTTCCTATTTAACAATTCCACCATTTCCTTTCTTGTTATGTTTTAGTACTTCCTCTACATCCAACTTTAGAACTTGGAGAATTTTGGTGGAGTTAGTAGAAAGTTGGAAATATGGCTGTTGCTTGTCCCATGATATTCTAAATGGAAAAATAACACCGCCGTGGTCTGAGCATGTGCCCCATTGTGGTCATGGTGCGACTATTTCATTAACACTTCCATTTACCTTAGAAAGTTCAGTTTAGCTTTTAGATTCCCACTGGAGTACCCAGTGTGAATGAAATAATTTATGCCAAAGGACACCCCTTAACCATGAGGAAAACTAAATTTGCTTTAAATTTGACTGTAGTTGCTCAGTGTTTACTTGGGTTAGAACTGAGACCTTTCTTTCTCATCTGAAGCAGCTGGGAACTGGACCTTGTGTTTTCCTTTCAAGGCAGGCTCTTCTGAATGCTCCAGATAGAGGGGAGATTGTCTTTACCTTGTCAAATATGTGCCTTTATAAATGAAATGTTTCAGAAAGAATAATGGGAAGTTTCTAAAGTCTGAATATTCTGTTGCATTTGGTGTGGTAACAGCATTGTGCTGTGAAGGCTAATTTAGTAGGTTCTGGAGAGGGGAAAAAATCTTTGGGGCTCTTATAATGTGCAAACTAATTAGAGGTTACAGTGAACACAGCTGTTTCTGGCCAAGCTGACTAAGCTAGGAATTCAAATTACTATTTTTAGTCAGCTTACAAAGTCTCTAGTTTTCAATGCTACCAATGTTATTACTTCTAAAAAAAACATATTGTTGTGTATTTATCACCCTGACAATAAGCATTTTTAGTGCAAACAGTCCATTACTATTGGAATCGATCAAAGAGTTTGCAGTTCTGTGAGATATTGTGAAGATAGCTTCAAAATCACATTCTGAAATATTTTCTTTTCTCTACTAAGCTTTGTTTGGAACTTTCTGCAAAGATTACTGGATGAGAAAAACCATTCCTCAAAATCCGTGTCTACTGAATAGACCTACTTTGCGCATGAATTTGTTGCTTAAAAAAATCAGTCTAATTTTAACATAGCATATGGCAAGTTTGTGTCTAAAAGTGCTTTAGCTGGCTGTACTTTCTAAATGCATATATAACTCATTTAACTCCAGGTAAGTATTAAAGCAAAACCAATGTAATTTGTATTTGCTTGTGTGAACACCAATAGCTTGCTTACTCTCTCCTACACATTGTAAGATCTGAGTTTAGTTTTAGTCAGTGTTGGGCGTAGAAAACAAGGCTTGCAAATATATTGTGTTTTCACAAAATCCTGTTTTCATGATGGTAAGAAGCTTTCAAACCAACTCAAATCAAGAAGAGAGAGAGCAGATCAAAATCCCTGCTCTAGAATGAGGTCTCTTTCTCATTGAAACCCTTTAATGTTTTAGCAGTCCAAGAAGACAGATGTTTATTTTGGAATGTAATGGCAACAACAAACTTGACATTAGGGTATTCAAAGGACAATGGCAGTGATGTGAAAAAATGTATGGTATTTTGCTTTGTAAACCCTAGAAGTGTATTTTTGTAGCTCTGACTCTCTGATGAGCAAAGGATTATGTGTGTGCACGTTCTCACCACCAGCCCATCTTTTCCCTTGGCAGCAAATGCTGATGTCTTTGTGAATTGTTAACAGGGTAACAAAAAGGAATTGATGATAAGTTCTGGGGTGTACAAAGTCTCCTGGTTCCCCTATTACTCACTGTGGTTTTGGGGGGTGTTGTGAGGTGCCAAGTCAAGCTGTTGGTTTTGTAAGCAGCATGATAAGTAAATAAGTCTGGAGCTCTTTGACAACTCAGATTTTCTATTTTCAGGCGCATGTGGTTCTGTCAGGCCCCTCTGATATTGGTGAAGTTTTTTGCTCTCACATTGTCTCTATGTAGACATCTCTCATTC
Source organism: Malurus cyaneus samueli (assembly GCA_009741485.1). NCBI lineage: Eukaryota > Metazoa > Chordata > Aves > Passeriformes > Maluridae > Malurus > Malurus cyaneus. The sequence goes on along the minus strand of CM019231.1, from coordinate 14,160,598 downwards.
CACTTAGTTTGTTATACTTGTTTTGAGCACCAACCAGAATTTCTGAGGTCAGATTATTTCCTGTTTTCAAGTAATAATGTAAATTTCTTTGGTCTTCATTACTGGTAACCCCTTTAATTTAGTCAGTGGCACCTTTGGGGAGAGGTGTCTCTTTTCTTCTGCTGGAACCTCCTCAGCTCTCTGTGACTGAAGCACTGCTACACAACTGAGGAGTGTGAGAAGCATTGTCCTGTTTGCTAAATTCAGGGCTGAAAATCCTTGTTATCTTATTCAGGGAATCACATTCCTTCCAGGGAATTGTCCTAGTGCTAAATGTATGGATATGAAACCAAACTGAAAAAAACCCCAACCTCATCACTAGGGAACCATTTAAAAAAAACCTTTTCTTTCTCTGACTTGTCAAGATTGCCTTGAAGATTAGAACTATAAAAATGTCCCAAAGCTTGACAAATAATTTTTTTATCTCTACTGGATAATCAAAATTATGGATTTAGGAGAGATGATGTTTGTAGTAGCTGGAAGTTTTAGCCACACCGCAGGTGTTGCTCAGGTCTTGTGTGTTTTGGAGGTACCTGAGGGAGTCCCAGCTTCATGGATGCTCCCAATTAGTGTCAATTAGGGACGAAAGGGAAAGCTAATGAGTTGGTGAGGTTGTGTTGCCAGGTGTGTTGGGGAGTGCTTTAGGAACATTGCATTTTCCTTGGGCTCCTTTCCCAGCATGGCTGGGCTGTGCTGGCAGCCCCTCATGTGCTGTCCTGGGCAGGGAACAGGATCTGTGTGTCACAGCAGCTGCAGGGCTGGGGAATCACCCTGTGCTCTGTGCTGTGCTTTCATGGATCATTTCATAACAACAGGGAGGTGGCTGGAGCTTGTTTGGGCCGTGTTTCTGAGCACACCTCGCGGTGGAGCTGCCTCTGGCCATGCTGCAGCAGAACTGAACTGCAGAGCTGCTTAGGCTGAGCTTGGTGAGCTCTGTGCCTTCCAGTCTGTGCTAGGCAGTGAGCATCCTGTATGGTACCTGCAGCTGAAAATGATCCTGACAAAATTGAGATCACTTGGGAAATGCTAACTGCTCTTTCTGACAGTTCTGGTACTTTAGCAAAGTCTGCATGCCATGGATGAGCGGATGTCACTGTAGATGGGGAATACTGGACTTGTCTAGCTATCTGTCTTTGTGACCAGTATTTTTAAGGTGCCAGTTAGCAACCTAGATATGTTTAACTCATATGAACTCCAAAAGGATTAAAAATGATTAAGTTTAAACTGCTGATGAGTTTAAACTTAGTCCTAGTTCTAGTCCTAGTTCTGCAACTGAAGGCGTTTAAACTGCTGGTGAGACAACTGCATGAATGTTGACTTTTTTTTTTTGTGAAAAATGAATTTAACATTTGCAATCATATTTAGTTTCTTTAAAATATTTGTCGTGAGTGAAATGACTGTGGTGTTTGTCTGTCAAACAGCTAAAGTGCTGTGCTGTTTGTTTGGCTTTTAGTCAACAGACTTTCCAGGAAAAGGTGAAAGGACACAAACACCACAGACAAGTTTCGGTTGTAGCTCAGTGCATTTGAAGTGCATGTCTTAATCTAAAGTGAGGGCTCTTTTTAAAAAACTTAATCGAGGCTTAGTAGGCAGAGTGGAACTCAAATACCCAGGGCTGGTTGCTTTCAGACTCACTTGTGATATTACTCATGGAGCCCAGAGAGTTGTTCTGTGTTTGCATGCTGCTGCTAATTGCAGCAGTGCTGGCACAGCTCATTAGGGGAGTGGGTTAATGATCTTCCCAACTGATTTTGGGGCCTTAAACTGTGACAGTAGATTCAGTACTAAACAACTGCCTGGGATCTCCTCAGGCAGATGGTGATAATGTTCTCTGCTGGTACAATAACTGGTTCTGCAGGGGCCTTTTGGATTCCTCCTTAGCTGTAGGTAAGGCCAGATATTCTGCAAATTTGTGTTTTTTTAGTGGGCACTGTGCCAGCGTGCCCAAGTGAATAGAGGAGCAGGATGTGTCCAGAGCCAAGAGATTGGAGCAGAGGCATGCACTGGGATAAAAGCGGGACAAAAGGAAAAAGAATCTATAAAGATCTGTTCAGCTTTTAAGACCTGCACCATGTTTTCTGGTGAGGAAGCAAGATTTACACTTGGTTATCTTATTTAACCTTGTGAATCAAATTAGTTCATTTATGATAAGATTCAATGGTGATAATGAATTATGCAAGATTTTGTGGAGATAGTACAGTCTTGCTTTCTTAATGTTAACTGAGATTGTCAGCAGAGTATCTCAGAAGGAGAGTAGAGGACTCTTGGTGAGTATGGATAAAAAGTTATTTCATGGTTCCTCTTTTGTGAAGCCAGAGATCCCTTTGAGAAACTGTAAGTTATCTGCAGCTGGGGGCATCTCTTGTCCTTTTGTTTCCAATTTGAAACATGTAATTTGCAGCTTGTCTAAATTCTAGAAAATACCTTGTTTATGCAGCACAGGAAAGGTGTGAGAAGTGTTTTTCATACCTCCCTTGCATTCTGGCATTTGTAGGGTTTATGTCTTTTTTTCCTCTCTGAAAAGAGTTCCTTTGGGTTTTGTTGTGTTTTTTTGGTGGTGTAGCTCTGCAAAAGCCATAATGCTCTTAGATGGCTTGTGAGATGTCAGAATGAAAATATTAGGTAACTAGGAAAGCAAGACTGTTTATAACCACAGTTGTCCGTCTGTGGAGCCTGGAATACCCTACAGGCCGGCAATGATACATTTTTATACTCACACAAAACCCGTTGCAAACAAATTAAGGTCTGGATTTGCTATGCAGACTGAATTCCTTTAGGAGTTATGTGGATAGCTGCTCTGTCGGATGCACCAGTCTATTTGTGATGAGGTTAAACCAAAACTCTTCATGTAGAGACCCCTAATGTTTAGGCAAATCAAGATCTGGATCTCATCTCGGTGGTTATTTTTCTTAGAGAAGAGCAGCTGAGTTAGAATCTCTTGACACTTTAATGACAGTGTGGTTTGTTTCCTGGCACTGACTTTATTTGATGATACAGATAGCAAAGCTCTGCTTTTGCACAACAGCTGTCAAGAAAAAGCCATTTTGCATTCTCAAAAGTCTCTATCCTTCCAATGATGTTCAAGATGCACTTCTGGAGCAGTTTGAGTATCTGGGAGGAAAAGTAGAGATGGATGTGAAGAAGAAGGGAACTTGAGTTGTTTTCTTAAGCTGACACTCCATTCAGTTGTTTCCTGTTTTGGCAGTGAGTACATGACTACAAAACAGCAGAAGTTGAGTGTTCCTGCCAGCAGCTCTGAACTTCTTCTGTTATGGGTCATAAATTTCAAGGACAAACTATATTTTGAGCATACTGAAATTTGAGAAGTCTCATGTAATTCTTTAACCTGATACTAAAGTTTAGCTCATTGATTTCCCTGGCTCTGCTGCAGCATTCAAAAGAACCAGAATGAAAAAATCAGCTATTTCAGACATTGAAGCAGTACGAGGATGTGAAGTGCTGAGTTGTGCAGTATTGCTGTGGTTTATTGACAGCAGTGCCTTCCTTCTGGGAACAGGCAGAATAAACAGAGTGTTGGAGTTTGGAAGTGACACCAGTGGGTGGCTTTGTCCCTGCTGGAGGTACACCCCAGCCCTGACAGCCATTCAGGTGTAGGTGTTTCACTGAGCATTTACAGAGCTCAGTTGTCTCCCAGGATGAAGTGGATGCAATAAAGGATTGCAGGATTTGCTTTCAAAGCCGCTCCAGTGAGGCATGTTGGAACTGGTCAGTGCTGAGAGACAATCTATAATACCTGTGAGCTGTGCTAAACGCAGGCCTGGGGAAAGTGAGCCCGCTTTGCCATGTGTTGATATGATTTAATAGGGCAGTCATGCCCAGTTTACATTCTCCTGGGGGGTTATTTCCGTGCTCCCAGCAGCTGACTGGTGTCACAAACCCTCTGTGCCACAGCCTGTTCAGAGTGCCCGGGCAGTGCTGAATTAGCAGGGGGCTTTCTAGGAAAACTGTGTTGCAAGTGTGTGATCTCTTATTTATTTATGTGTTTGAACTTGGTGTGATAGTGGTGTTGAACTTTAAACAAGCCTGTCCTTTCCTCTCCATGCTGCTTGACCTCAGCAAGAAGCTTCACTTACCAGGCAGCTGGTTTCTTTTTTTTTTTTAAAGGAGATTAATAAGCAAATCAATGCTACCATATCTTACTTGAAAGCAAAACTAGGAGACTAGATAAAATGTTTCTAAAGGGTATTAAAATCCATATTTATTTCACTTATCTGGCTAAAATTCTGCAGCTGCTTGTTACGATTTGTGTTGTGTGATGCAATTGTCTGTTCATTTATCTGATCCTTAGATGACCTTCCTCTTACCTACAAGTTACATCCTCATTTCTTGTCCTTGCCCAGATATCCTGATGTAAAGCTTAATGTTGGATAAAAAATCAAATCTTCCTTGTCAAAGTGGATTACACGAGCAGTTATGTGCTTTATGTGAGGTTATTTTGTTGGGGAGTGAGTTCAGGGCCTCAGTTTGCTCCCTCACATGCGAAATCTGAAGACCTTTCCCCATTTTTGTGAAGTTTATTGTGGGTCCTTTGGTACTTGTTGGTTTTCTTGTGCTCTTCTCTCCAGGCCTTTGCAACCTCTTTGAATTGTAGGAGTATTTCCATTGTGAAATCAGCCTATAGTGACATCTTGGGAAAAGAGCACCTTCCACTTGACTTTATCCTAACTTTTTTATTCTTCATTCTATCACCATTTTTTTTCAGTGCTAGCTTTAAGAGGAAGCCTTTTTCCTTAAGCTACAATTACTTTTTTACGTAAGTCTTCGTATGATTTTTGTGAATTGCTTTCCTTAGTGTGAGTGCCTCAGTAGATGGATTATGAGCACTTCTGTAACCTCTGATAAGATCTTGGCATTTGCTGCTTCCCCAGGAGCAGAACTCTTAAAATGACAGTAAATTGTTCTTTCTGAGCCTGAGCTCTGCAGGGTTGATGGTGCAGTTAAACTGTGATCAAATTGAGGGATGCTGTGAGGCTTCCCAGGAGTCTGGCTGGTGCAGCTGAAGATGGTGAGACTGTGCCTTTAGTTTACCTTCTAAATACAAATCTCACAGTGTGCTTGAGTGGCTGATGGCACGGTCACCTCTTCCTGTGATCTTACCTGATGTTTACTTGAATATCTTGGGGTGCATCTTCTCTTTCTGAATCTCCTGCTGCTTCCTCAATGGGATGGGGAAAATGCTCAATGTGCTCAGAGCTGCAGGGAGTTCCCGTTTGAAGAGCAGGGCTTCAGCAGAACTTCCTCTTTCCACCCCTGAAGTATTTGGGGTACTTGCTCAGGGGACAGGACCTAAAACCAGGAGATGAGTTGCATGAAGTGACTCATGATCCAAACCCAAAGCATTTGACTTTGGAAAACTGACTTCACTTCTAGCCCTTCCTCTTTGAAGTTTTGTATTGCACGACCTTTTAAATGAAATGTCGAGCTTCCTTTTTAGCAGGCAGGAACTCTGCAGTGTGACTGAGGGTGATTCAAGAAGGTGTTTTGTAACTTTGTAAATCCCTGCCTTCATCCACTGCCTTCAGTTCTCACCACGTCCCTGGCTTGGAGTTCCTTAGAGCCCAACAATTCCATGCCCTGAATGAGTCTGATTTCTCCAGCATGGAGATGTTGTGGTACTGTTGTGTTTGATTGATTCTGTGATTGTGTTCTGAACCTGCCCTATCAGCAGTAGCTGTCCATCAGCGTTATGTGACTGCAGCAGTACCAGGAGCAGTTTTTGACACTTGTGGTCCACAATGTGGCTCATGGCTGTTACAGGTAACCTGGCCCTGCGTTGTTCCTCTCCAGTCATTTTCTCTGCTGGAGGCAGTTGCATTTCCACTGAAGTCAGCTTCATATCCTGGAAGTGACCTTAGATCATTCATTTTCTTTGGTCCCTTTACATGTTCTTGATAAAGCAACTTCTTTATCAAACAAAGCAGCCAAAACTCCATTTTCTCCCATGGTGCTGAGGAGAGTTCTCCCCATCTGAGGTCCAGACATGCCTGAAGCTCCAGGATTTTCTATTTTACCATGTTTATCTCGCTCAGCACTGGGGTTCTGGGTGCTGGTTGGGTTTTCATGTGAGGCAGCAGCTTGCCTGTTGCCATGTCTCGATCCCTCTTTTGGTACCATCCCACCCCCACCCTGTGTTTTTTCCTGTTTGTTGAAAAATGCTCCAGAAATACATTGCTGTTTTTAAATAGTCTGCTGAAGGCACACGAGTCACTTTTTTCTTTCCATTTTCTCTGTGCCTGTGGGAGTTTAGCATCTCCTAGAGCTCCATTATTCTCTAAGTACCTTTAGGCACTGTAGCATTTCGAAAAAGATCTGATGTTTGCTGGTGAGGTAATATCCTCTATTCCCTGCACAATAAATTGTCATTTTCAGTTTCTGAAATACTTGATGTTGGTGTTTGGATCAGTGGAACTCCTGGAGACTGGCAGGAGTTTGCATGTGCACATACACACGTATGCTTAAATGTAATATTTTTGTATCAGAATGCCTTTGTATAATTCAATTTCTGTAAAGGAGCACTTGATCCATTTCCTTTTTTTAAAACAGTTTTTTTCAAATTTGTTAAACCTGTGAAACAAAACTGTGTATTAGTGCTGCTGCTAAATTAGCCTAGTACTTACAGAAAAATTCCTATGAGATCTTGGTTTGGTTGGCATTTTGATGTTTTTGTAATATGAATCCTAAGTGGTGGGGAGTTGTTTGGTTTGGGTGTTAGGGATTTTTAATACACATTTGGGAAATGTGGTTAGTGATCTAGAAAACCGTTTTTTTCCTAGTTCCCTGATTTTTTTTTCTCTTGTTAATCCTGTGCAGTACAGAGGAATAAATCCCTGTAAAGTACGAAGTCACCAACCTAGAATCAGAGGCAAATTTCTGAAAACACCCATTTTAGCTGCCTCGTGTTTGAGATATTAGAGTGTGGCAGTCCAGATCATATTCTCCAGACTGCATTCTTCATAAGCAGAAATACTGGCAGCCATGTGTTCAGTTATAAAAAGCTGGCAGCTGATGTCAGGCCTTATTTCAGTGAGGAGCTGTTTCTGAATACTGTGCTAATTTTGGGCAGGTTTATGTAAATCAGAACTCTTCTCCTGACATGGAGCATTCAGTGTAAATTGGTACATGCCTGAATAATGCAGTGGAAGAGACAGCCAGTGCTGCAGTGGATGGCTCAGTTGGAAAAAAATTAATATTATACATGATTCTTTATATGCAGAACTGTATCTACGCAGAATTTATTTACAACATGATGTTCTGTTTCAACAAATTGGGACTAATGTCCAAGGACAGCAGAATTCTTCCAACTTCTGAAATTGTCTCAGATAGCAGAGCTTTTACATTCATCTGTACAAAGCCTGACTGAGAGAACCCTAGTGATATTTTTGAGATGCTGCATATGTTTTGATTGAGCATGTGGGTTGGGTACAACTGGGTTTGATCACTGCAGCTTTGTGACATCTTGCTGATAACTCAACAATGCAAGTGATTTTAGACAAATCACCTCTGTGTGTGTGTGTGTGTGTCTGATGCCAAGGGAGGTAGACAAGTTTTTTCTGTCACAATGAATGTTTTCACTGCTGCTCAATCAGAAGCAGGGCTGATATTTTCACTGATGCTGCAAACAAATGCTTAAAGCAGTTGAGTGGAAATGCTTTGGGACAGAGGTCCTGCTTCTTCAGGAGTGAGAAGGTGTAAGGTCTGATAAATATTCTGCTACTTTATTATGCAAACTAATAATATTTTAATTTACAAATAATGTTAATGTTGTATTCTGGTAAATTGAACTCGATTTTTATTTTAGGGCCCAAAGTGCTTTCTTTTGTAGAATACCCACATATGAAGATGTGAAGTCAAATGGGTATTTGTCTTAAAATAGGTAATGCTATGAAATTAGATGGATTCATATCTAACAGGGGTTTGTTTTTTGGTTTTTTTTGTTTCAGGACATCAGGCATGAAGCCAGTGATTTTCCCTGTAAAGTGGCCAAACATCCCAGAAACAAAAATAGAAATAGGTACAGAGATGTCAGCCCCTGTAAGTACACTTTCTTTTCCATTGTTTGTAAGACTGTCGACCTCTAATGACTTCGAACAGTTATATGTTCTTTGTAAGGACAAGATTCTGTTAGGTGGATCAGCATAATAAATTAATACATTTTTTTATTTCTGAGATTGAGGTACAGAATGCTGTTACATCCATAGGATTATAGAGCAGCATACAGTAGAGTCTGTATTTGTGGGCAGAGGGCCGAAGAAATCAATTTGCTTTACCTTTGAGTTTTTTTGCCAGAGGAGAATGGTGGCTGGAGCATTTCTAGAATTGCAGGGGTGGTTTGTGTGCAGTGTTCAGTCAGCCCAGGTGGCAGCAGTGCCTTTCCTGGGAGCTGGGGAGCAGTCTGGCACAGAGCCCACGGCTGTGAGATAAATGTTATCCCATAATTGGAGCAGAGAAGGAGCACAGGTGATGCTCCCAGGCCAGAGCTGGCTGTTGGAAATGCCTGTAATCACATTGTGCTGCTGGGAAATGATCTCTGAGCACAGATCCTGTGCACTCACAGCTCACTCTGCTGCTGCTGCAGCCTGGCTTTGCCTCTGGGATCAGGGATGTCACTGTGCCCTGCCCTCAAACCTGCCATCCCTGATTTTGGCTGCACAGAGTGCAGGGAATGACAGGGCTGCAGTCACCTGGGCAAAAATGCTGCTTGATGTGTCTGCTGAGAAATAATAGTTAATGTGTCTGGTCAGAAATAATGCTTCATGTATCTGCTGAGTAATAATAGTTATTGTATCTGCTAAGAAATAATAGTTAATGTGTCTGGTTAGAAATAATACTTCATGTATGTGATCAGAAATAATAGTTAATGTGTCTGATCAGAAATAATACCTCCTGTACCTGGTACTGCAGGGAGCTCCCAGGAGGGCTCAGAACAGCCCTGCAAACTTCTGCTTAAAAGTTACTGAAGCCTTTGGGACAGTCAACCAGAACAATAATGTTGCTTTACTAAGCAGTTATAGTATTTGAGGTTGTGAGTAACAAATTCCTTCTTGCCTTTAGATAATCCTGCTTCCAGTCTGTTTGCTGTCTTGCAAAATGTGGGAAGTCTTGTATGTGTTGAGTTTTTTTAGTTGGTGGTTTGGTTTTTTTAGTCCCAAGTCAAGCAAGTGACTAACAAAAGAGAATTTACATTTGCTGGATTTCTTGAATTGTTATAATTTTTTCTGTACATTAAAGGGTGGTTGGGTTGGGTGCAGTAGCTAAATGTCTAAAAGGTCTCTGTCCTGTTTGCCCAATATATGTTTAGACAAACCTTTAACAACCTTGAACAAGCTGGATTTGAATGTTTAAGCTGCAAAAGATAAGCAGTGGTGTAATTAGATTTATTTAGCCAGCAGGTCAATAACTGTATAAATAGGTCAGAGTGATCTGGTTTGCAAATTGCTGTGGGGTTATTCCAGATGCAAAGGCCTCACTCTTGCCATGGAGGTGGAAGGTGAGGTGTGCCCTGTGTTGACTGCTCTGGCAGTGTTGTGTTCCAGAATCACAGCCCAGGGAGCCCCTGCCCTGTGTGGGATTGAGCTCTTTTTGTTCTCCAGGACAGCTCAGCTCTTTGGCCCTGCCATCTGCTGAGCTTGTGCATGGATTGTGCTGTGTTGCATTGACATTAACCTGTGTTTTCTGATTGTGCTGCAGTTGATCACAGTCGAATTAAGCTAAACCAAGGTGAGAATGACTATATCAATGCTAGCTTGATAAAAATGGAAGAGGCCCAAAGGAGCTACATCCTTACCCAGGTAATTGGTGGCAGTGGATAATAAAAATCACGTGGTGGCTGGAGTTGTTTTTCATGGGTTTTCTGTTTGTTTCCTTTACTGTAAAGCTACCTAAATGCATATAAACATCTGTGTGTGTGTAACAGTCACTGCTTTTCCCTGAATCTGTGTATTCCATACCTATTTGTGCAACAAATTTAAAAGTACCCAGATACCCTTGTCTTACTCTGAGAGCCAACAACTGTGCCAGGATTCTTGTTTGTCCTAAACATTCACTTCCCTGGAGACTGTCCCAATCTCTAATCTTGGTGCTTTTTTTACCCCTTCCTCCTGGACTTTAGATAAAAGTAAACTGGGATTCATATTTTCAAGTGACAGCTCTTCCTTCCTGTTTCTAGAGAATAAAGATAAATCTTCTCAGGAAGAAATGGGCAGTGCAGTGTGCAATGTGAAAATGGTTCTTTGAACACATCTCTCATTGCTCTTAGGACAGGGGAGGTTGGTCACAGGGGTGAGCTGTGTGTGCAGTACTCAAATGTGCAGCTGACTCTACTGGTTACCTGCTCTGATCCAGAATTTAATGGGTTTGATGCTTTATTTAAATCCAGTCATTCTTTCTGAGGACCTGCTGTTCTGCTTGAGCCCCGGCGTGGATGGATGGCAAATTCAAAATTCAGAGCAGTAGCTTTGGAGTAGAAAATAGCAGAAATAGGAAGTTACAAGGAATTCAACTTTGGGAATAGATAGTAGTCTGTAAAAGGAGTTAGCATTTCATTCAGTCCCAAAGCAAATCTGTGAAGATTCTGGAAAACGGTGTAATTTGTTATTGATCGGGTATCATTTCAGTCTTTTGAATATTTACCATTTAGTCAAGTAATCTTCAAGTGTCATGAATAAGGATGAGGTATTGCAGGGTAGTTTGACACAGATCTTATTTCTGCTTTTAGTCAGTGGGGTTTATTACCCCGTGACCTTTGTATACCTTTCCTAAGAAAATGCAGCATTTTTCACTCCTGATTCTGTTCTCATGAATGAGACTATGTGTCTCTTCCTCGTATGTATGGGCAAGATAAACCATGCTTTCCTGGGTAAATTCATAGCATGGAATTAAAGGCTGTCTCTGCATTTTTTACAGTTTTAAATGAGAAGTTGCGTGTTGCTTGTTTTAATCTATTACCTTGTGCAGGGACTGTTACTGGGAAGGGTGCACTGGCATTTACAAAAAGTAATGCTTCTTTCTGGGATTCTGTCTCTGCAGGGACCTTTGCCAAATACTTGTGGTCACTTCTGGGAGATGGTTTGGGAACAGAAAAGCCGTGGTGTTGTCATGTTGAACAGAGTGATGGAAAAGGGATCTGTAAGTACTCACCCAGTTCTTGCTATGTGTTCATCACATTGATGGTTTTCTGTAATAAAAAACCCAAGTAAAACCAACCCAAAGAATGGGATGGGATGACTGTAAGTAGTTTTGTCTAAGAAATTATGCTTGGGGTTGAATACCTGGTAAACTGGTACAGGCAGAAAATCACTCGGTTTGTAATTGTAGGTCGTAATTTCTTGTGAATTTGGCTAAACCACATTGCACTGTGGGTGCAGACTCTTTTTTGTGCTGCTGATGAATATTGTGGTTCCAGGCTTTTCCTGCACTCTTCAAAAAGCTGCTTTTCTATTTGCTTGGCTCAGTTAAAGTTCTGGCATGCAGCAGTCTTTGCAGAATTCATCTCTCTGGGAGACTTTAATAAGAAAATTGCAGTTCAGTCTGTAGTAGGTAATGACATTTATGTCTCATGCTTGGTTGTAGATAAAGTGTGCACAGTACTGGCCACGGAAGGAGGAGAAAGAAATGTTTTTTGAAGACACAAACTTGAAACTAACGTTGATATCTGAAGATATAAAATCCTACTACACAGTACGACAGCTGGAATTGGAAAACCTGAGTGTGAGTACAGGATCTCATCCTTTCTCTCCTTGGGGTGAAATTCATCTCCTCACCAACAAGGGCATGACATTGGTGGTCATGAATTGTTCTGGATTTGGTGATTCTGCATCAGATATTGTGGAAATTGAACTCTTAGATTTTTATGAGAAATACCTGGGGACACTCCAGGCAGTTTCGTGTCTCAGCCATACCCAGAGTGACACAAGCTCTTGAGCTGTGCTGAAGTAACAAACCATAAATAACTAAATTTGCCTACACAATTCCCATTGCTCCCAGTGGAAATCTTCACAAGAAGAGATAATTACTTGTAATTAGTTCCTTGGCTGTGCAGCTATAGAAGCTCCCTCGGACTGGTGGAACTTTGTCCTTGGAATTTAAGCCGCTGTTCCTTCTGTCTGGTGTATCCAAACTAAAAGAATTCCCAAACCCTCTTTTTGCAGAGCCAGGAAACTCGGGAGATTCTGCACTTTCACTACACCACCTGGCCCGACTTTGGCGTGCCGGAGTCTCCGGCGTCGTTCCTGAATTTCCTGTTCAAGGTGCGGGAGTCGGGCTCGCTGAGCCCCGGGCACGGCCCCGTGGTGGTGCACTGCAGCGCTGGCATCGGCCGCTCGGGCACCTTCTGCCTGGTGGACTCCTGTCTGCTGCTGGTAAGGGTGCCACAGCTCCCTGGGGCTGCTGGGGTGCAGCTTTCAGGGAGTTTGGGGGGCTGGCACAGCTCCCTGGGGCTGGCACAGCCCCCTTGGTCTGCTGGGGTGCAGCCTGCAGGGAGTTTGGGGGGCTGGCACTGCCCCCTCGGCCTGGCACAGCTCCCTGGGGCTGCTGGGGTGCAGCTTAAGGGAGCTTGGGGGGCTGGCAAGGGCTCCCTCCCTGTGATTTCCCCTTGTCCTGCTCTTTTGGGAGGGTGTTCCAAGGCAGATCTCGTTCTGAAGTGGCTGTTTTGAGTCTGGGGAAGAGAAGTCTCCAGTTTTCAGTGATTCACAAAGACAGGCTTGCCGTCAAGGGAAAGAGGCAACATTTTTGAGGCCCACTCAGTGTTTTCCCCTCTTTTTGGAGACCCTGTAATGAGCTGCTGATACCATTTGTGTCTGATACCATTTGGGTGTTGTGAAGGCCCTAGCACAAAATGAGCCATTGTAGTGACCCTCATCAGAGCACAAAACGTGTTTTCACATTTTTATCTGCAGATGGACAAACGGAAAGATCCTTCTTCTGTGGATGTAAAGCAGGTTCTCCTGGAAATGAGGAAGTACAGGATGGGGCTCATCCAGACTGCAGATCAGCTGCGTTTCTCCTACTTAGCTGTCATTGAAGGGGCAAAATTCATCATGGGAGATGCTTCAGTGCAAGTGAGTGCTCCTCAAAGCTCCCAGGGAATTGCAGCCAGGGGGTGGGAGGAGCAGGATGGAAAGAAGCTTCAGATTTGATGCTTGCTTCAGCTTCAGTCCATGTTTATGTTAGGGGGGTTTTAGATACAGTGCTTTACAATCTGTCACGGCCTTAAGCTTGGGCTTGGAGTTCTTGTGTCTGGTTTTAATTTCTTTTTTGTTCAATGTAAATGAAAAGCCACTTGAAGAATTAACAAAAAGGTAGTGTATGAAGATTCTGCCATGGTAAAATTTAAAGTCAGAGCAGCTTAGATAAAACAGAAAAGCCTGACAGGACTTGTCCTTTCCTGAAGGAGCAGTGGAAAGAGCTCTCCAATGAAGACCTGGAGCCACCCCCTGAACACACCCCACCACCTCCCAGGCCCCCAAAGAGAACCTCAGAGATGCACAACGGGAGGATGCACGAGCACCCCGAGTTCTCCCCCAAACAGCAGGCAGTGGAGGAGGAGATCAGGTGCTCAGTGAGCAGCGTGGAAGAGGCAGCTCCAGATGGCAGAGCCCGTTCAGCTGCAGCCCCGAGCACAGACAGGTAAAGCTCTCACAGACAGGTAAAGCTCTCACAGACAGGTAAAGCTCTCACAGACAGGTAAAGCTCTCACAGACAGGTAAAGCTCTCACAGACAGGTAAAGCTCTCTCTGCCCTCTGGCACCAGGGCCACCTTCAGTGAGGGACAAAGGGCAGCTGGTGCTCAGTTCCACTGGAGATGCTCTTTGGGAGTTAGGGCTGAACGAGCAGCCACGTTCCATCCTTTTTTTGACTTTCTGGGCAGATTTTAGAACTTTGGTGTTCCCCTGACCCGGGCTTGGGTGGGTTTGTTCACTGCCTGTCTTGGTGCAGATTTGTGATGAACAATGAAAGCAGGTGGTGGTTAAAGCTTATTCTTTAAAGGGCACAGAATCCTCCCCAAACTCTCCTAAACCTCTGTTGAACAGCCAGATGTGTCCTAACAAGTGACAGGCTGTGCTTTGGTGGCTCTTCACTCCGGGAGATTTCCATCTCCATGGTGCTCCATGGCCACACAGCACAGAATGTTTGTTCCCAGTGCTGAGTATCCCTTCCTTTGCCCCAGCATTAGTCACGACACTGAAATCCGGAGGAGAACTGTTGGGGACACCCCGCGTCTCTCACCCCACCACGACGAGCCCGGCAAGGCAGAAAGCCCCGAGGAGGAGGATGACAACGTGGTGACCACTTGGAAACCCTTCCTAGTGAATATCTGCATGTTCACCTTCCTGACGGCAGGAGCTTATCTGTGCTACAGGGTGTGTTTCCACTGAGGCAGCCGGAGCCGCCGCGGGATCGCCGCTCCCGCTTTGTGCCGCTCCTCGGAGCCGCTCCAGGCAGGGCAGCCTTGGCTCACAGCAGGTAGATTTAGGGGGAAAGGCCAGAACTTTGGCTAGGGCTTAACGAGAGAATTGATGCACTAGGGTTTTATCCAGCCCTGTGGTCCCAAGAACATAATATAGTAATCTCAGGGCCTTGAAATATTCAGGAGTAAGCAGAGAAAATGCCAAATAGTCTGTTTTTCCTTTTTTGTTTTTGTTTTGGTTTTTTTTTAAACTAATAATAGAATTACAACACATTGTTGTTTTTAGCCTTTTTTAAAAAGCCAGTTCATTTTCTTTTGTTTCAGAAAAAGTAGGCACAAGTGAAACTTGCTTGTACTCTCCAAGTGTTGTAACCAAATACATGACTTACATTGACAAGTTCCCAAAAAAATGAAAAAGAAACCCACATACCTGAAGAATGTAAATGTTTGGAAGGGGAGGTGTGTTTGTGGTTGGTTTTTGGTTTGTTGGTTTTTTTTTTAAACTTGCTTCATCTTTAAAGACTGAGTTGTGGGCAGTGCCTGTGGTATTGGTATTTAATCTTGGCATAACTGTTCTTAAAGAGCTGATTGTTTTACTTGTGTTGATAGAACCAGGCTTCTGCATTTGCTCAGGGTATCCCAACATGTCCAGCTCTTTATTTTTTTTTATTTTTTTCTTTACTGTGTGTATCTCCTCATTGACTTTTGTTGCACTCTACTTGCACATATGCCTCTTTACATTGCACCATCCTTTCTAAAGCTGTTTTTACTTTTGTATTCTGGGTTAGGAGAGGTTGAGGGGAGGGAGAGAAACAGGAAGGGAAATTCAACCAAACAATGTCCACCAGCAGTGGGGCCGTGCCTGTGGCCCACAGAAGGACCAGTCCTTAAAGCTCAGCATTTGGAATGTAAAATGCAGTTTCACTCTGCAGCTGCTGCCTCAGCCCCAGCGAGGGGCAGGGAGCAGGGAAATGTTGGGGAAATGCAGAGCAATCCCTGCTGGGGCAGCTTCCCTGGGCCAGAACAGCCCAGCAGGAGCAGGGCTGGGCTCTGAGCACATCCCTTGGCTTAGGATGTCAGCCTTGGGCTGTCCTGCTTTGTTGAAAGCAAAAACTGAGTCCTGGCTTTGGGTTGGGGTGCAGGAGGGCTCAGCCCTGTGGGTCCCACTCCAGCCAGGGCTCTGGGGTGAAGTGCTGGCAAAGGAGGAGTGGGACGGGGACTGGAAGGCAGCACTGCACAAAGCAGCCAGTGCTGTCCCTCAGGGTAGTACCAAATTATGAATGGTTTAAACAATAATGGCAAAGATCCCTTTGCTTGTGTCGTGGTGCAGAGGACAGGAGCAGAGTCACTCCTGGGTTTGAACTGCCCCATGACAGCTGATCTGCAGCAGTGTTACTGATTTGTTTTATTTCTAAAGTCTTTCTAGATGTATAGCACTTAAGCAGCCCTCAGTGCAGCCCTCACTGTGGAGGAGCCCAGGGAGTCCCTCCACTCTGTATTTATTTTTGCCAAGCTGGCTGTAGGTGTAGCTCTTCCTTCAGTGGGTGAGTAGGTGAAGGGGTGGGGAGGGGGTGGGAGTTATTTCTGTTCTGTGTTTTGTTAAGCTTGCATCAAGGGCTTTTCAAGAGTACAATAATAAATCCTCAGGTAGTACTGGGAATCAATCCTTTACCTGTGAGACTGTTGGTCCGACCAGTACTTGAAAGGAGGAATGTTGTAATCAGTCAATATTTAGTTATATTATTGGAAACGGGAAAAATGAGTATAGAAAAATGGTAATATATAATGGCTCATCTGTGTATTTAAGAGACATTCTGTGATTGCTTTGTCCCCACTGTTCTCTGCAGCGTGGGCAGGACCCTGCCCTGAGCACCATTTGTACCCCTTTGTATTAAAGTGCATGTGAAGGCTGCGGTGTCCCTGAAACACCACGTGCTTGAAAGGTGACAGAACTTATATTCCTGCTTCCTGATGTGCCCAAATGATATTTGCATGACCTGATCCTTAGTGGCTGTGGTTCAGAGGGTGTTGCTGAGTCTCTCTGTTCAGCACTGGACTGATTGGTGTTTTTCAGAGCCCATGTACTCACCCAATCCTTGGCATGACTTCCCGTGGGATCCCGTGTGCTCCATGTGCCCGGTGGTAGCATGTTCCTTTCAGCTGAGTGAGTGTAGTACAGACATTCCAGAGAGCTCAGGCAGCCCTTCCACACCTCCCCTGCCACTGGGACACTTGGGAAAGAAACAACCCAAACCCACTCTGGCCTCCTTCCCAAGAGGGAATATTTTAAATCTTGGCTATGGCAGGAAAACAAAGGATCCTTCCTTTGAATACAGAGTTCTTCAACTGCCAATGATTGTACCAAGATGAAGTTCTGCAGATGCCAGCAGAGCTCTGAGCATCCTCTTCCTGCCCGTTTGTTCCCTGTGTTCCAGGCACACAGGGAGGTGTGGGCAGGGCTGGCACTCCTGAGCTGTGCCCATTTTGTTTGCTGTCCTGTACTGTCTGTGGTAGTTGGGGGGTGTAAATACCGTAGCACAGGGGGTGTTGGGTAACCTGTTCTTGGAATTGGACAAACATCCATGGTAGACTCGTTAGAAAGTTAGTGAGCTGCTCTGCTATCTGCCTTAAGCAAATATTTACTCATCAGGTCTTTCTTTTTTACAGATTGCCATAGAATAAACTTTTATAAAAAAAATGTAAAAACTCAACAAAAAAGCTGAATGTTTTGGTATAATACAGTTTCAGGTATCTTGTCTTTTGTGTAAGCCGCTGCTGGGCCTCCCAGGTTAGAGTACAACTGTACAGTTTTTCAATCCCCCATACAAAGTTTTCAGTTCTCATTTTAGTTGTAACAATAAAACTCTTTTTTTTTAAAGAACTCACAGCAGTGTGTTATTGCTTCTGGGCTTGACCCACGTGCACATGGGACCCGTGTGGGGACAAGGGAGGGAGTTCTAGAGGAAAATGTTACTGTAAGGACTTCTGCAGTCAGAGCTCCAGTGAAAGAGTGACCCCATCTCTCCCTGCCACCTCCATTTCCCTCTTGTGGCCTTTCCCATTAAAATTGAAGGGTAAGAAGTGCAGTGGTTGGTTTCTGCAGGAGCTGTGGAGGGGCAGGAGGGGGTGCTGCCCCTGTTTGCAGCTGCAGCCAGCACCTCCCTGGTGTTTGAATTCCAGTACTTACCTCTGGTTTGTGGTTTTAAGGAGAGCTACAACTGGAGGGGAGAGTTCACCAGAGCAGGACAGGGCAGGTCAAGGAAAGGTCCCCCTTTCCTTAGGGGAGTTCAGTCCTCTTCCCTGTCCCCAGGGCTGCAAACACAGCGGCAGCAAACATTCCCAGGAACTTGTCTCAAATGGTTTATTAGAAATTTAGAAAACAGTATGAAATGCAACAAATTAGAAAACAGTATGAAATCCAAAAAATAAATACCAAATAGAAAAGTTTTATGTATATATATATAAATATGTACACACAAGCCCAACCCTTTCAAGTATTGCAGCTGAAGCCAGGCTGCTCCCCCTGGCCAGGGTGGGGACTGAGCCTGACAAGGGCTGGATGAGCAGGAGAACTCTTGGTCTATGACTGAATTCTGAATTTAAAACAAACAAACCTGTCCCTCCATCAGTCAGACGTGTGCATGGCAAATCCCCTCCAGCCCCTGCACTTGGTATTTCATCATGTGCTGAGACAGTGACAAAATCCATTGCAGGCTGCACCAGGGAGGCCACAAACTGTCCCCTGTGGAACTGAACCTGTCCTGGGGCAGAGGCAGCAGGGGCAGAACAGCACAGGAGGAATCAGACAACAGAACCAATCCCTCATGTACCCACGGGGCTGTGAGGAGAATGGCATTGAACTCCTCTGTTCCACTGCTAAAACACTGTGATTTCAATCTCAGCCTCTTGTGCTGTTTCCCTCAGCTCACAGCAGATCCTGTCCATCTTCTCAAAAGCTTGGCGGCCCCGTTCCCCTGTGGAGAGAGAAAACAGCCCCTGCTGAGGAGAGGCAGCAGCACCCTGGGACTGTGGGGACACTGCTGTTCTGGAAGGAAGGACTGCACAGTGACAAATACATCCCTCAGGAAACAGTTTTCCAAGACCTGCTAGAAGCCACCATGGAAAATCAGGGTTCCTGAAACTGTTTCCATGAGTAACAGCGGGGAGCATCACAGCTGGAACACTTGTCATGTGTGAGCCTGAGTGTTTGTGTGGGGCAAGGCTGGAGATCCCAGAACTGAGCACGGATCAAAGCGGGGTTTGGAAAAGCAGAACTGGGAGATGACTGCCCCCAGCATGGCCTGGCCATCTTCCAGCACATCCCAGCTCAGGAGAGAGGAGAAGCACGAGATGGGGAGCACTGACATTTCATCAGGTCACCTCCACTGCCAATCTGCTGGATTGCAGTGTAATAACAGCATAAAACCTTCAGTCCCTATCTGTGACCTTTTCAAAAGGTTCAGTGGTTCCTAAAGCACTTAATCCTCCAGGATCTCCTTGGTCTGGTTGAATAAACTTCAACAGGGGGCCCTTGGCTGTTAGATGGGATGTAAAGTTTATCTTCATGGTATGAAACAGCTGCTCATGAAATATTCCCACTGTCCTACATGTGCTCAGGCTGAACTTGAGGCCTCTCCAGGTCCTGCACTATTTCACATGACTCTTTCAGACTATTTTAAAGCTGTACAAAACCCTTACCAAAGGACAGTGTGGTTTCCCTGGCTGCATTCCTCACTTCCTCTATTTCAGACTGGCACAGGTGGGCAATCTGCTCGATGCTCTCCACGGCCTGTTGGGGAAAAAAAAAAAATTAGCAGCTTTTCAGCAGTTCCAGGATACAGGTCACTGTTGGGGGACCATTCAATCAGTTCCACCCAGTCAGGACCTTCACTGAAAGGGTTAATCCCAGCAAATCGACTTTAAGGGTAAAACTGCTTTGCTGTTTGTGAGTAGCTGTTGGTAGAAATGAGTTCACTATTTGTGTGCAAACTCACTGCAGCTTAGGGCTGCTGGGGCAGATTCAAATGACACAAATTGGGTAATTGCAGGGGTGATGGTGACCCCTGCCAGGCCGAACCCCTCCGGACACCCCTGGCACCCGTGCCCCACAGCAGAGCTGGCAGCGCTCACCCTGAGGTTCTTCAGAGCCAGACACGCCGCTTGCTGGAGCCTTGAGTCACCGTCACACAGAACATCCGAGTAAAACAAGACAGCCTGCACGGAAAATAGAGGAAAACAAGGAAGTCAGAAATGTAATCCAGCACCCAATTGGAGTGACAGGAGCACTTTTACCCCGTGAAGGGGAGCAGAGGCAGAGAGCACTGGAGCACGGGTGGAGTTCAGGGGCTCGTTCGTAGCTGACTCGAGCAGGGGAAGGTGGTGCGATTGTCGGGGAAGCCTCCCCGAGCCCCGCAACCCCCTGGAACCGCGTTCATCCCAGCCCTGCATCCCCCGGGAACCGCGTTCATCCCAGCCCCGCATCCCCCGGGAACCGCGTTCACCCTCTCACCCCATCCGGTACGCAGCTCACTCCTCTCCCCCATCGCCGGTACCTGCACTCATTCTAACATCAGGTACCCCACTCCCGGTACCGCACCCACCCTCTCCCCCATCCCGGTACCACCCCACCCTCTCCCCATCCCGGTACCGCACCACCCTCTCCCCATCCCGGTACCGCACCCACCTCTCCCCATCCCGGTACGCACCCCACCTCTCCCCATCGGTACCGCACCCACCCTCTCCCCATCCCGGTACCGCACTCACTCCCCCCATCCGGTACGCACCCATCCTCTCCCCATCCCGGTACCGCACCCACCCTCTCCCCCATCCCGGTACCGCACCCACCTCTCCCCATCCGTCCGCACTCATCCTCTCCCCATCCCGGTACCGCACCCATCCTCTCCCCATCCCGTACCGCACTCATCCTCTCCCCACCCGGACCGCACTCATCCTCTCCCATCCCGTACCGCACTCATCCTCCCCCATCCCGGTACCGCACCACCTCTCCCCATCCCGGTACCGCACCATCCTCTCCCATCCGGTACCGCACCATCCTCTCCCCATCCCGGTACCGCACCCTACCCTCTCCCCCATCCCGGTACCGCACCCACCCTCTCCCCATCCCGGTACCGCACCCACCCTCTCCCCATCCCGGTACCGCACCCACCCTCTCCCCCATCCCGGTACCGCACCCACCCTCTCCCCCATCCCGGTACCGCACCACTCTCCCCCATCCGGTACCGCACCCACCCTCTCCCCCATCCCGGTACCGCACCCACCCTCTCCCCATCCCGGTACCGCACTCATCCTCTCCCCATCCGGTACCGCACTCATCCTCTCCCCATCCCGGTACCGCACTCATCCTCTCCCCATCCCGGTACCGCACTCATCCTCTCCCATCCCGGTACCGCACTCATCCTCTCCCCATCCCGGTACCGCACTCACCTCTCCCCATCCCGGTACCGCACTCATCCTCTCCCCATCCCGGTACCGCACTCATCCTCTCCCCATCCCGGTACCGCACTCATCCTCTCCCCATCCGGTACCGCACTCATCCTCTCCCCATCCCGGTACCGCACTCACCCTCTCCCCCATCCCGGTACCGCACTCATCCTCTCCCCATCCCGGTACCGCACCCACCCTCTCCCCCATCCTGGTACCACACCCACCCTCTCCCCATCCCGGTACCGCACTCATCCTCTCCCCATCCCGGTACCGCACTCATCCTCTCCCCATCCCGGTACCGCACTCATCCTCTCCCCATCCCGGTACCGCACTCATCCTCTCCCCATCCCGGTACCGCACTCACCCTCTCCCCATCCCGGTACCGCACTCACCCTCGCCCGCAGGCTCCGGCCGCTGCCCGCACAGCGGTTCAGACACGCCGTGGCCGCTTTGCTCACGCGGTGATTCTCGTCCAGCTGCAGCAGCCCCAGCAGGCGCAGGGTTTGCGGCAGCGGCTGCAGCTTCGTCAGCCTCTTCCCCTTCAGCTTCTTGAGCGTCTTCAGCCTGCCCGGGCACTGCAGCTCCTCGATCAGCATCACTGCGGGAGAAGGAAGGAGCCGCCTCACTCACCCGCACAGCAAACACCCCTCAGTCCCTGCCAGCCCGGGGATCCCGGCCGGTGACAGCCCGGGGTGGCACAGCAGGACTGCCTTCCATCCCTGTCCCTGTCCCTGTCCCCAGGCTGGGACAGCAGAGCCGTGCTGGAGCTCTCAGTGCCCCTCCACAACAGCCATCTGCCCCAACTCAAGCCTAAAGATGCAGCCAATATCGGGACTACTTTAAAAAGAATTCATTTTAAATACAGAGAAAGCTTTGAAGTACTGTCACATTTGGACAGGACTCCAGGGAGGCACTGGCTACCTCAGGCTACAAAACGCACGTTAGTAACCTCTGAAATTTTATTGCTATTTTCTGTGTGGGTTCCAGCTGCAATAGTGAACCAAAGGCACAGACTGCAGTCAGTCCTTGGATCCAGCTGGAGGCTGCTCCTAACTCTGTGTCTGTTTTAACTTCGGGATATCCCAGAACCCACTTTGCAGGGCACTTAAGATAAGCCCATCCTTCACACGGCGTTTGTTTGCACATGGTCAGATAGGGGAGTCAAGCGTGGTTTTCCTGTTCTGATTATAACTACATGGTCATAAGAGGAATTAAAATGGAAACAAATTGTCAGCGCAAGGGTTGGGCTGTTTCCTGCTCTGGAATTGCACCGAGAGGGAACCTGGCGGGCCCCAGCCCTGCAGGAGGAGCCAAGATCCTTCTTTTTTCACCTTCTTTGGCCAGCTTTGCCAGGTGTTTCTCCAGGCTGGCGATGTGGTGCCTGTCCAGGTATCGATAAAACTGGAACAGAGTGATCGGCTCCGTTTGGAAACGCGGGGAGGGGAGCAGCCCCTCGCAGGTGAGGATCTGCTCCAGCAGCCTCTGCAGCACTGCAGGGACAGGAGAAGGGAAAGGGGAAACGGGGAGAGGGACAAAGGGGAAACGGGGAGAGGGACCCAGGGGAAACGGGAGAGGGACCCAGGGGGAAACGGGAGAGGACCCCAGGGAAACGGGAGGAGGGACCCAGGGAAACGGGGAGAGGGACCCAGGGGAAACGGGGAGAGGGACCCAGGGGAAACGGGGAGAGGGACAAAGGGGAAACGGGGAGAGGGACACAGGGGAAACGGGGAGAGGGACACAGGGGGAAACGGGAGAGGGACAAGGGACGGGAGAGGGACAAAGGGGAACGGGGAGAGGGACAAAGGGGAAACGGGAGAGGGACCCAGGGGAAACGGGGAGAGGACCAGGGGAAACGGGGAGAGGGACCAGGGAAACGGGGAGAGGGACCAGGGGAAACGGGGAGAGGACAGGGGAACGGGAGAGGACCAGGGGAAACGGGGAGAGGGAACCAGGGGAAACGGGAGAGGGACCCAGGGGAAAACGGGGAGGGGGACAAAGGAAACGGGGAGAGGGACAAAGGGGAAACGGGGAGAGGGACAAAGGGGAAACGGGGAGAGGGACAAAGGGGAAACGGGGAGAGGGACAGGGGAACGGGGAGAGGGACACAGGGGGGAAACGGGAGAGGGACCCAGGGGAAACGGGGAGAGGACAAAGGGGAAACGGGGAGAGGGACAAAGGGGAAACGGGGAAGGGACAAAGGGGAAACGGGGAGAGGGACAAGGGGAAAACGGGGAGAGGGACAAAGGGAAACGGGGAGAGGGACAAAGGGGAAACGGGGAGAAGGACAAAGGGGAAACAGGTTGGTTACACATAAGCTGCTGGAAACAAGTGAGAGGTTTGGTTTGGGGGTTTTTAGGACAATTTTCAGCACTACAGGGAAATCAGCACAGTTTTGTGCTCTGGTGGTACCTGTCTCCAGATGGCTGGGGTATTTCTCCTTCACTTTGAGCATCATTGTGTATTTGAGTGCGTGACGGAACCTTTCTGCTGAGGTCACCAGGATGCTGCTGCCAGGCTCTGCAAGATCACTCCAGATTTTCAGATACTGCTTCTTCTTTTTAGTCTTCTGAATAACTGAAACACAGCATTTTAAAAAGTCAGTGAGCTCCAGCAGATTTGGGATTTTAGATGAGAAATTAGGCAGCAGAGGTCCTATCTGGACACGGGGCAGCATTAACTTGCATTTGCATTAGATTGTTTTGTTCAAAACGAGACATTTGCTTCCAGAATGTTCACACCTGC
Organism: Malurus cyaneus samueli; assembly: GCA_009741485.1. Classification (NCBI taxonomy): domain Eukaryota; kingdom Metazoa; phylum Chordata; class Aves; order Passeriformes; family Maluridae; genus Malurus; species Malurus cyaneus. The sequence goes on along the minus strand of CM019231.1, from coordinate 14,136,948 downwards.
AAGCACTGCTCTCCCCAGGCCAGGGCTGAGCTCCTAAAGTGCCACCAGCATCTCTCCAGACTCTTATTGTTCACTTTAGCCCAGCAGGAGGCAGTTCCAGAAGAACTTTCTGGGAGTTTGAGTGCTTGTCCTTCTGTCAGCCAAAGGGGTGTTTTAGGGATCCTGCCTCCTGTTCCTTGCCCAGGGCAGAGCTGTGACCTCAGGGCACTCAAACCCTTCACCCCTCACAGAGCTCCTGAAGCAGAAACACCCTCTGATCCCTCATTTGGACCCTTCATCCCTCGCTGTTCCTGCATTTCAGACTCCCACACTGTACCAGACCCTCCTCAGCTCTGCTCCAGGGAACACTTCATTCTCACATCCTCCAGGATGAAATCTGGCAGCAAATGCTCCCTACTAAAATTTGCATTCTTGTTGCTGTATTTACCAAGACGAGAACAAAGCCTCCCAATCTGCTTTATCATTTTGTCCAAGCCAACAGCCAATGGAAGAATTCAGTAGTGGGAAGGCCTGAGATGGGAAATATTGCCCACCAACTGTTCTTGCAATTGGGCACAGAATTTGGGCTGTTTGCTTACCACAGAAAAGCACAGATATAAAAGGAGCTTTTTTAAGGCTACCCTGATGCTCTTTGACTGTAAACTCCACCATCTCCAACATCCCTGTTTAAGACACTTCAGCTACTCTTTCTTAGAGGCAAACTTCTGCAAATCTTTTCCTTCTGTGCAGAAGAAAAAACAAACCAAATGAGCCCTGTTTTTTCCAAGAATCAAGATATAAGAGCTGCTTTAAAGATGTGTTTGGAAGGAATTTCAAATGAACCCCTGCTGGGTCTGGGGCAGCACGTCAGGGGTGCAGCTCTCCCAGCTCTGCATGCCTTGGGGTGAAGCAGAACTCACTTTTCTCAACAGACAGATCCAGGACATCCCCCAGGACTCGTGTCTGCTCCGAGACTTCTTCCAAAATGCTCTCCTGGACAACCTGGGCTACATTTGGTGCCCTCAGTTTCTGAAATGCAAAAGATGTGACTCAGGAGCTGAAACAAGGGCAGGATCAAGCTCCAGATAAAAGAGGATTTATTTCTTAGAGTAGTGAGCAGACCCCACAGTTGCTCTCAGAGGCCCTTGTCCATCCCAGCACCTGCTCCCTGTGGCAGAAGTTTTTCATTCACTCAAACATTGATCCCCTCTTACCCAAGCCAAGCCAAGCCTGTGCATTTGCAGCCTGCTTTGGGCACAAAGGCATTGCTTAGAGCTTCAGCAAAACCCAGAGGCTGAAAAGAGGCAGCAGAGCTTTGTATGACATGTTCTGTGTCACAGGTGTACACTGAGTTTTTTGTACCCAATTTCCATTCTGAGTTTTTCTAGAACAAACAGCTGCATATTAATTTCTCCTGTAATCAGAATCAATGACAGCTGGGAGCCCAGGCTGCTGTGTACCTGCAGGAGACCTTTGCACAGCCTCAGGTGTGTTATCAGCAGCGTGTCCAGGTTGTCATCCCCCGTGGTTACATCTCGTGCTTCTGGTCTGGTGTCACAGCTCAGGGGCTGGAGGCCACTGTCATTGTATGTGCTGTGATGAGAGGGGAAAAGAGGCACGGCTCCCATCACAAACAGAATTAAAGAGGCATGGCTCCCATCACAAACAGAATTTAATGTGCTGTCTCAACAGGAATTTGTAAAAGAAACCAGGCAGCGCTGAACAGAAAACTGCATTTTCTTTCATTGTGTTTGTAACGCTCTTTAAAAGCACGGGGACACATTTCTGTGCCGGGTTTGACTCCAGAGCTGTTCCCAGCCGGGTGTGGGTGCTCTGGGCTGTCCCTTTACCTGACACTGCCCGTCCTGATGCTCCCAAACAGGGACAGCTCGTCAGCACTGCAGTCAGCGTTCAGGAAATCGAAGCTCTCCAGCACTGTCTCCACCATCAAACTCTCCATGGAGGAATGTTTGTGAAGCGTCTTTAGCTGTTGATGAAATGGAAGCAGAAATGCTGTTATATCAATAGCGGATTTCATGGGAGCACTACTTTCTCCCCCTTGGAAAGGCTGCTTTGAGTCCTTGGTTTGGGTTTTAAATTCTGTTTTTCCAGGGGTTTTTTTTCAGGGCAGTTTTGTTATCATCTGTTTTCACTCCAGCCCCTGTTCCTGCTCCCAAATCTGCTCTGCAGCCCGTTCCTCTCTTCTCCAGGACCTTTCCTGTCGGAAGGAGCCGTGTCCGGCAGCGCTGACCTCTCAGAGAGCCGGGGCTGCCCGCAGGAACGGGGGGAGCCGGGGAAAAAACGGGGGGAGAAGAGCTGAACCAAGTTGAAATCATCAGAAGATCGGAACCCAGCCCAAAGCTGCGGCTCTGACAGAGCGCGGGTTCCGCTCAGCCCGGAGCTCCCATGAGATGCGATCCCGGTCCACACGCGACAGCTCCGAGCCCGGAGCGCCTTTCCCGAGCCCGGAGCGCCTTTGCCGAGCCCGGAGCGCTTTCCAGAGCCCGGAGCGCCTTTCCAGAGCCCGAGCGCCTTTCCCAGAGCCCGGAGCGCCTTTGCCGAGCCCGGAGCGCCTTTCCAGAGCCGGAGCGCCTTTCCAGACCCGGAGCGCCTTTCCCGAGCCCGGAGCGCCTTTCCCGAGCCCCGAGCGCCTTTGCCGAGCCCCGACGCCTTTGCCGAGCCCCGAGCGCCTTTGCCGAGCCCCGAGCGCCTTTGCCAGCCCGAGCGCCTTTCCGAGCCCGGAGCGCCTTTCCCGAGCCGGAGCGCCTTCCAGAGCCCGGAGCGCCTTTCCGAGCCCGGAGCGCCTTCCAGAGCCCGAGCGCCTTTCCGAGCCCGGAGCGCCTTTCCGAGCCCGGAGCGCCTTTGCCGAGCCCTGCCTGACCTCTGGTGGCCGAATCCCCGTTTGGGGCCGAGCGACCGCCGCAGAATTCCATCCGAGCAGCCCCGGGGGCAGCGAACCCGCCCAGGAGTACCAGAAACAGCCCCACACCGCAAAGAACAGCACAACCGCACCTTTAATTTATCCCTCAGGGACGAAACCTGGCATTCCAACTTGTCCAGCGGGGCTTGTCCCTCGGGACGGCATTTGAGCAGATTTAACAGCTCCTGCAGGGTCCTGTCCATGGATTTGGCTCGCCCATCTGCTCTCGGGTCGCTGGCTCCATTCCAGCTCCTCTGGCTGAGGTTTTCCTGCTCTGCCAGACGGCGACTCCGAGCCTGGCTGAAGGAGCCTCTCCTGCCTTTGTGCCGGCTGGGAAAACCGGGGGAGCTACTTGGAAATGAGTCCACACACGGGGTTTTCTTCAGGATGTCCAGAGTGCTGTGATCGGGCAGAGGATGCTCTTCTGCTCCGCTCTCTTTAACGATCACCAGCGGCAGCATCCCGTGCTCCAGCGCTGGGGTTGTGCTCCTGGACTCTGCCCCTTTCTGATCCTCCGAGCTGAACGAGTCCCCCTCGCTGGTTTCTGCGGGGTTTTGGGGTTTGTTCCTCCCGTGGAAATCGCAGGCAGCCAGGTAGCTCAGAATGCTGGGGGGCTGTGCTTCCTCCCCTCCATCGCCGGGGCTCTGCCTGTGCTGCAGAACAGACTGCACAAAGAGATCCCGGTGAGCCTGGGGACAGCTCAAAGGCTGGGATCCCACCCCAGAGAGAGAAACCTGGCACCACAGACTATGGGGCACACACCACACCCCTGCCATTGCAGCTTCTCAGCAGGGCTTTACTTTTTGAGGGTTTTTTTAATGTTTTACAAAATCTAAAATAGAACTCAAAAGAATAGAGGCTAAAAAAAAAAAAAATTCAACAAAACCCCAAAAATAAACTACAAAGTGCTGTTTTCACATTTCTGAGTGTGCTCCTGAGCAGTCTAACCCAAAATCCCACCCGAGCTCTGCAGTTTGCATTTCACTCTCCCCGTGTACTCACCAGGTAATACCTCTCTCTGAAGCTGGGGGTGTTTGGGGGTGTCCAGTTGTACAAGGAGCTCTTCCTGCTGCCCACAGAGAACTTGGCAGTGCTTCCAGGGGACAGAAAGAGGTTCTCAGTGTCAAAGGGGCTGCGGCACAGAACAAAGGCTCAGAGTCAGAGAGAGCAGAGGGCACGGAGGGGTTTGAGCTGGCAGGATCTGACCTGGCACCTTCAGACAGCAAAGCTGAGTGAAAGGAAACAGAATCTGCCTCTCTGAGCAGTGTCTGTGATTGCTGCTGATTTTACACAGCATCTCAACACCCCTCAGAAGGAATCTGTGCAGAGTTGTGGGGAGAGCAGCCCAATGGTCCCAAAGGTTGGAGGGCTCTGTCCCCCCCACACCCAGCCCTGGGCACAAAACCATAGAGGAAGGAAACACAGCTGCCAATTCCCTCCTGCAGAGCACACACCACCTGGAAAAACCAACAGAAACCCTCATTATCCTTCAGCTGTTAATAAACAATCCCTGGCTGGCAGAAGAAGCTCGTGCAGCATTTCTGGATGAGTTCTGGGGCTCACAGGGATGAGTCCCAGAGGACACTGCTGTGCATGCAGGAGTTTGTCAAGGGCTGCTCCAGAGACTCCCTAACTACCCACCACATCCCAGATATCGTTTCAGTCCAAGGAAATTCGGGTGAGTGATCCCTTGGGATGCAGCTCAGCTCACCAGCACAGGGAAAAAGCAGCTCAAGGTAAGCAAAGCAAGTTTGGGGTTATGTGTGTTAGTTTTTGTTCCCTACCCATTTGCCTTGGGGCATAAAACAAAGGTTGTTTTTCCACCTGAGTACTGGCATTTGGAAAAAAGTGAATTGTTCCCAACAAATCTGCAATCTCAGAGAGATGAATGTGACAATGAAGGGCAGGTTACACTCAGCTGAACTCAGCTGGGCATTGCAGGGATCCAAGTGATCACAGGGACTGATCAGCTGCAGGGAAATGGAGCTCTGCTCTCTAGAAAAGCTGAAAAGCAGAGTCCTGACCCTCTGTGGCTGCTCGTGTTTGGCTGGGACAGTTCCCCAGAGCATCCAGCACTCTGCTGTCCCCGAGCACAGAGGCAGTGAGGGCTCTGTGAGCCCCCTGGCCCAGGTTCACTGCTGAATTTCCACCAGTGTCCCCAGCTGGGCTCCATCACCCAGCCCAGCCACAGCCACAACATCTGCACTGACTCAGCGAGCAGAAATAAATGGCCTTTCTGACAGCAAGAGCCTTTTAGCCAAAGCCTGCTGTGTTTACTGATGAAAGCAAATTACTCCTGCCCATGGCATTTCTGAACAAAAGTCACAGGGATCCATTCCTCAGATTTTTCCTCGTTAGCTTTTAATAGAGTGATGCAGTAATGCAAAATGACACTTCCAGGAAAGGAACAAGAACAAACAGAATCTGCTGTGCCCCTCTGACAATTCCTAAAAGCCTCCACCAAAATGCAGCTCTTCAAAATGCTGGCTCCAGCCAGGCACAGGCTCCTGATCTCTGCAAGGAATGACTGAGAGAGAGAACAGAGGGGGAAAGAGAGAATGGAGTCTGCTCTGGAGCTTTTGTTATCCCTTGAGCAGGATCCATCACCGTTCTCCAGCAAGCAAACACCACACTGGTTCAGCTCCATGAATCCATCCCCCAGCATTCTGACACAGACAGAACCCAGGGGATATTCCAGGCAGAAGCAGAGGAATTCACACACCCAGAGTGGGCTCTCCAGACACAGGATGGGGTTTGAGGCACTCCATGGCTGGGAGCTGTCATGCACCAGACTATTGCCTCGAATGTCACTGGCTCTCCTCAGTTTGTTTAGTCACTTCCTGAAATCATTGACACAAAACCTCTGCCTAGGTAAAAATTCTGCAGGAATGTCATTGTTTAACCCTGGACTGTGGAGTGAGGGGATGAGGGGGTGGCTGCACTGAGAGAAGTGGTGCCTCCACATTTCCTGTCAGCGTTCCCCAGCCAACATCCACACGCCTGCACAGCATTATCCTGCAACAGCTCTCCAGGACTGAAAAAATCTATAAAAAAAAATAAAAAATCTAATCTGTGCTGTCCCCATCTGTGCCCTAATCACTCCCCTTGTGCCCACTCTTGACATTCAACACCCCCAGAGCAGACGTGGGGATAGAATTCCCTGCCTGAAGCCCCCTGCTCAGCCTGAATGCAGGTTTATATAAATATATTAAAAAAAAAACCCACCAATTCCTGTCAAGGGGACTGGATTGGCTGTTAATCATGAGATTTTCCCTTCCCCCATTACACAGGGAAAATGCCCATGTCCAGTTTAGCAGAGGGGCAGTGGTTGGGGGTCACCCACCCTCCCCAGCCCAACAAACACCAGAAAATCCATCTGAGCAGATCAGAGAGCACAGAGGAGCACCCAGGGGTCACAGCACAGAGATCCTGCACATTCACCTGAGCTGGCAGGAGGAATGCATCCCAAAACAAAAGGCAGAATTTCCTTTTTGCCCCTCCCTTAAGGCTTTGTGCTCCTGCTCCAGGCAGAGTGGCTCTGACTGGATGGTGCCTTGGAGCCCAGGACAGGGGGCTACAGGAGCTCTGAAAGGGAACACAGCTCTCTCTTTATCCTGCATGTGAGACACAGAATTCAGACTGCTGTTTAGGTTGGCAAAAAACCCAAAGCCTTTTGCCAAACTGGCCAACAAAGCCGGGCTGCAACGGCCCCGAGCTCATTCACACCCTTCATGGCACCATCTATAAAGGGGCTGAAGGCACTTTTGTTTGAGCCCAGAAGACCAGGGGCCTGTTTAAAGAAAATATACATTTAGAAGCAGAAGAGAGATCCACATTTGGATTTCTCACAAAGCAGGTCTAGACTGAAAGCTTGCCTCTCAGGGAACTTTGAGTAAATCAGAGGGATTTGTTTAGTTATTCTTAAATCAGAGAAAAAAGCAGCTGTTTTTTGGAGTGCTCTGTCTTTGAAAACAGAAACACCCTGAGTTATCACCACAAAACTGCTGAGGCTGTTTACAGAAAAGAGAAAACAGTCAGAGAGGAGAGGCAGCTCTGCACAGAAGAGCTCTGGAGAATCCACTCGTGGGATCCCAACACATCCCAGCAAAGTTAAACACAGCAGAGACACTGAGCTGGAGCTGCCAGCGCTGCCAGATTCCAGGGGAGATTAAATCCCAAAGAAAAGGCTCAGGGAGCACTGCCAGGGCTGAGTGCTGCTGTCCCAAAGAGCAGAGCTGCACTCAGGGTTGGACACAGCCAGAAAGAGCAGAACTGCAATGGGACTTTGCTAGGAAAGTCTTACCCCAAACAGAATCTGCTTTGGAGTTTCAGGATATGAGGAACTTTCCCAGAATAGGAGGGGTTTTCCTCATCCAGTTCTTTTGTAAGAACACCTGAAGTGCAGGATTAATTCTGGAATTGCTGAGGGTGAGGACAGAATGAATGGATCAGTGAATGAAGGGCTCTGTCAGAACCACAGAGAAGGGAGCAAAGGGATTTCTTCCAAACTCTATATCCTGCTGGGAAAACCATCATAAACAGGGCAGGCAAAACTCTGCCAGCTCAGTTTATTTCTTATTACCTTCTAGCAATTTGAGTTTGAAAACAATTTCCAGGTGCTGTGGCTGAGACATTTTTCAGCTCAGCCGCAGGTACAAGTGCCCAGCACCACAGCACACACAAAACACTCAGGTGTGGTGGTGAATAAAGCTTTTCTTTGCCCAGGAGTGGAAGCTGAGAGCTGTTTCTGATTTTCCTGCAGCCTCCCGAGGAGGTTCTGACACCTCAGGGGTGTTCCAAGGCCATGCAGGGCTGGGCAGAGCCACAAATGCAGAGTGACCCCTGTTCCACTGCAAACCTCACTGAGGGCTGATGTAATCCCTGGACAGCAGCAAATGCAAACAGGTTAAAAAAACCTTCATTTGTTACAGATGGATCTCTCAGAGTGGAATAACAGTGCCATAAAGCAGAAAGAACAGAGCTACCACAAAACCCTGTGCTGGCAGGAGAGTCTGGAGCCAGCAGAAAGTGCCAGTGCACCACCCACAACAGGGAGAATTCACTTTTAATAACAGCAGCAATTCACTACAAAAATCAAGGTACAGATTTAAAATATTGAACACATCACAGGTACCATGACAGTGCTGAGCTATTTAAAAGTCCATCTCTGAGCAGCTTCCCTGGAGTGCACAAACAGGATTTGTATCCATAACTACTGACAGTGCAAACACAACCGTGCCAAGTGCTTGGGAAAGCTGGATTTTAACAAATCACATCTTGGTAATAATGATTGTCCTAAAACTTTAGCTGTGTGATTTTTTCACTGTGCCCAGAAACTGCTACTTTCAGTTTCATTCCATCCCCTTTAAGACTATTTTTCATGTTTTGTAGACATTGCTTGGAGTCAGATGGAAAGCTGATTGTGAGGAGCAGAGGAAGGTCCCTGGCCAGGTCCCATGGCTGTGGTGACACCAAAGAAGATCTAAAATGTCACAGGAGCAGCTCCTGTCCCTTCCCTGCCCCTGCTGAGGCTGATCCCAGCACAGCTCAGGCTTTGCTGTGAGGGAGCACGGGGCTCTTTTCTGTCCAGCACCTGCTCCCAGACACAAAAATCAGCTCAGGGACACCCTTGGGAGCCTTTAACCATCCCCAAATGTTCCCTGCCTCTCTCTGTTGGAGGCTGCACTTACTTCCAGAGCACCTCCAGGCGCAGTTTGATGGTGCCCAGCTCGGTGATGTCCACGATGATGGCCTGGGGTTTGGTGCTGAAGAAGTTGATGCTGTCACAGGTCACCACCCCAACCAGGATGGTGGCCAGACCTCGCAGCTCTGTCACCTGCAGGGACACAAAAACACATCAGTTCCATCTCAGGGCTGCACAGAATTTATTGTTTTAAATGTTATTATGAACCAAGTAGAAAGAGCAGGAGGTGTGGAGGGCATTTGTCAGATTTTCATAAGCTGACAAAAAGAGTAAAACTATCATTGTCACAAAGTAATGCAAGTTTTTACAAAAATTATGGTAAAACAGGGATGTGAATTAGCTTCTCATCTGATCCTCAGTGTGCAGTGAAAGTGAAAAGCCACCTGATAACCCATTCCCAAAGCAGAGCTGGCAGGAGCCCCAGATGCTCCCATGAACCCAATTCCTCTGCAGAGCTCTTTTCCAGCTGCCACGAGCCAAAGGCTGCACTGGCACAATTTCCCAGTGGGACGGGATCCAGCAGAGCCCTCAGGCTCAGCTCTTTGGGGTGACAGAGCCCAGCCCAGCAGTGGAAATGCTGCTCAGGGTTAACCCCACTGCAGGGCAGTGTCAGAGCCCAGGGAGGGATTTCTGGATGGGAATTGTCTGCTCTGAGAGAGAGCAGCACTACAGGTACTGAACACCCACATGGGTGATAATAATATCTACAACCACCTCTGTCCTCCAAATCCAGGCTTCAGCATAGACATTCCCAGATATTCATGTAGGATTTAAAAAAAAAAAAAAATAACAAAACACAATCACCTATCCCAGGCCCCAGATGCATTAATACAGTTAAAAGTGCCAGGAGCAAAGGAAAAACAGATGTAATGTCCCTTCACTAGGCAGAACATGGATTAAATGCCATTTTTTGCATAGTTAGAAAAAGAAAATGATTTAAAGATTTTGAGAAATCCTTGGTAGCCTAAGGGGGAAGCAGAAGAGCTGTTAACCCACTGATTCCAATCCATTAAACACCACACCTTGATTTCAAACTTCTCATGGAGGTTGGGTATAAAAATCTTCTCTTCCTCATCCCACGTTTGGCTGTCATCAGTCTCAATTTTGCCTTTCAGCCTCCATTTTTGGCGTCCCAGCCTCACAAACACCTGGAAACCACAAAGAAAAGAGGATGTAGGGCCAGCATGTCCCAAATTATCCCCCCCAGTGCTCAGTTCCCACTGCTCCTGCTCACAGAAGCAAAGCCAGCCCTGACCCCAGAACACTGGAAACACAGAAAAATGGGGACAGGAGTTGGGGTTGCAGTTTGAACCCCTGCAGTCACAGGAAATGCCACCCCTGCCCTCCTGGACAATAAAGAACAAATCCAGCACTGGGTACTGCACCTCGTACTGGTCCCCCGGGCACAGACGTGCAAAGCCCACCAGCCCTGCAAAGAGAAGGAAAATTCTCAATATTTGTAGAGTTTTACAAAGCTCCCCAACACCTCAGCTTGCAATAAATCAAGTGATAGTCTGGGGAACAGCCCTGCTTGTCCTCAGCTCTGTGCAGAATCCACACCACCAGCCCAGAACTCTCCTAAAGGACAGCATTTAACTGAGCTCAGGAAAGAAAGCTCATCAGCTTTTTATTCAAATATAAAATACCATGATAGGTCTGTTTTATGATGCTGAAACAAAAATAAATTTACTGAAATTCCATTCAAGATCTCCTTGATTAAAGAGACTCTCAGTGGATCAGATCATTATACAGAAACCCCAAATCAATGAATGAGTCTGGAAGGGAAGGAGAAGGAACTCACCTTTCATCTTGACATGAAACTCCCCCAGATGGACCTCCAGTGCCCCCTCAATAAAGCACATGTCCTGGAAGAAAGGCTGCAGTCACCAGCACTGCAGGCTAGCTGCTTTCCCACTCATGCCTTTCCTTTTAAATCACTTCATCTCTAACTTTTTTTTTAAAGGACACACTAACATTTTCACCAGCAAAGGCAGATAAAATGAATACAAATGGATTCTGTAAAATAAAAAAGCTTCCACAGAAGAGTGGAACTCATTGAGCTCCTCACTGTCAGTTATCTTCCATCCCTGGTGTTGTAAAAATAACATTTCCTTCTTCCACTGGAAGTATGGGATGAGTTGAAGCCATAAGAGATCCCAGTATTAAAGATTTTTTATGTAATGTACCTGTATATTATTCACACATGTTAAGTTTTTGACCCACACCATTAATAACAAAGCCAGCAGCAATTCCCAGCACTGTTTTTGGGATGGAACAGGCAGGTCCTGGTTACAGGAGTGCAGATTTTCCTACCTCTGTGCACTCCTGGACGTTCTTGTAGAGCTCCAGCAGGCTCTCCCTGGAGGCTTTGGTGGAAGGGGACAGGGAAAAGGCTTCTTTCATGTTGGTGGCCCCGTCCCGCAGCCTGCACTGGATGCAGTAAGCTTCATAGAGCTCTTCTACCTTTGAAATACGGGAAACAGGGACTGGAGTTACCCTGGCATGGTTTTAAGGAGTTGTGGAAAGGAATATCAACAGTGTTTCATGGAAAAAAATACCCAAACCAACAACCAAACCAACCCCTCTGTCAGAGCACTGCAGAACGCTGCAGCTCTGCATTTCACACACTGAGTGCAACAGTTTGCTCCTCAACATCCCATGCTTTTGTCAGGAATGCTTTGTGTCAGGAATTCAATCAGACTGGAAATGAGGAGCAGAGGAACGCTTTGCTCACTGAAGTGCAGAGCAGGAAAGCAATTCCTGAGCACAGACTCACAGCCCTGAGCTGTCAGCTCTGCCAGAGAAAGGTTCCAAAGAGCTGGAACCTCTGCAGCACAGACACATCCCCAAAACTGCCCCGTGGAAGGGGAGAGCCCTCCAGGCTGCCCTTTCTGAATCCACTGGCACAGAATGCAAACTGATTTCACAGGAAAACTCCGCCTGGGCCGTGCCCAACATTCAACATCTATGAATAGAACCATTCAGGGAAATAAATAAATAAAAATCCCCTCTTATAGAAAGAGTGGCTCCAGCTTCCAGCAAGGCCCCAGCACTCTCCCCTTCAGATGAATTATAATCCAAGTGCTTTCCATGCAATCACAAAGCACTGTCAGCCTCACAGGCACAAACCCCTTACCTTGCTAATGTGAAACTCCAATTTTCTGATGTATCTCTCCACAGAGCGGATTTGCTTTTGAAGAGGGCACAGAGAGAGAAAGGGATGTGAGAATTCATGTCCTAAATGTGTCATTAAGTGCACAGCAGACACATCATCCATTCTCCTCTATTTGTGATGTTCCTTCTCCTCCCCAGCAGCCTTACCTTATCCAGGTCGTAGTAGAATGCCTGAAAAGAGAAATAGCACAGCTGAAGAGGAGAGCACCTCCATTTACCCTGCAATGACACTCTCATTTACACTGCAAACCTCATTAGGAACATCCTAATTAGCAGTAAATTAACATTGCAAACACTGATCATTGAGCAGACCAAGGAGATCTGGTACAAGAATCATCCTAGTAAATAAACATGAGCTGAAGAACACTGCTGGATATTGAAAATGAGAGATCCAAAGTTAAATTCTCACATCCAGGGCTACCTTGCTTGGAAAATTTATGGTTGTGGTGCTTTGCTGGATCCCACCTCAGTGTTTTGACTTTACAACCCCAGGAGGGAGAAAGCACCTACTTATGTCACTTTATTCAAATATTTAACATTACAAACACCTTACCAGCCTGGAGTTCCTTTTGGTGTCCTTGTGCCGACCAGAGAGATAATCCAGCTCAGCCTGATGTGCTTCCAGGTATTCACTGCAGAGACAGAAAGCTCCCTGTCAGCTCTCCTGGTACCAGGGATCATCTGAGAGGTGTTTCCAGCAGAATGGTACCAGGATTTAGGGGGAGAACACCAATCCTAACACACACAAATATCACAGATCCCCTCAGATTTCTCTGTTCCTGACCCTGCTCTGTTAGGCAGGAGAATGGTTCATTTGCAGAGGAAGTCTCTGCTCTCCTGAAGAGGAAGAACTCACCAACCATTCCATCCTAGAGAGCCAAAGAGGTGGAACAGCTGCTTTACAAAACCAAACTGCAGGAGCCCTGCACAGGTGAGGCAGGGCAGATGCCACTCCGTGGTTTTACATACAGAGCTGAACACCAATAAAGGCCATTTCTTCATGCAACCATTCCTTTTTCCAGACTGAGACCATTTTGCAAGGTGTGAAGCTCCTGGTGCCAGCTGGCTTCTCTACACCCATGGGCTGTGCCTTACAACTTTCCACAGGGCCCTAAACCTTTTCAGCTGAGACCACCTCCTTCCAACTTTGCTTTTAACACAGAGCACACTTAGGCAATTTTTTCCTCTAATGTTTAAAAGGGAACCAGAATCACCTGGTAAATACTACATTATTAGACACAGTGTCTGAGCAGTCAAAATAACTTCATTTCAGACAGCTTCACTTCCTCACATTAGCTTTGATGCATTTCATTTTCTCTGTTCCAAAAGGTCCCCCAGGACCCCACACTTCTCCAGCTCTCTGCTCTGAACACCTGCCCAGGAACAGCTCAGTGCAGGAGCAGCCAAGGCTGGAGGCACCAAAATGTTCATTTACCTTCTAGAAAATCTCCACCACTGTTAGACTGAGGTTTGGTGGAATTAGCAGCTAAATGGAGTGGTTAACAGCACAAAGAGTTACTTTCTATAGCAATAAAGAATCAGGCACGTAAAATATGTTCTGTACTAAAAAATTCAAGTCGCTCCAGCCCAAGTGGACTTAGTCTGCATTTACTTAAAATTTGGCCTTTGCAGTGCCATTTGATCCAGTTGTTTTCTGGAGGTTCCTCCAGTCAATTAGGCAGGAGGTTGTTCATGTGGCACTCGTGCAAAACTGGCAACAAATTCTGAGCCACTTTATAGCTTCTCCTCCCTGAGCTCAGATAAATTCTCAGCTCTGCAAAAACATTTGGCTTCATTGTTTCTTTTAAATCTAAATCCTCTAATAAGACATTGGTGGATATTTTTAGGGCTAAGACTTCATAGTCTTTTATTGGGCTAAAAATGTGACATATCTGACTTTATGAAGTGTTACTACAGTGCATTTTATGTCCTCTGCTTAAGGAAACAAACTGAGCAAAATGAGTACAGTAGCAAAACGTGGGGGACAGCAGCAACACAGGCAGGAACTGTTTATAAAATGACAGCAGAAAGAGCTCCAGGGTTTACAAACCCAGGGAAAGGGATTTTATCTTCTGATAGCAGCTGCAAAGTCAAATGAAGTTCCTGTGATAACAGACTCAGGATAGTCTGGGAAATCAAAAAGCTGAAGTTTTCAGGGGTGCCTGCTTAGACCTTTCCCTTACAAGACACCCAGAGATCACAGAGTCCTTTTGAACTCCACAGTTTAATCCTATTAAAAGAAGGCAGGGGGAAAAAAAACCAAAAACCAAACAAAAAATCCTCATCCTGACACCCTCCTCCTGTGAGTGCTCAGTAATTAGCACAGGCAGAACAGAAATTTCCCTCTCTGTCTTTGCAGGGCACACCCTCATTTTCAGACTCGATTTTAAGTCGGATTTTTGAGTCCAAGCAAACTCCACACAGTTCCCTGTCCAGAAAGTTCTTGCCAATCACTGCCCAGATCCCTGCACTGCCCCATCTCTCACAGCCACTGACGCTTTCCAGAGTAATAAACCCATAAAAAACAAAACCATCAGAGCACTTTGTTTGCAAACAGACTGTCTGAGAGTGAATCAAACTTGTTTTGCAAGGTCCAGGCTTTTGGGAAGTCACCACAATGTTCAGAGAGGGCAGATGCAGACAGAGCACAGTGACACGCAGATGTAAGCAGCATGACTAGGCAAGGCAAATTATAATATTGAAAAAGTTCTTACTTAAGTCCTTTCTTCAAAGCTTCAAAAATTTTCTTCACCTGCAGTGGCTTTGGATCCCAGATGAGTGCCCCCTTCTGCAGGGAATTGTAGGCTTTGGGGGGTTTCAGGGACATCCTGGATCTCACTGAGCTTCTGCTGAGGGATTTGCTGCAGAAAGAGAAAAGAAACAGAGGAAAGATGCAAACCCCATCACTGGGAAGAGAGGACTGAGCCACAAAATTCCAGGTTCAATCCAACCCCACACTCACTGATGCAGAACCCCCAAATTGCTAGGACCCTGGGGCAGAGAACAGACCCCACATACAATAGATCATTATCAAAGGTTTTTTCAGCATCTAGCACCTCTGTTAATTACTTTTAAAAGCAACTGCAAAATCAAAATTAAACATTGTTTCTAACAGAGGTCTCCCACACAGAATTTTTTGTGCCAACACCCTGAGCCATCAGTTATAGACAGATTTAAAGCAGAAAATGAGCTCTCTGCAAATAATTGCCGCCTGGCTTACCTCTGTCTATACACTGCTCTAAGTCTGGGCTATTTTTATATAGGTTTGTTAATAATCCCCCTAAGTAAAGCCTCTAAAACAACATTACCTAAAGAAGTTTCCCATTCTGCCAAAGCAAGCCAAACCAGCCAGCTCCTCTCTGAAAAGCTTTCTGCCTTCTCTGAAATTTCCATCCTAAATTGAGCTCACCTGGAGAAATGATGGGCTTCATCAGGCTCAATAGTTAACCCCTGGCTGGTTTCAGTTCCAGCATGGGATGGAGGCCTAAGGAGATTATTGTGCTGGGTGATTAAAGCCCAGCCCAACACACCTAAGAGCTGTCCTTAGTCCTATTAGAGAAGCCCTTGAGGAACTACTTTAATTATCCCTGTCCTAAATTTCCACTTAACTCCATTTTTAAACACATGTTCTGCAAAAAATCCCATAAACTAGGTGTTGCCAAACATTACTGGATGGTTCATTTCCTCCCAGCACTGATTATCTTGGTTTTTTATGATGCCTTAGTGTAAAGTATTAATTAACCAAACCATTTGGAGCCAGGTTACCTATAACAAGCAACATAACTGTTAAATTAGAAATTTTCATTAGTATTACTTTTCTTGATTATGGTAATGTATCTTTGAGTATTTAAAGTGAGAGTTTGAACAGGAATAACACTGCAAGGATTTCTGTGAGCAGCTCCAAGGGCTCTGTGCTCTGTTCCCACACTGTTACACTGCAGAATTCTCTAATTAGCAAGATACCATATAGAAGAGACACAATAATTCTGTTCTGAAATTTAAAAGCCCAAATTACTCCTGGGTTTTGTTTCAATTTGGAATTTACCTTCAGATTTTTGGAGTGTGGATCCGAAATTCTGGAGATTATTTCCCTTCAGTTGAAAGTGCAGGATTTAAGTGCTGCACAGCCAGGCTGGGATTTCCCACCCCCCTTTTCCTCAGCATCTCCTATTGGTGTTGCCCTATGAGCACTGATGTTAAAAACCCCATT
The DNA here is from genome assembly GCA_009741485.1 of Malurus cyaneus samueli. Classification (NCBI taxonomy): domain Eukaryota; kingdom Metazoa; phylum Chordata; class Aves; order Passeriformes; family Maluridae; genus Malurus; species Malurus cyaneus. The sequence continues at coordinate 14,120,961 of CM019231.1, read as the reverse complement.
TTCATGCATTTCCTACAAAAGTGAAGTAGCTGAGATGCCTGCAGGGCCAGTAGCTAAAAGCTGAATGCTCTGTGCCTGCTTTCCCTTGTGAACTTGATAATTCCAGTATCAGATTTCCCACTTTATAGATAACACTAATAACATTTACTTCCTGTGCAGACCCTTGTGGGGAAACACGAAATCGTGTGTCTGACAGAGAGACTCAAGGGGAAATTGCTAAAGAAAAGCAGAAATATATTTAACATCTGCTCTAGAATGTCCATGTGGGCCTGATTTGTGTGTCATCCTTTGGACAGACCTTGCACTGGGCCCCTGCAAACTCCTGCTCAGTTTTGTAACAGTGCCTGAGGGACAGATAAGTTAGGAAAGGGCTAAATTTAAGGGCTGGATTTAAAAAGTTCTTGTCCATGCCAGGGCAGGCTCCTATATTCACTGGGCTGTGACTGAGGGTCTAATACAGAAATCTTCCTTATTGCAGTGATTCCTGAACAAAACTGCCCATCTAAACGCTTAAATATGAAAAACAACATCAGAAAAATGCATAAAGAGAGGCGTTTGGTCAAAAACCCAGAGGCAGGAGGAGAACCTTCAGGGACAAATGAACTCCTCAGTCTGGTGCCCTGGGCTCTGCTGGAGAATTTCTGCTCCTGGTAGATCCTGGTGGATCCTTCCCCTGCAGAACTCTGCACTGTTTGTCTACTCTGACTGAATTTTCTTCCAGATCTTGGCAGCTGGTGTGATTTTAGGTGTCTGATCTAATTTTCACTTTCACCAATAAATTAATTGATTCAAACTGAAGACTTCTCGATTGTGCCACAATCACAGAGGGATTTCATTTTTTGCTCATACTTTACCCTGCTGTGTTTAACTAAAAGTGTAATTCAGAGATCTGTTTCTTTGCAAAGGTATTTCATTACATGAGTCAGGTATTTTCCTGATGGACAGCAGGATTTTTTGAGCACAATTCTCCTGGAGGAACACTTCCCAATCCCTCTGTGTGCTGCTGCTAAATGATTCACTTGGTTATTGCTCTAGCATGCACTGGCAGTCAGAGATTGTATTCATTTTCCATTTATAGGTCATATCTTCTAAAAGCACTCAAGATTTACAGGGATTTACCGGGATTGCTGAATTCAGAAAAAACCATAAGAGCATTTCTGCTGGAAAAGCTGCAGTTACTACACAGAGCGATGCTGCCTGAGAAATTACAAACAACAAAATGGGGAAATCAGTGCAGGATGGTTCTACAATGACAGAGTCCAGCTGAAAACTGAATTCGGGCTGCAGCTTAGCTGGGCTCTGGGCTGGCTCTGAGCAGGGAATTTGCAGGGGCCTTTTGGCCTCTCTGATTGTCCCTCTGCCCTGTCTTTCCTCAGCCTTTCCTCCCACACGGGGCTGCTCTGCTCCATCACTCGTGGAGGATCTGACTCAGCTTCAATCACAGATTTTGCCAGGATTCACCATTAACATCCCCAGGTCCAGGAGATTTTAAATGACCCTCGCAATTCCACAGGTTTAGTCAGAACCCAGCAGCTCCAGGAGGGCTGCAGCCCCTCAATTTCCCCAGCAATGGGGTTTTTTAGGAGTTGGAGCATCCCCTGTGTGTGCAGGGAGTGTTGAGCTGTGGGACACCGGGGAAGCTCAGCCCTTGATCAGTGCAGGGCCAGAGCTCTGCAATTTTGGGTGGAAATGAAGGGAAATCTCCAGGAGTGCCCAGGGTTGGTGCTCCCAGCTCTGCCCAAAATGCTTTGGGTTTGGTGTCACTTTGGGATTGGTGTCACTTTGGGTTCAGTGTCACTTTGGGTTCGGTGTCATTTGGGTTTGGTGTCATTTTGGGTTTGGGTCACTTTGGGATTGCTGTCCCTTTGGGTTTGGGTCACTTTGGGCTCAGTGTCACTTTGGGATTGGTGTCACTTTGGGCTCAGTGTCACTTTGGGTTTGGGGTCACTTTGGGTTCGGGGTCACTTTGGGATTGGTGTCACTTTGGGCTCAGTGTCACTTTGGTGTCACTTTGGGCTCAGTGTCACTTTGGGATTGGGTCACTTACGCCAGTTTCCTGCTCTGCACTGTGCTGAATCCCGTGAAGGAGCAGCTCCTGCTGATGCCACCCCCGTCCCCAGGGGACACAAAGGTGAGTTTGACCGACATGGCTCCCCGTCAGTGAGGCTGCTGGCTCCTGGAATAAAACACAAAAACAGATGGGACCAAACCTTCCTGGCAGCTCTTGTGCTGCTGCAAGCGCTGAGCTGCATGCAAGTGGAAAGTCAAAACAACACACAGCAGAATAAATTGGAAAAAAAGGCTTGTCTGCAATTCACGTTTCCTCTGTTGCCATCCACTGTACAATTAATAAGGGATGAGTAGTCTAAAAAGAAATCTCTCATGCCCTCTTCAATTTCTGATTGATTTTACAAACTTCACTGTGCAAAAGCCAGAGCAGCCTCAATTCAGAGGCTCTCTCCATTTCTGACTTTTGAAAAACACTGTAATTGTCCCACTGCTCCAGGAGTGCAGGCCAGCCTGAGTATTCCCAAATCAGCGTGGATGCCAGAACAACACTCAGGCTCCAGACTCAGTCAGGTCCAAAAGCAGCTCCTGCACTCACAGAGCCACGCTGCAGTCAGGGCTGGAATTGGCTCTGTGGTGCTTGAGCCCAAATCTGGTTTTAACAGTAAATTTCAGGTTCATGCTCCTCCTCTGGCAGGGCTTCTCTTGGATTGCTCTCTTGTTTTCCATCAGTCAAACTCTTTTGCTTTTTGGAGGATTGTGTTCTCTGCCATATGGCTACAGAATCCAAGTCCCAATATAAGTAACAGACACATCCTTCAAAGCAGCTGTAGAAAATCACCCAGACAGTTCATATACAGAAAAATCCCCTTCCTTCCTTCCCCCCTCAAGCTGGTGTAACGTAAACACCACCAGTGAGTAAATCTGGGTATAACAAAAAGCTGGAGGATGTGTCTGGAGAGAGAAGTACAAACTCCAAGGAGTTCTCCATGCCCTGTGCAGGAGTTTGTCCCACATTACAGAACTCTGAAGAACACCCTCAATCCATTGGGGTGGAAGCTGGAGAGGAACTCTGCACTGAGCCCTCGTGGCTCCATCACTCAGGAGTGTCAGACTCTCCCTGGCTCTGCACAGCTTGGACAGAAACCTCTCCCTGCCTGGAAATGCTGCCTGCAAAGAGCTGAGTGCTTCCCAAGAAAGGGGGATTGGAGAGGATTCTGGGCAAGTCTGGGAATTATAGACTTGAGGCACCAGCATCTACCAAAGCATGAACAAAATTTGGAGGTCCTGCAGTGATCCTGCTCAGGAGCAGCTGCTCAGTCACTCCCTGGGCTGAGCTCTGAGCTCCCATTTCCCTGCCTGTCCTAAAGGCTATGCCAGGCTCAGGAATCACCTGGGAACAACAGGCAGAACATGTGGAACAAGGTGTGACAATGGGAAATCAGAGCCAAGCTCACGGTGTGCAGGGAGGTGCTGAGCATGGCCAGGATTTCACTGCTCAGAGCATGGAAATCCATGGAAATCCACAGCCTTGGGAGCATCCACAGAAATCCTTCACATGGAAAATTCAGGTGCCTCTTCACCACCTTTTAACAGTACAGCACTTATATTCTCCTGCTTTAAAAAGATCATCCTTAGCACCCCTAATCAGACCTTTGAGTTCATCACATCACAGCTGAAGTTTCAAAATATTTTCCATTCTTCCCTCTAGTTTTCAGATGTTTGTGAGTCTGTGAACTGTCACCCCATCAAAAGGATCATTAGCCTGAAAAAAGCATGCGACTTACTGAAAAATGGAATTGCATAACAAGCTGTTTGAGGAGGAAATAAAAGGAATAGCCTCGTGGTTATTGACCACATCCCTCATCAAGGCTGAGCCAGATTCCCAGGATCTGTTTTTCAGCTCTTTAACCTGGGAAACTCAGTTCATGGGTATAAAGGAGGAAGAAAGGAGGAGCAGCTGCTCTAAACCTGCATGCAATGAGATTTTGGAGCAATATGGAACAAACAAAACCAGGCAGACCCTTGGCAGGGAACAGAAAATGGAAAATTATGAGAGGAAAATCTGTGCCACTGACCTCTTGATGTGAAGGACTATGTGGGAAATGTACAGACCCCCAAAACTCAATTAGTGAAAGAAGCAAATTGCCCAAATTGCCTAGACCTGGCCTGTGTGTTTGTGGATCAAAGATAATCCTGATGTCCAGAAGATGCACTGCTGCACATCAGCAGAAGCCAGAGCTGCCCTGGCCCTCGATGGACATGGCCAAAAACATTTCAGCTTTTTGGGGTCATCTCCTTCCTGTGACTGCCCAAAGCTCCGTCCCCAAGGCCACTGACCCTGGCCTGTTCTGCTCCAATGCGCTGCTCCTCTCAAAAACAATTCACAAACACATCTTCCAACTCCCTGAGAATGGAGAGAATTTAAACAAAGAGCCATTAAAGGGGTTATCTTTCTTGCACCAAAATTATGCCAACAAAGTCAATACCTCTTGGTGCACACTCATATATGTACTTTTTGTAGTGACCCAGAAATCTTATGGCTCATTTCTCACTTCTGAGCAGATGACCATAAGCTGGATGTCAAGAAAACATTTTATTTGTAAGAAAGACTTCTAAATGCAGTTGTTTAAACAGAGGGGTTTGGCAGGAGTGTCTGTATAAAAGTGCTGAGCTGTGTTACAAGTGCCCCTGAGCAAAAGCATCTGGACACATCTCAAATCATGCCCTGCCCTCAGGGTGGAAATGAAAACCATATAAAAACCCTGACAAAGCTGAGTTCAAATCTGCCTTCAGCTGTAGCCTCTGCTGTGCAAAAAGCCCATCCAAACAGGGGTGATGCTCTGGGGAGCAGAGGAACCCCTTTGCTTCCCCCAAAGCACAGAATGGGAATAGAGCAGTGAGCAGGGGCTGTGTGTGCAGAACACAAAAATAGCAACCCAAAATACAGATTATTGCCAGGGGCAGCTGGACACCAAACCACTGGAAAAACCAGGGAGTCTTGACAAAGTCTGATGAAGTTTTGAGTGTGGAGCACACCTCCCAACTGCCAGGGAATCACTGACTTTTTAGCACGTGTGATTGAGACTTCAGGTTTCAGAAATCTGAGTAAAAAAATAACTTTTTTTCAGATGGAAGGAGCAGATTTGTTTGGCCCTGTTTCAGCAATCCCTTTGCCATAACAGACATTGGTGTTTAACCTTTGGTGTCACCAAATGTGGGGTTCCTGTGCAGCAGGAGGACACACAAACTGCATCTTCTGCTGCCTCTCCGAGGATGTTCCTCGAGCCAAACGACCTTCACCTTCCACAAACAAAATCATGGTGTCTGTTTGTGTTTATGGCTAAACTCTTCCAGCCCTACTCACATCTTTAATTGTTTCTGGGCACAATGGTTTCAACAATTTTGGGAGGAAAATATGACTCACTGGCTCCTGGCAAAATGTTTCTGCTCGTGTTTTGTGCTTTAAATTAGTGGCCATGTTTTTGTGTCAGCATCTCCAAGGGGTCTGCTTGCTGAACCTTGCTGGAGTAAAGCATTTGTGTGTATTATCACAAAATAATACTTAATTCAGTATCTGGTGATTCAACAATTTATTGGAGGGACTTCACCCTCAAATCTTAGATTTGTGCCTATCAAAGGACTCCCTCGGTGGATTTGTGCACAGCAGAACCCACAAAGTTCATTGCAGATTTCCAGCTGAAATCTAGGCCTTTCATAACATGGTTTTATAAAATTCACATCATGACAGCCAAACAAATGTATTGGTTCTGTTCATCTCTGCTGAAACCCAGCTTTCGCTGCACAGAACCAAAATCAGCAGTGACTCAGTACAGGAACATTTAGGGCCTTCAGAGATTTTCTCTGGACTTTAGAAAGGTTTGTAAAAATCCCTTCACTGTAAGCTCTTCACTCTGCTTTACTGTAAATTCCAGGCTTTTGTAGTCTGGGCTGTTTGTCTACCAGCACATTGACGTAATCACAATTATTTAAATTCACATTTATATAGGGACAGTGGGATTAACAGACCCTTCTGAATGCTCTGATGGATATCCAAAAACACTCGCAGCAGACGATGGTGTTTGTCCTTCATGGCACTGATAAAGAGAGATTGCCATGCTGTATCACAATCCTATCAAAGATTAGGGATCAAATCCTATCTCTGCTCTTCAGCATTCCTCAGGAAAACCATTGACCTCGGTAGCAATGTCTGCTGTGCTACATAAACACTCCACTTTTATCGTTCAGACCCTTTACATTTTAAGCGTTTTTGTTCAGTTGTTTGACAAACATTCTATTTATACAGTTATTGGCAGAACTGAGAAAAACATATCTGGTTATTTTCAAGAGAAGAAATATCATTTGAGTTAGGGAGACACACAGTGCCCTTGATCCCAGAATACATCTCAGAATACATCTCAAAATAGGTGTTTTCACACAATGTTACACCCAAATAGGGATCTTTCTTCAATCAAATACTGTTTGAGGAAAGAACTCCCAGCACAAGGATTCCCAGCAGAATGGGAACAGGTTTGGTGAATTCCCTCAAGACAGGAATTGTGACTGTTCTGTACACTGCTGTCTCACACCAACACGTGTGAGCTGTAACTCCCACCAGAGACAGGGAGAGCCCTGCAGACACAGACACAGCAAATGTGGGCTTGATAGGGAGTTTTTATCTGCTACAACAGATCTGTGAAAAGGGAGAGAAGGGACACAAACAGCTTCCACCCATTCATTGGACATTTCTGCTGGGTTAAGATTGAGCAATAGGAGCAATTACATCACAGTTTTGTTACAGATGGAGCTTTTGCTCCCCTGTGTAGCTGCACATATCCCACAGAACTTCTTGACCTGAGCATGTTTAACTCAGATTATGAGATGAGCCCTTTACTCTGCACCAAACTTACATCTGTCAGGCTGTATCTTCAAAATGTCAAATGATTCATGAATACAATCCCACTCTCGTAGGTACTTTAGGCTCTTAGGAGCTACTTCAGTTGATTTTTAACAAGAATTATATTCAGAGCTTCCATTATTTAGAAAGACAGGACTTCAGCGTGTAACTATTGTTGGTCCTTTTGCAAATTTAATCTATGCAGATTCAGCTCTTGAATATATATTTAAACAGTGCAGATCCGACACACTTTCCTCCTAGCCATATTCAAGCCATTAAAAGAGAATCAGATAAAGAGCTTTGATCCAAGGCACTGCTGTAGTCATTAAACCCTCCCACTCTTCATGCCAGCTTCTGGAAATGCCATTCTGGAGCCCGGGCTTCCCAGGCAGCAATCACTTTAAATATCACTTTAAATACCATGAGGGCTCTCAGACAGTTTGTCCCATGCTGGAGGTCAGGTCTGACAGCCCCATTTCCAGAAGGTTCTTTGAACTCAACTCTCAAGTGCAGGATGAGTCGCTTTTCGAGCCTGCACCCCAAATGTTCCTGCATTTCCAATCACTTTCCATCTCACACGCAGCTCCAGGTTCTGTTCTCAGTGTGCACATCCAGAGGAAATTCTACAGCCATTTATTCCAGATTCCTGGTGGAATCCAGCAGCAGGAGCTGGCCTGGCCCAGTTAATGACCTGGAAATGATTTTTCATGGTGCTGTGTGCACTCAGTGCCTCCCACCAGCAGCTGTGGGAGCTCAGGGGGAGCTGAGATGGATCAGCCCTTGGACTGTGCCCTCCTTGGGGCAGTGTGTTCTGGGGTCACAGAGGCTGTGAACCCCTTGGGGCAGTGTGTTCTGGGGTCACAGTGGCTGTGAACCCCTTGGGGCAGTGTGTTCTGGGGTCACAGAGGCTGTGAACCCCTTGGGGCAGTGTGTTCTGGGGTCACAGTGGCTGTGAACCCCTTGGGGCAGTGTGTTCTGGGGTCACAGTGGCTGTGAACCCCTTGGGGCAGTGTGTTTCTGTGAACCCCTCTGTCTGCTCTGGCAATGCTGCACCAAGGAAAGGGGCAGTGCCTGCCCATAACCAGATCCTGTCCCATCCTTTGCCAGCCCATAACCAGATCCTGTCCCATCCTTTGCCAGCCCATAACCAGATCCTGTCCCATCCTTTGCCAGCCCATAACCAGATCCTGTTCCCATCCTTTGCCAGCCCATAACCAGATCCTGTCCCATCCTTTGCCAGCCCATAACAGATCCTGTCCCATCCTTTGCCAGCCCATAACCAGATCCTGTCCATCCTTTGCCAGCCCATAACAGATCCTGTCCCATCCTTTGCCATCCTTTGCCAGCCCATAACCAGATCCTGTCCCATCCTTTGCCAGCCCATAACCAGATCCTGTCCCATCCTTTGCCAGCCCATGGCACATCCCTTGGTGATGTTCCTGCTGTGTCACACCCTCCGAGGTGCAGGGAGCTCTGCCTTTCCCCTGGGGAGGAACAGCACCATTCACCCCTTCCCAGCACCATTCACCCCTTCCCAGCACAATTCACCCCTTCCCAGCTGATTTACAAGCGCAGGCCTCGCTGTGCTGCTCTGGATTCAATTTGCAGCCTGCTGACAATCTCCAAGGCTGAATCAGGGCTTGAGGAATGTGTCAGCTCTGCAGGCTGGCCTGCCTCAGCTCCTGCAGTGCTGCAGAGTGCAGTGAGATACAGTGCAGAGGGGACTGCAGTGAGAACCACTGCAAACCCACAGAGTGCAGTGAGATCCACTGCAGAGCTGCAGAGTGCAGTGAGATCCACTGCAGAGGGGATTGCAGAGAACTCCACTGCAAACTCACAGCGTGCAGTGAGCCCCACTGCATCCCCACTGCAGTCCCATTGCAGCCCAGATTGCAGTCAGTCAGCCCCAGTGCAGCCCCAGTGCAGCCCCAGTGCAGCCCAGATTGCAGCAGGAGCAGATGGAGCTGAGGCACAGCAGCTTGCAGGGATGAACAGAACAGGCTGCTCTTTTCAGGACAAAGGGAAGCTCCCCTGGCAGTCAGGCACTGACCCCAGCACTGCCACCCCTGAGAGGTTCCTCCTCCCCAGTTCTGAGCCCCGAGGATCACTCCTCTGTGACACCTCCTGGTTTTCCCCATCCTGTGCCTGAATTTATGCTGCAATCACATTTCCCAGGTGTGATCGTGTCCCCAACCATCCACCCTTCTCCTGCAGGAGCCCATCTCAGGTTAATCACGACATTAGGAAGGCCCTTAAGCTCAGCTTTGGGCTGTGCAAAGTCCCAAGGCTGAGTTTCAACAGCAGCCACAATAATTAAAATGTTTCAATTATTACACTGAGAAGGATTTATTAACCAAACCAGATGACAAACTCCCAGCAAGAGAGGAATCTGATGTCCAACAGCTTGTGGGATGTAATTTGTTGTCTTCAAAAACAGAACTCTGTGAATCAGAATGTCCTGGAGCTTCTGAAGTGGGACAAACTGGCATTTACCTGTCTGACCAGGAGAATGTCCCTTTAGGAAGAATTGAACCATCCCAACCACTTCCTATGGCAACCTTGATTTATTCCCATAAATGTTACCAAACCTCTTGTGCCACAGAAATAATGAAGTTATTGCTAAGTTAGGATCAGTAACCCAAAGAACACTGGAAAAAAAGTATATAAAAATTAATATTTCAAGAGGGAAATAGAAAGGAGACAAGGTTTATGCCTTAAAGCCAAATATTTACTTGTGGGAAAACCCAAGAACTTTGGATGCATGTGGGTATATCTGTACTTTTCCCTTCACTTCTTACCAGTTCCTAATGGACATGCTCTGACATTCATGACCCACGTTTTTTATGCTGTTACTCTCTGCTTTTATTTGCTTTGGGCTTGTTTATAATGAGGTGAACCTTGCACAGCCCAGCTCTAGCTCCTATAAAATCTGTGTCTTAAATGGCCAGATTTAGTGATTTTGCTGTGGAGAGAACAAGCCCTCCATCCCATCTGGAACCAGATGCTTCACCCCTTCAAACTGAGCTAATGAGGATGGGGATATGTTCAGGAGAACTCCTGTGTGAGCCTTTGGGATTGTGGAATGAGTGCTGCAAAGGCCTGTTGTTCCCATGAAGGAAGGGCAGGAGGATGGCAATTCCTCCAGGAGGGAAATTTGGGGTGCAGCACTTGCTGGAAGGCTCCTGCACCCCAAGCCCTGCTGATCCCAACACCATTTCACCCCCTGAGCTGCCCCAGGGATCCCACAGAGAGAGGATCCCTGTGGCGATGGGAGCTGCTGTGACCCTCCAAACCAACCCTGTCACACACAGCCAGGGCTGGCTCTGCTCTGGGAGCATCTCTGACCCTCCAAACCAACCCTGTCACCCACAGCCAGGGCTGGCTCTGCTCTGGGAGCATCTCTGACCCTCCAAACCAACCCTGTCACACACAGCCAGGGCTGGTTCTGACCCTCCAAACCAACCCTGTCACCCACAGCCAGGGCTGGCTCTGCCCTGGGCCACCTTTGGCACCTCTGAAGGGACTCCAAATCACTGCACTCAACACTTGTATTGAGGATCAGACACTGAAAATCATAATTTCTGGTATAAATCTGACTAAACAAGAACATTTTTTAAACTAACTTTGCCCATCAGTGTGTTTTTAAAACATAAAGAGTCCTCTGCTTGTAGTTTGGGAAGAGATAAAATGATAAGGACCTTCTCTTCTCTGCCCAGTGCTGCTCCCATCAAAGTCCCTGGGAGCATTGCCATCCCTTCAGAGATGATGAACAAGGCCTTGGAGGTCATGATTTGGCACTCAAACTGGAAAAATATGTAAGTGTGGCGCTTTTTTTCATTTTTAGAAAAGATGCATCAGATTTTCCCTCTGGTTCCTAGCTCAAGCTTCTTTAAAATAATGATCCTTGGTTTGTCTTTGTGTGTTCTTCATCAGTCCTTCCCCTGCAGCACGGAGCAGGTCCCCTGCACTGAGCCACAGCAGCAAAAAGGAATTTTCTGCAGAATAAAGTCTTGTGAGACACAGTCATTACATGCAGAGGAAACTGGGTTTAGTGGGGCCCTAGTTCCCCTGGGGACTCCCATAATATAAATTATTAATAATAAAAATAAACATTGGCTAGCTTGAACTTCTCTTCATTCCCTTGGAGCTTATTTTTGTGATGGAATTAGCTAAATAAAGCCCACTTGAAAGAATGTTTAATTGCAAACTATCCAAAGAAAACAAAATGGAACTAATTGGTTCTTAGATATTAAACATTCAAAAGGAGATGGCTTTGGAAGCAGCTGAAAGACTGATGTGCATTAGGATACCAATGGTGCAGGGAGCAGCTGAGGAAAAGGCAGCCTAAACCAGACTGAGTTTACTTTTAAACCAGACATTCAAGTTTTGTCAGTCTGGTCCTGCCTGGAAGACAGCTTTGGATGTTTCAAACCCAAACAGAATTACAGCAATACTCTCTGGAAAATGGTAAAATCAAACTTGGGTACTGACTCCTGGGCAAATGAACCTCTACAAAGCCTACAGTGATTGTTACTTCCTGGAGTGCCCCTTAAATCTCTTCCAGCCTAAAAAATTCATCCTAGCAAGGATTGTTTCAAGTGGTTTTTGTAAAGCATTTGTTTTGCTGGAGTTGGGCAGGGAGAGCTCACCAAACCAGTTCTGAGAGCACATCTCCAAAGGAGAGGGGCTGTGCCTTCATCAGAGCAGCTGAGATCTGCCTTGGCCTCTCCAATTCCCTTCCTTCAGCCCCGTGGTTTTGTATTGCTGTTTAATTCAAGTATTTCACAGCCAGCAAACAAAAATAACCTGATTGGTCACGTGAAAACTCCCTTTTCATATTCATTAAAAGTTCAATAGTTGCCACACTTATTTCAGAAGTATTTCTAGCAAGACCAGGAGGTGATGGCTCTAATGTAAAACAAGAAAAAAACCCTTGACCATAGAAGGAGGCAAGAAGTATTTAAGTTATAAAAATCATATAGTAAACACAATTTAAAAAATTAATGAGTGGTAGAAGAATTTTTCTCTGGAGGGCCACTGTGTGCAATGAAATCAGACTGGAGGTGCAGGCTCATCAGCAACATGTTTACTTTCCACTTATCAACAACTGACAGTAACGGGGTTCTGCCAGAGATAACAAATTCCTGGAAATGTCAGCCCCCTGCAAGCCAGCCCAAGCACAGAGAGCTTCACTGCAGAGAAAAGGCAGACACAACTGCAAGTGCTGAGCAGGAGTCGCTCAGCAGGATCAGCCGAGATCAAACCACTTCAGCATTTAGGCCAAAAGCTAATGTAATTTAAGGTCCCTTGAAATGTTATGAATACCATCAACAAACACGGCAAGAGCCACTCATGAAAATGCATTTCAGCTTTGTGCACAAAAAAAAATCAATCAGCTCTCTGTCTCAGACTTCTTCAAAGACTGTGAATCCAATTGTTCACTCCCTGAGGACCCAAAGCTTTTACTGCAGCTAACACATCTGCTTAGTGTTTCCTATTTTTCAGCATCACAAGGAGTTTTCCTTCGACCTTGGACTGGTTTACTCAGCATCTATGTGGAAGTACCAAACGAAACTCCAGCAGAAGAAATAACTGACTCTTCTGCCAGTTTATTTCTACATCTCTCCCCAAAAGACACAGGCAGTCCTGGAGTGTTCTCACAGGAGGGTTTTGCCAGCATGGCTGTATCTTTATGGGTTTCATTACTCAACATTCCTCAGAGCTGTGCCAGAAAATGTGTAACAAGATCTATACAACTACACAAGAAAGCTTTGTTGGTTTAAGACATCTAGTCGGGTTTTGAAAGGTATTAGCAGTTGCAGGTAATGTAAAAAATCCTTCCACGAGAACCACCAGCACCTCACTGCTATCCAAAATTGCTGTTATTTCCTACAAAACTTCTCCAGAATGAGTTGCTCTGTCAGAGACTTGTGGAATATCCTGAGCTGGAAGGGATCCACAAGGATCATCAAGCTTGACTGTTAATTTAAGGAGTGCAGGTAATGAATGAGAGCACCAGCACAGGACCTGAAATATCAGGAAAACACACAAATGAAAGAGTTCAATATCTCCAAGGATATCAAAGGCACTGTGTGTGTGTGCTGATGTGCCTTTTTGGCATCAGACAGGCCTGATTTGTGACAGATGGGATCCCCAGCACCCTGGGGACACAAAACATATTGCCAAGTGATTCCAGCAATGCACCAATTCAGATCCAGGATGAAATGGAGATTCTGACACAATCACAGCAGCGATGGCAGGCAGTGCATTCAGTGTTTGAACAGAAAAGTGGAGTTCTGCTCTGTACAACTTGGCTTGCTCAAGAGAGATATTTCACAAGAAGATACAGTTTTACTGTATTGTAAACATAATTTGACAATTACAGGTCAAAGGATGCTCGCTTATTGTTTTAAATGAAAATAAGAGTAGTCAAACTCACACATGCACACATGGGAGAAGATTAATGAGTTACTACAGCTCTGGAGAAAGCAGACACAGAAATTCTGTGCGAACTGGACAGAAGATGCAGTGTGTGTTCTCACCCAAAGCCTCCTCCTGCAGAGCATGTACTCCTTACAATTGTGGTTTTGTTCTTGAAGAACCTGAGCTCAAGCAAATTTGAGATACTTTGCATTGCTGCTTAAATGTTTTGCACTTCTGCTGTTTGTTTGCAGCAGCTGGGATGCCCACATTGATTTTCTGAGGTTATTTAAATTCTTCTTTATTTGTTAAATTATGTTGTTGCACAACACATTGGCATGTGAACCCTTCAGAAAAAGGGAGAGGCACAACTGGGCCTCAGTGGAATTAGGAGGGAGCTGCAGTGACCTCAGCAGAGTTACACAAAGGACAGCTCTATTGTCTTAGCACAATTGGAGGAGGATTTCTGCATGCCAGGGCTCTTCAGAGGTGGCATCACCTTCCAGATCAGTGCTGGGCTCCATTTCAGCCAAAGCACGGCAAAAACCCAGGGACAGATTCCCCTAAAGCCTGGGCATTGAGAACATCCACAGAAAGGTGCAGCTCCATGGATCCTACACCAACCATGAGTGACACTGTGTGACTGATACACTCAAACCATCCTACACCAACCATGAATGACACTGTGTGTGACTGATACACTCAAACCATCCTACACCAACCATGAGTGACACTGTGTGTGACTGATACACTCAAAAATCCTACACCAACCATGAATGACAGTGTGTGACTGACAGACTCAAATCCAGACATTCTCACACATGATCCATCCACAGCCACTGTTCCTTTTTTGTCATCCACTGTGAAAACAGGTCACTAAATTGCAACAAATCAGTTCCCTTCAAAACTCTGGAAAAGCCTCTGAACTTTTACCTTCCAAACTCTGGAAAAGCCTCTGAACTTCCTGCACAGACCAGGTCCCAGCCACATCCATGACTGCTCCAACAGCTGCCTTTGGAATATCCCTGGGTGTCAATTCTTTTGGAAAACCCTGGCCTACTATTTTAGCTTTACAGATCTCATCAAACAAAATCCTTCCTTATAACCTGGAGAAAGCTTCGAAACTCTTATGGTAAAATTTCAATGATGTAATGGAAACATTTCAGAAATTCAGCACACAGGGAAGCCAGAGGTTATTGAGGTGGTGTTTTTTCTGCACTGGTAGAAGTACAAACCTATTCATGCCAACACTAAAGCAGTGAACATTCAGATTTTAAAGCACACTGAGGCCTTGGAATTGCCTGCCTGCTTATCTGTTCAGGCCCAGTATTGGAAAATGATATTTCCCTCTTCCAGTCTGTAGCAATTTCAATAATAAAATAGAGGTTATGTAAGTGCAGAGAATTATGGAAAAATATAAGTGGAAAGTACATAGTTTTAAAATTCATTTGAATAACTCAAATAGAGCTGAACTGACATTATTCACACTTTCCAGGCTTAGTCAATACTGGATTGAAACCAAGCACAAGGCATTTCAGGCCCAAAGGAGGTTTTTAAGAAAATTACAAGTACCTATATTTCCAGTTTACAATCTCTGTCTGGGAAAGCTCCACTGCCTAAGGAAACACCAAGCTGCCTTCTCATGGGATCAAACAGGAGAGATGTGAACTAATTAAGGGCATCTTTGGATCAGCTTGTAAATGTAAGGAGTGATTGCACCCCAAAGAGCTCCCAGCCCAGAAAGCTGGATGCAAATCCTGCGGGATGCAGAATCAGAGCACATCTCACGCTGGAAGTTCATTTAAACCTGGGCAGACACAAGCTCTAAGCCCAGCTCTGCATTCCTTCCACACCCAGGGCTGGACTTGTGCCTGAAGAAGGAATGCAAGAGAGAAATGAGAAATGTTTCTTATCGGCCTGGCAGATCTTGTTGGGTGATGGAGATGTTTGTGGAGCTGCCAGAGCTCTGATGTGGGACAGAAATCCAGAGCTCAGGGATTTCAGCCCACTATTCTGGCAGGACACATGAAATAAGGTCAGACTTCTCAAAAGCATTAGCAACTTCTCCTGACTCTGGGCTGGATATATTTCTATTATATATACCTGGATATATTTCTGTTATCAACGATTTTCATCAAAGGAAAAGTGAAGATCCCACAAAGGAAAAGTGTAAGAATGAGTAACAAAGGGAATAAATTGTGTATTTCCAAACTCAGGGGCATTTAAAAGTCTGGCTCTAAGAAAAAAGATTAAATGACCATAAATCTCACCTCAGTGGGAAATACTAAACACACAAATAAGGACGGGAGGTTCCTCAGGATAACTCTGTGTGTCCATTCCTTCCCAAACCACAGGGCAGCAAAACCTTTCCATCACCCCAAAGAGACACGAACTTCACCTTGGCTTTGGGTAAAATAAACCAGTTATGGCTCTTCCAGTTCCACAGGCAGCACTATTTCAAAATCTGCAGGGACAAGGACCTCCCAAACACATGAAGGACAAAAAACTGGGAACAAGGATCTTTCTGTGTGGACTGTGGCCTTTTTTGAATTTTGCAGGGCTGGGACCTTGCTGGATGTTTCTCTGTCACTCTCCCCAAATAGAATGCACAACTGTAGGATAAAGATGCTGTGCTGTGGTCAAAAAAATTCAAAAGGACATATTAAGGTAATTCACGCTGCATTTTGTTCAGATAAATATTTTCATAATAGCTGAGAAGAGATTAGGTTGAATGGAGTATCCACTGTTTTGAGAAAAAGAACTGCGAGCTAAAATCAAGGGCTTCGACTACTTTAAGGCTTCCTAAGCAAGATTAAATCAAAATATTTCCTGTAAACATTCCCTCTTTTCATCAGCATGTCAATTGTAGTAAGGAGAATGTGATCCTAATTTTCAGCATCAAAATCTGGGATAACTTCATAAAGTCAAATGTTTTCTTACTTTCACAGAAACAACTGTTACTGGAAATATTTTCCACAGCATGTTGCAAGTGGAGGTAAGTAAATCAGCTAGCACACTGCACATTTTTTAAGGAAAAAAGTTTCTAAAAATGAATGAGGATTTAATAAAAAATGTCTCTGAGGTACGTAAGTCGTGCCCATAATAGAATATTTTTCAATTTTCAACCCTGTATAGAGAATTTTAAACCACTAACAGATGTATGAAACAAAAGCAAAATTGTCCCTTATTCTCTGCTGTGCACACACAGATAGAAACAGGGAAACCAAAGAGAGGCTCTCAAACATTTTCCACAAGAAAGAAATTTGCTCACAATTCCTTCTCCCTTTAAATTGTTTCTGTGGCAACACATCTGGTGCTGTAATTCCGGGCCAGGACATTAACTATCCTGAAAGAAGAAAGTTATGTTGTTGTTCTGTCTGCAAGAATGTGAACACAGGGAGATCTGTGAGCACACGTAATCAGGTCACCCCTCCACACAGCATCAGCTAGGGATATTTATGCAAAGCTTCAAATTGCAAGTTTTAAACCATTTCAACAACACTCAGAGAAAACTCTCATGGTAAACACAGTCTATGAGCCAGGGGTTGTTTTAAATTAAATGATGAGTGCTCTGCTGCTGCTGTTCCTACCGTGTGAAATAAATAAATTATTCAGCTAGGAGGAGCAAGGTTCAAATAAATAAATTATTCAGCTAGGAAGAGCAAGGTTCATTCCCAATCATAACCATAACTCTGCCTGTGTGATGGAGCACGAGTGATGTTGATTTGTTATCTGCCAGCACTACAAACATCACTGCATTATCAGCACTTCACACTGAGATACGTCAGGAGCACGTGAGGCCAAACCATGAGGAGTCTGTCAAACTCAGCTGCCCCAGGATGGGTTCAGCTTCCCAGAATCCCAGAATTGGATTTTCCAGAATTGGAAAAACCTTCCCAGGCCATCGAGTCCAAGCTGTGCCTGATCCCCACATTGTCCCCAGAGCACTCAGTGCCACCTCCAGCCCTTCCTGGGACAATTCCAGCCCTTCCCCAAATCTCCCTGAGCAGTTCCAATGCCTGAGCACCCCTTCCATGGAGAAATTCTTCCCAAAACATGAACTCTTCAAGCTCTTGAGAACCAACAGATTTTATGTTATGGAAAAAAAGGAAGCAGATTTTTGCTACTTCATCAAGCAGACCAGAGATGGATTCGTGGAAAGAACATATCTGATGAGCAATAAAATATCACTAACACAGTTACTGTCCCAATAATAATTGCACATGTTCTCCATAAAATAGTTTTTATTATTTAATTTGAAACAGCTAAATTCACATCTAGAGCAGTTACATATAAATCTGTTGGCTAACTACACTTAAGGCATTTCTGTATTAATGGCAAGATCATCTTAGTGTTTTGATCTTCTAAATTAATAGTGATTAAAAGGCTTTATTGTCTGAAAACCAAGGTTTTGCCCTAAAAAGTTGAATTGAATAAAAATTAGAGTTTTCAGGCATTTGGTCTTTGAAGACATACTGGTTTAAAGCAGTCTGTCCTCAGGGAGAATAAACTGGCAGCAGAAATGGAAAAGTTGAAAAAAAAGTGGATAAGACCTGGTATTTCATAAATCTGTGCATCCCTTTGGTGCTTCCGGAGGCAGATCTGAGGGAGTTAAAGCCAGGGCCCTGAGCACCTGTAGCCATTAAAGCCTGGCTGATGTCCTGTGCACGACTCTCTGTTCTAATCTTGGATTGTCACCAGCCAATCACCTCCCAAAATCCAGCTCTGGCCAGCAGCACTCTGGATAACTCAACTCTGTCTGTTCCCTCCTTCTCAGCCTTTTGGCTAAGACCAAGTGTGCAGATTTAACTAATATTAAACCTACTCTTTTACACAAATTATCTCCTTCACTTCCAGTCTTTCTATTTATTTCACCCACATGGAACAAATTAATAACCCTTGTGAGGCAGTTCCCCCTCCATTGCTTTATCTGGTACAGCTTTCTGTGCCCAGATCCTCTGTTTGGTCCTGGTGTTTGGGGTTACAGAGACCCCACATTGTCACTCGTCAGACCCTGAGACAGATACACATGAAGATCAGAACACAGACTGAGTCTGGCTTCCCTTTCTAACCAGAGTGGCTCTGTTGCACTTCTCAGACTCTTCATGAGGATATAGCATAGGACATTTGGGCAGGAATTACTGTGGGGGGGAATAAAGGGAATAAAGGGAATAAAGGGAATAAAGGGAATAAAGGGAATAAAGTGACATTGGTGGATGTGCTGTTACAGGATCCCAGTCCTTGCCTGGATTACTCCTGAGGAGCCCAGGGCTCGGGAGAACACTGCAGAGCAGCTGTACAGCTGCTGTGTGTCCTGACAGAAGGAAACCATCCCATTGTCACCCTGCCCCTTAGGGAATACATGACATAACTGCCTGCTCAGCTCCATCCCCCTGCTCCATGCAAAAACACAACAAAAGCGCTCTGCTGCAGCTCCTGACTGACTCCAGAACGGAGCACTGGTCCCCAGTGCTGACCTGCACCTCAGAAAAGCCCTTTCATTCCCCCAGAGGGTATCCAGCCTCTGACTGGAGGGGAATGTTGCCAAGTTATTGATCACTCGTGTTGCATCTCACACATCTCTAGACCTGGGGAATAAAGAGGCTGGGGCTGCCACTCCATGGCAGGTTCTGTGCAGATTTTCCTGCCCTGCTGCATGTGGTGCTTCTGTCATTCAGTGTGCAGAATTCAGAGCAGCAGCAGGGACAGGATCAGCTGCAGCACAGGAATACAACTGAGAGGCGTTTCTCATTGCACACTCCTTTAGCCACTGCATCCCTCTCAGATGTGCCCCTCCAATCCACATGGAGCATTCCCTCAGACAAATCTGCACTGTTTACTACCATTGCAAATGATCTTCCTCTGCTTTTCATTTTTTAATTAAGGACTTTCAAAATAAAAAAAATTTAAAGCACCTCATCAATAGGTGTAGTTCCCATTCTGCAGCTGTGAAAACACAGGTATAGATGGATTAAATCTTGATCCCAACAAAGGAAATGACTGAATCAGGAGTTTGAGTACTGGTGCTAGTTCAATACTCAAGAAATATGTAACCTTATTTTTCAAATTCCTTCAGGTTTCTTTGGTTGATGAACAACTCTATTCCATATGGCCCAACTTATTTAAACCACTTTTTAAAAGGGGAAATTAAACTCTGTCTGAATCAAAATGTAACTGGGCTGGGGCCCAAAACCTCAACTCGTATTTATACGAATAAGCAATAAAAAAATAAAAAGCAAATAAAATGTAATCTTTGCACAGACAAAAACAGTTAACTAAAATGCAACCAGCCCATGCAACAACACCTCCAAAAGGCAAACTGGATGGGATGGCATGAAGCTTGTCCTGCTGCTCTTACTGTTCCACCTGCCGGGGGTGTTTCCTGCCGGGAATGCCTTTACCCCGGATAAAAACCCACCGAGCCTCTTTGAGCGGCTGCAGAAATGTTGGCATTCTTTGAAGCTTGCCCGCTTCGAGATGCCCGCAGCTCCTCAGGAGACCGCCTGCCCCAGAGGTGACCGCATCCCCCAGAGGTGACCGTGTCCCCCAGAGGTGACCACATCCCCCAGAGGTGACCGCGTCCCCCAGAGGTGACCGACTCCCCCAGAGTGACCGCATCCCCCAGAGGTGACCACATCCCCCAGGGTGACCAGCAGTCCCCGCACAAGTGACCGTATCCCCGCACAAGTGACCGTATCCCCGCACAAGTGACCGTATCCCGGCACGGGTGACCGTATCCCGGCACAAGTGACCGTGTCCCCGCACAAGTGACCGTATCCCGGCACAAGTGACCGTGTCCCCGCACAAGTGACCGTATCCCCGCACAAGTGACCATATCCCCGCACAAGTGACCGTATCCCCAAAGTGACCATATCCCCGCACAAGTGACCGTATCCCCTAGAAGTGATCATATCCCCACACAAGTGACCGTATCCCCGCACAAGTGACCGTATCCCCCCAGACGTGACCGTACCCCGCACAGGTTACCGTCCCTGTCGGTCCCGCAGCTCTCACCTGCCGGGTGCCGGTGCCCGCTCCGCCCATCGCCCCGGTGAGTCCTACCTGCGCTCTGGGCACGGAGCGCGGCTCAGCTCGGCTCGGCTCGGCTCGCCTCCTCTCCGTGGCGGCTGTCGCGGCTGTCGCGGCGCTCCGGCCGGATCGGGAGGGCCCCGATAGCCGCTTATCGGCGCTGCCTGCCGCCCAGCCGGGCTCCGCTTCCAGGAAGCCGCGGCTCCGGAGCGCTTGTTTGCCGCTGGATGCAGAGGGCTCCGTCCCGCTCGCTGTTTCCCTCCCTCCCTCCCTCTCTCCCTCCGTCCCCCCTCTCTCTCCCTCCTCCGACCCCCTGATGCTGGCAGGGGCTGGGAACGCGCCGCGCTGCTCCAGCACATGCCGAGCCGGCGGTCACGGCCCGGACCCTCTGCTGTTAATCAGGAGCATCCCGGGCTCCCTCTCGCTCCCTCCCGCCGCTCCTCTGCGGGTCCCACAGCGCCGCAGGGCCGCGACAGAGCGGCAGCACCCGCACGACACCCGTCCTGCACCCCCGCTTACCCCCCGATCCGAGCCCCCACCTCGTACCCCTTCTGCCTCCCTTCCTGCCCTCCCCTTCCTCCTTCCCCATCCATTGCTCCCTCCTCCTCTGTCCTTACCCCACAATGTCTCTTCACCATCCCTTTAAAGATTCCCTCCTCTTACAGCTCTCGGTCGTACAACACCGATCATCATCTTCCTTTCTCCTTTTGCCTCCTCCCTTTCCCCATCCCACCCTTCCACAGGTTTCCTAGTACGGACAAGATGTAATTTTCTCTCTTTGATTCTCTGTTGACCAACGCCTGCTCCGAGTCCTTCCTGCTGCACTTTCCACTGACCTCTTTCTTGCTCCTGTGGGCAGGTCCTGCTCCTGGGGAATGAGCTGCGTTCTGCCAGCTTTCCAGACACCTTCCAGGTAATCCCAGCACCGAGAGGTGAGGTTGAGATGCAGAAAGCAGGCTGGAATCTCCCTGTTCCCTGTCTCACCACACGCACCCGCACACTCGCAGCTCTCTCCTGAACAATGCCTGGCCGGGCCTTTTGTACACAGTGCACACAAACATGTCCCTGCCTGGGCACAGCACCTGCCTTGTGCTGTGGCTCATCCATCTTCTATTTTCCCCAGTTTTTAGCAGCACTTCCCCATTCTGACTGACTGACAGCACAGGAATTTGGCCATACCCTCGTGATAGCTTTATCAGTAATAGTGTTTGCTTCCCTTTGTCCATTCTGTGCAGCATTCAGGACACACATCCTGAAACCCGCACTGTTTGAGGAGGCTAAAATACAAAACAAAGTTCTCAAAGCTCCAGCTGACCAGAGATCCCATACAAAAACCTCTTAGGGCATGGTTCCTGGTTTTTTTTCACTGATCCAAATGAAGTTGGTCGGGACATGTATTTTCCTGTGCACATGTTTAAAAAAAAGTCTTGAAAAGACAGGGGAAGATCTCTTGTACAGCTGAACATGCTTTTAGGGAAGGCATGAGGGAACTGACACACATGAAAGTGAGAGCAATAAGACACAAAACCAGATGGGCAGATGGAGTTGGCTGAGCCAACAAATCAAACACTGGGTTTTATACATATTAGAAAGAACTGTGCTGAGATGCAAACGAAAGTGGGTTTCATACCAGGTCTGCAAACTGGTTTAGACTCAGAGCACTGAAAATGGCAATGATTTGTGGCAATAACACCGTGGGTATCACAGCTGAGGTACCTGGAAAACAAAGAGAGGAGATACAAATACAGAGATTTAATCATAATCATAACTCTGCTGAATCTTAGCTTGATTTTCCTAGTGTTTGGGGGTTTATGATCATTCCCACTGCCTGATTGAGCAATTCCCCACAGTAAATCTAATCTGTCCTGCTGCTGTGCTGGGCTTTTCCAGGCTGACAAAGCAGCAGCAGTGGCTGTGTGCTCCAGCCCCAGACAGAACGGTGTCCCAGCAGCTCCTGAGCTCAGACCAGAGCTGGAACACAGACTGTGAATGCAGCAGCTCTCCAGGGCTGGAACACAGACTGTGAATGCAGCAGCTCACTGTCTCCAGTGCTGGAACACAGACTGTGAATGCAGCAGCTCGCTGTCTCCAGTGCTGGAACACAGACTGTGAATGCAGCAGCTCCTGAGCTCAGGCCAGTGCTGGAACACAGACTGTGAATGCAGCAGCTCCTGAGCTCAGGCCAGGGCTGGAACACAGACTGTGAGTGCAGCAGCTCTCTGATTCCAGTGCTGGAACACAGACTGTGAATGCAGCAGGGCTGTCTCCAGGGCAGGGTGGAGCACACTGGGACAAGCTGAAATCAGCTGCATTTGTAGGAGGACGTTTGTCCCAGCACCAAATCTCCGCAGGACCCTGTGCAAGCAGTTGCCCAAAAAGCCATTACTGCTCACGTAATTTCCTCCTAAACATGAACTTTATAACAAATTTCACCGAGCAGTCCCACAGCTAACAGTAGTGACCATGTTTCCTTCACTCTGGGTGCAGATGTGCCCACTTACTTCACTGAGGAATGGCTTTGTGTATTTTTATTCCAGTCTACTTTTTATGATCTTCATTTGCTGTGTCTTCATCTGGTGTGTTTATGTGGCTGGTGCTTGGTTTTCATTATTTTTAACTGCATTTCAGATCATTTGCTCTATGGTTTTGTTCACATTCTCCTTTTCCACGAAATTCTAATAAAACACTTGGCTACAGATTTTCCAAATTGAATACTGATGTTTAGTGCAGCTAATTATGCAGCAGGGTTCAAAGTGAGTTCTATAAAGTAACAATTTACATATTCCTGAAAACAATGGACACAAAACTACAAATTATTGCTACAAGCTAGTTTCACATTCTTCTGGAATTTCTTTCAGAAATACATATGTTTAGTATTCTCAGGCATACAAAAAGCAGTAAATACTGCATTGCTGGCATCATTATAATATTTACAGTGAAAAAATAAAACACACTCTGATGTGTCTCAGACCTAAAGGAACATGAAAAAAAATGCCAGTATGTTTCCTGCAAGATCTCAGAGTGCTTGACAAAAACCCTCCCCAAATTCAGCCACTCAGCATCCATCAATATAATCCAATGACACACAAAGATCATTTTACAACAAAGCATTCTCCATGGTTGCAATAACACTATACATTTAGTGTTTCAGCATCATCAGTGTTCTGGCATAACCAGATTAATCATAACTTTATTGTTTAAGTCCTGACTAAAGTAGTTTTTGTTTGTTTTTTAAATAGACTGATTACAGGCAGCCAACCCTGTGAGCAGACCAGCCCAGCCTTCTCAGGAAGATCCAGACTAAACTGACTTTTAGAAAGGCTGCTGTAAACCATAACTCTGTTTATAAAAGCAATCACCAAAAACTCAGTAGCTGGGCCTGCAACTGTGATCCTTTGCACCAGGCTGACTTGGAGAGACAAAAATTCTTGCAGCTCTTAATGCAAGCAATATGTATGCAAATGTTGCTGCACTCCACCCTTTTCTAGTTTATATTTTTTTAATTTTAGGATGCTACTTGAACCTTCATAATGTGAAGTAATCTGCATAGAAGTGGATTATCCCTCAGTCTATCAATAACAATAACAATAACACGACAAACTTCAGAGCATGTTCCAACAAATCATCCCTGCACAGAGCATTTGCTCTGAGTTTCTGAGTGGGGTTACAGTGAGAGTAAACTAAATACACACATCCCCAGTTCCAAGCACATGATTCTTTTTCCCTCTTTGAGCATCCATCCGTGGAGTTTTTAGTTCATGGTGCTGTAACTCAGGAGGAAAACTAAGACACCAGCCAACAGAAGCAAAGAATATCTTCTAAAACCTCAACACAACTGGGACAGTGGCTGAACTCACAGGATCCAGTGTTTCCAAATGTGACATGCACAGAAAATTTGAATTACTTTTCACATGTCCTTGGCTTGTACTTCTTTAGTTTTACTTATGATCACTGCACCAGGACCATCTGGTAATAAGCAGGGGCAGTTCTATTGCATTAATGTGTGCACACCTATCTACACTCTGTGGTCTCACAGCGGCGTTGGTTTTGTTTACCTGTATGAACACATAAAACACTAAGACAAAAAAGCCTAAATTATTCTGATTGCCTAATTACAATAAAAAGATTAATATTTTCCTAAAAAGAAAAAGGTTTTTTTTATAACTGTTTTACATTTTCCTAAAATGCTGGTAACTTCATTTTATGATTTCAAGAAGCCAATGACAAATCAAACAGATCAAATGAGTGTGCATGATCCCTGGGAGTGTTGTCCCATCCCTGGCAGTGTCCAAGGCCGAGTTGGATGGAGTTGGGATAGTGGAAGTTGTCCATGGCAGGGGGTGAAATGGGATAAACTTTAAGGTCTCTTCCAACCCGGACAGTTGTGTGACTTTATGAATGACACATTAAAGCACAGTCAGATTGATTTGATATAGCTGTTACAAATACAGGTAAGGCTATGGGAGCAGCTCATGTCCAGGGCAGTCTGGTGCAGCCAAGGCCGATGTTGTAATTAATTAATGGCGGTAATTAATGGCGGTAATTAATGTCGGTAATTAATGGCTGTAATTAATGGCGGTAATTAATGGCGGTAATTAATGGCGGTAATTAATGGCGGTAATTAATGGCGGTAATTAATTGATGTCGCTCCCGTCGCAGCAGCCCCGGTGACCGGACCGCGCGGGCACAGCGCCCTCTGGCGGCGGCGGCTCCCGCAGCACCCGCGGGCAGCGGCGACAATCGCGACAATCGCGACAATCGCGACAATCGCGACAATCGCGACACAGCTCCCACGAGCCGTGGAAACGGCCGGGCCTGAGGATTCCCGTCCCGAGTGCCCGATCCCCCTCTGCGTGGATCCAATGCCTCCTGCTCGAAGCCTGGGCGAGCTCTCCAGCTTGACTCCAGCGGGTGTTGTCCCATAATGATTCAATCTCAACCAGCAATATGTCACTATTTCATAAAAGCTACCACTATTTTTGCAATCGGATGCACAAATCATTTGCACAATGAATTCATTGTCTCGCAGTCAGACACAGGAACAATCTCTGCCATGATGTACCTCACATGTTTCTGTCAAAGCAGTTTGATTCGCAGGGCACGAATCTCTTGCAGCAGCTCTGAAAGAAGGCAGACATAGAAAAAAGGGTTAAATATAAGATTTCTGGAACAGCACCTGAGAAAGTATGGGGCAGAAGAGACTTGTCCATGAGAGTGACACTCAAACCCACAAAGGGACACCAAAACACCACCAAATGCTGGCCCATCACACCCGGGGGACAGGAATACACCACACGACACGGGCCACTCCAGCTGGGAAGCAAGGCACCGTGCAACTGGAGCTGGTGTTTATAAAAGATGAACTGCTGGAGTCCAGACAGGCTTGTTCACTTTAATTTTAAGAGCTATCAAGCACCATTCTGTGTAAAAACGTTCCTTTGTAGCAAAAGACACAAGTGCTCCTTATTCAGCAGATGGCACTAAGAAGTCTCACTTATTTCACATTTACTAGGTTACACTCACTAACAGAGGGTACAATTTTCTTCACAAATGGCCATGTTTCCCAGATGGGCTCAACAGAAAAAAAATGTTTTATTCCCAAAGGCTTATTAGGCAGAGCTTTTTATCAAAGATTATGACAAAATTAAAATCCCAATCTGTACAAATTGAAGTTTAAAATAAATTTTGCAACAATTACTCCTCTGGCTTGTCTTCCCCCCGCCAAACCCCCAAAAAATTCTGGACCAAGAATACTCAGTGAGTAGTGGAAAACCAAATAAGAAGTGTTCACAAATTCCTTTGTGGAAAGAACTGCCTGAAGTGTTACCTATTGACCTGCACAGCTCAGCAGCAGTGTGGCTTCCTCTGAGCACTTCAGGAAGAAGAGTTAAATCATTAAACCCCACACACGAGTGCAAGCGTGAGGTGTCAGCTGGACTCAGAACTGCCTTGTTTAAATAAGGGGGAAATTCAAAGTAATTGGAGTCATTGGACACAAATGGATTACTAGAAGAAGGGGAAGAAAAAAAGCTTTTCACTATTCTAGTTAGAAACCTCAGAGAGTATAAATGAATGTATCAGTATCAGCTTTTGACTTGATAGGAAATCATTTTCAAAAAACTTACAAGTTTATCACTGGACGTAGTTTATAACTGGATTTATAACACACCTGAAACAAATGCTTCTTTGACAGACAGTATGGTATAAAGACAAACTTTCCCATAAAGCAGACAAAATAAAAGTACAAAATGGAAGAAAAGCCTCCAACCCTAGGAAACTATAAATATTTTATTGGAAAAGGTTTCACGTATGAACTTTAAAAAACAATCAGTTCATTTTGTCACAGACAGGTAAGTAAATATTGCATCAAAGTAACAACTAAAGCTTCCTGGTGGGGAAAAAAAGGCTGATAGTTTTGTTGACAGCAAAGAAGAAACCAAAGGCAGAAACACCGATTCCTAATAATCTGAAAATGCAGTATCCACATGTGTACACTGGTGTTGAAAACTCCTCTTTTTAGGGAAATGTAACTGGCACGGGAGATTAATGTATCGAAATTGCAGGAGGTATTGAAAAGAAACAGGACCTTCTTATTATAATTTAGAAAATAAAGCGTCTATTTTCCTTTTTATTGTTCTCTTCCCATCAAAAAAACCCTCCAGTCTCTCATCAGCTCCAAGATGTGATCCGATTATGATTGAGTGCACCTAACAATTACTCTTCTCAACTGGCACTGTCAATGTAAATAAAGACTACTTTATGTTAAATATGAAATCAGCGTAAGCCCTGAACTATGCAATAAATATTAGGTGAGTCATTAATAACAGTGAACCTATGCTGACAGAAATTTTCTATGCTGTATTCTTGGAAGTATTCTGTGAACTCCCAGGAGGGCTGCGTGGAATACCATAATTCCACTTAAAATGTGGAAAGTCTGGGGAAAGGAAAGAAATATCACAGCACAGTCTCCCTATACTCCATGGTGGACTTAAGTAATGGAATTTCTACACCAAAACAAAGAAAGAAAATAAAAAAGCCCTCCCAAAAAACTTCCCCAGTTGCTCAGAGATCAGGAAACCCAACCTGTCTTTCAACTTCACAGAAACTGAACGTGCCATGAATAGCTTGATCAGGTCTGAATCACAGGTTGTACAGAACTTGTGACTAAAATAGCTCTATAAGCTCGCCTTACAACTGGCACAAAGAGCTGCCTCACTCCCCACCTTTATCTGAGATCAAATTGTTTATCACATTCCTGCCTCATACGTCAGCTCCTTGTGATGAAAGCCAGCCAGTGATTAATACATTTTATTAGGCTGGTTCCAGTGACTTGAAATGAATTTGCCCTGACTCCTCAGGCTCGCTCCCACACCCACTGCCTGGCACTCCAGCCATGTTAGGAATGCACAATAGAAAACAAATTATCTTAGGCGATACCTCATAAATCTATAGCAATAAAATTAACTGCACAACGGCTCCAAGCAGAAATCAGCTTCAGGAGGATTTTCTCACTCTCGCTCCAAGCGAAAAGAGGCAACCCATCAGCTTTAAATCTCCAAAGAAGTTACTGTTCCCTTGTCTCTTACACGCTTCTCCATGCTCAGCTCATTAAGCAGAGCTGTAGAAGACAGATATGGAAAGCAGTCCAAACTCTTTTCAATTTTGTAATTACAAAGTGACAGAATAGGAGGTTTCATCTTTGTCTTGCTCGCATAGCTGTAATCTGTCTTCTACTGCACCAGGAGCACAGATTCTATCTAAATTTACAGGCTGAATTCTCTATGCATCCTTCTGCAGTGTAAAACCAAAACATGCTGGATAAGGATGAGAAGACTTGAATCAGCCTAGACACCGTCTGGCAGCAAACTATACTTAACTATTAACAATATCCTCTGTGCTAATTACAGCTTGTCTTGGCTCGAGTGAGAGCTGCAATTCCTTTGCCTTTGGCGTGATGGGAGGAAGATCAACTGTACAAAAATCAGCACCGACTTAAAAGTGATTCAGCACTGGATGTTTTTTATTTAATTACTGATTACCAGCTGAGACTGGAAAAGTGACTGGACACCCATGCCTTCGGTTGCAAGGCATTGTTTGAGCTCTGGTCACAGCCATCCACACGACATCTACATGAGGAAACCTCACAAGGGGTTCTCTTCTGTCAGGTTTATAGATTAGGGAGGGATCTGTAATTCAAAGGTCTGTTGATATAATGATAGCAATCTACATGCTTTCTGCTTGCCCATACACAAGTGAAACAACCTTTTTTTTAGGCAGTTCAGTCTCTCCACTCATGGATTTTGTACTTTTCTCAGGGTAGCCTAACAGGCCTTTAAATGAAAATAATTGATCTGTCTCAGATTAAAACAATAAAGGTGGTTACCTAAGACAAACCCTCTGATATTACCCGATCCTGCCATTTTATTTGTGACTAAAATGAAAACAAGCTGCATTAACTCCTTTGCGTTCAGGATGAACACAGAGCCACATCCTAAGAGGGTAAGTTTAAACTTTGGGCCTGACCAAGCCAAATGTGTAACATGTAAACATCAACCAACACTGGCGCATTTTGTGTGTTACATCCGTAGGATCCCAAGATTCCCGAAGCACGGGATCGTTAGGGTTGGAGGGGTTCTTTCTCTGGAGATCATTCAGTGCACCCCAAACCCCGATGTCTGAGGGGTTTGAGCCGTCAGGGCAGCCCGAGCCGGGGGCTCCTGGGGCACCGAGGATGCGGATCCAAGGGGGCTCTGAGGGGCACAGGGCTGCGGGATGGAGGATCCTCAGGGCTGTGAGGGGCTCAGGGCTGCGGGATGGAGGATCCAAGGGGGCTGTGAGGGGCACAGGGCTGCGGTGTGGCGGTCCAGGGCTGTGAGGGGCCAGGGTGCGGGATGGGGATCCAAGGGGGCTGTGAGGGGCACAGGGCTGCGGGTGGCGGTCCTCAGGGCTGTGAGGGGCCAGGGCTGCGGGATGGGGATCCAGGGCTGTGAGGGGCCAGGGCTGCGGGATGGCGGATCCTCAGGGCTGTGAGGGGCACAGGGCTGCGGTGTGGCGGTTCCTCAGGGCTGTGAGGGGCACAGGGCTGCGGTGTGGCGGTTCCTCAGGGCTTTGAGAGGCACAGGGTTGCGGGATGACTGGGCGGAAAGAGATATTTAGAGATATATTTGGGGAGTGGGCTATATGAGCTCCAGAGGTCGCTTCCAACCCTAACAATTCTGTGATAATTCGCAAGCCTTAATACCCACTCTTGGTCCGAATTGCGAGTGTGTTTGTTTAACTTAGTGACGGTTTCTGTAGTTACTTTTTTTTCCGTAATGAATGTGTGTTTCTGTAGTTTCTTGTGGGGTACAATGTAGGCTTACATTGGAGGTAGAGGTAAGCCCTGGCTGCCTTATCTGAAAGTGGAGTTTGCCTTCTCTTAGAGGCCCCGAGAGACTTTTACCCTGGCAGTGTTTCAGGAGTGTGTACCCACACAAATCACCAGTGTCTTGTGCTCAGATCTTTGCATGATTCTGTAAATTATTCTGTGCGTGTATCCACATTGCTCCTATTTTTAATTCTCATTTGCTGGTTAGGCAAAGTTTTGCTGACAAAGCTTTGATGCGCTGAAAGAAATTAAAGGATTTTTTTGGTTCTGCTTTGTATTGGTAACTATTTCCAGTTGTAGAACTGTTAGATGTACAGTATTAGGTAGAGAGTCAAGCTATTGGTTAAATAAATGTTGAGTTAAAACCTCTTTCTCATTGCCTCGGCAGATTGTAAGTGCACCCACATGGGATTGTGTTTTCCTTTGGTGGAAACATGGATCACTTGGGTTGCTCTTTAGAGTGAGGAGCAGCCTGTGTTCTCTCCCTTTCCTATTAATGAAGCATTACAACAGCAGTGCAGGTGAAGCAGTCAGGATTTGTGCTGTGCAGATTTTCAAGGATAATGCATCATAGTGTTGAAACTTCTGGAGAATGTGTGGTTGGTTTCTACAGCCTGAATGAAGATGATTCCTTTAAAAGTGTACATTTTTCATGGGGTCAAAAACAGAAAGCACAGAATATCTGGTAGCTATTATTTCAAATACCAGTTCAGTTGCTACCAACATGGTGAATTCTTTTATTTATGCTTTTACAAGGTTGAAAATAATCAGTTTGATGTGCTTATAAACCCAAATCACTTGTTTCCTCAGCCCAAATCTCTAGGTTTGCTGTTTCCCCACTGTGTATTTTCCTTGATTTGAAATATGTCTAGGGAATCAGCCATGTGATGTGTTCCTGGTGTCTGTACAGAGAAGTGTAGCTCTAATGAATAGGGATTGTCCCTTAAGTGCATATTATGGAGCAGGATTCAAGGCATTCCTAGAACTACTTGTTGCTAATGCATTATTCAACAGCACCTCAATTTAATATCGCACAGGAGTCATCTTCCTTCTATGAAAATGAGCAATTCTACAGAGAAAGAAGAAAGGGCTGTGTGGGAGGTGGAGGGAGCCATTCCCGTGGAGTGGCCTGGGCTTTGAAGGCTGCTCAATGATGTACAGCTCTTTATTTAGATATTCCAAATCAATAATTGTGCCTCAGCTGACAGGGCTGGGCCAGCACAGCCCAACTGTTATTGCAGTTCTATGAGCACAATCCTTTTGTTAGTTCAGTTTATTCACTTTGGGTAACTGCTCTGAACTTGCCCTGGTGATTCCCTGTAGTAGTTGAATTCCAGTCAGCCCATTTTCTTGTCATGGAAAATAGAAATGTTTACCCCAAACGAGTTCCTAGTGATGGTGTGGAAACCCCATAATAAGCTTCTAGTTCTCTAAATACTAAAATTCAGGTTTTCCTCCTTTCTATTTCTTATGACTTGGAATGATATTTTTTTCTGAGTGGAGTCTAATAACTGATATGCCAGAGGAAGTCATTGCAGCTTGTGTTCTGTCAATGCTGGAGACTTGCATAGAGCAGCTTTATGCTGTGTTTTAGAGAACTTAAAAACGTGTCCCATAAGTGATTGTTAAGGGAGTGTCCCTGGTGCCTTCCTGGTGTGCTGCCATAGCTCTCCTGCCTTTTCCCAGGGGAGTTAGCAGGGGAACAGCACGTGTTTGTAAAGAGCTCAGGTGGCAAGGAGCCCTCTCTGCTTAAGTTACTCTTCCAGTCTCTTATCTCCTCTGGAACATCAAGTGCAGGCCTGTTTCATGGGATGGAGTGTAGCATCTGATAGAAAATGCAGACATTTCAGGGGTTAAAATAATGGAATTTCACAGTTGGACTTCTGGTTTTTACCTGCTTTCTGATAATATTGAGCATGTGGCAAACTGTGTTAGGAAATAACCTGTGTTCAGGTTATAAATCTCTTGGTATTTACACCAAATATGTATAAAATAAATGTCACACATTTGAAAATCTGGCCCCTTGCTTGCTGTGGTAGGATTCAACATTTATTCCAAACTGAGATTGAGGCTGTTGGCTTTTTAAACTTTTATTACTAAATTACGTTCAAACTATGTAATCCTTGAAAGCCAAGCAGTTTCGATTGCAGCCATGCATGGACAGTTGCTGTGGGGTTCGTACCTCCCACAGCTGGAGAAGGATCTGAGACAGGATCAAGTCCTTCCCTGACATCATCATTAAACTGTGCTGCCTCTGACGTGATGGGAGTTCCTCCTGTGGGCTGGGCTGGGCTTTTTTTTTTGTAAGCACGTGTGAATCATCCCTTCTGCCTTAATGTTACTGTAACTGCAGGATTTTTAGAGAGGAATGTTCCCAGATAATTCCTTTATATGAAACTTTTGGAGGAAGGTGGGGTGGTGAAGGTGTAGTTGTTTTGAGTTAGGGTGGTGTTAACGTGCTAACAACGGGGTCCTTGTCTGCTGATTTTCAGTCCTTTGTATGTGAGAACTCCAAAGCTTTTATTGTCCAAAAGATTGTAATCAGGTGTGAGGTACAGTGCACCTCCACATCTCCTGTGTGTAACATACACCAAAGTATGTGATACTGAGGCTCTAACTTGTGCTCACAGAGCATTTTGTTCCATGTGCCTTTGCTCTCTGCTTAAAACTAAAACTTGCTGAAGAAATGATTTAAAGTCTTTATTTTCATTGTAGGTCAGCAATAGAATTTACAAAAGAGAGCCCACCAATTGAGGTTTTTTGAATTATTAGCTTATTATCCTTCTAACTCATATACAATCTGTTCTGGTTTTTGTAACCTCACTGCTGCTATCTCTGAATTCCTTTTAACATCTCTGGTATGTTGTGCATGCGCCTGATATGGAGGGTTTGAAGTAATTTTTATCCAATATTCTGTTTGCTTTGGGTCCTGCCCTTGTTAGGCAGAACACCAACATTTTCCTAGTTATGCGTGGTAACATCGCAATTTGTCTAGTCTACATCAAATGCTCATCCTTTTCTTGGCACCCAGTTGAGTCTTGTGCCTGCCCCCACTGCCTCGTTGCCTTAATAAGCAACGTGTTTTAATTTTAATAAGTGTTTGCTTTAGAGATGATTTAGGAGACAGAGCTTGAGTGGATTTGTGAGCAAGGGTTATATTGACTGCAAGCAAACCCTACCCCTGAAAGTAATGTCAGTGTCATTTTTTTAAATACATAATGTCTGAATAATCTCAGATTCAGAAAATGCAGGTTCTGTATGCTGGATAGAATCAATTTAAAAGATGCTGCAATCAAGATTTGAGCCTTGCCCATGCAAGAGAATCTTCTGAATGCTCTTAGAGGTAGTGGCTGGTTGCCTCTGTTGTCTGTGTCTTTAGGTAGGAACAGAACTGACCTGAGATCAGCTCTCGTGGGTTGCACGGGGATTGTACCGAAAAGCAGCAACAGTTCTTTGTGGTCTTCATACTCTAGTGGTGTTTTCATTTGCTGGCCAAACAACTTGGGGTGTGAAGGCTGCTCAGCCTTGCGTGGGTGAACCGCGGTTGTGTAACAATCTCCACACGCTGTTCTCAAGGGCACTGGTAGTTCTTGGAACAAAATTCCAGGTAGTCACATACCACAGGAGGTTAATCACAGGCTTGGTTTGAGCCACCACAGCACTGCTGCTTCTGGATTCTGTCCCTCACTGAGGTTGCTTCATGAGCATGTGAGAATCTGCAGTTATCCCTGCACCAGTTTGTCACCTTAATTCTGATGAGCTCCCGTTAAATGGAACAGCCTTTGCATTCTCAAAAGTACACGATCTGTCAGCTACAAAAATAGTTATAACTTACGGGGGAAAACCCAACTGTTTTAACTGATTTTTTTATACCCCTTCTAAATTATTGCTTGTAGATTTCAGTGTGCTTTTAATTCCATAAGGTTTCTGGTTTAACATTAAAATAATTTTATTGCTTCAATATTAATGATGTAAGATATATTTTGTTGTAGTTTGGAGCAGAATTTCGACGATTTTCTCTGGAGAGATCCAAACCTGGAAAGTTTGAGGAGTTCTATGGATTACTGCAGCATGTGCACAAGATCCCAAATGTTGATGTTTTGGTGGGATACACGGACATTCACGGAGATTTGTTGCCTATCAATAATGATGACAATTATCACAAAGCAGTTTCTACAGCCAATCCTCTACTCAGGATTTTCATTCAGAGAAAAGGTAGGTGCATTTGAAGAATGTGAATCATCCATTTATCCAGTTACAGTGTGATGGATGGAGGAAAAAACCCTTCAGTCCTATTTCATCATGTCAAATTCTGTAATAATTATGGGTCACGAAAGGCATTCACAACTTGTCTCTCTTACAAGAGCTTCCTCAGGCAACCTATTTGAGTGAGGGCTGCTTGGTTTCTCTGCTCTGGTTGAGTGTTCCTACTGTCTGCTTTTGTTCATGAAGGGAAAAAAATCTCATTAGAAGTTTGTATTTGTTCTTGTGGTGTTCACTGTTCCTGGGTGTTGCTAAGACAGGTGTCATTTCCTTAGAAAATGCTTGGGCATCAAAACCTTTTATCAACTTTCCCACTCCAAAACAGGAACAAGTCCACAACAGCCTGATGCAAACCCAATATTCACAACCAGTGTGGCTGCTTGGCAGCTGCTGTGTGCTGGCAAAACGTTTGTTTTGTTTGTGTTGATAGTTTAGACTGGTAAAGCCTGTGTTTTTATAGTGCTGAAATGCCAGAGGCATGAACCATTTGCTTTAGCAGAACCTGGAGGTAGACAAGGTCTATGATTCCATTTAATCGCCTACAGTAGCCATATGACAGGAAGGGATAAGCCACTTTGTCAGACTGGGATTATTGAGTTTATATTTTAACACCATATGCTTTTAGATTGTTCCTAGTGTGACAGGTCTAATGTTGCCTGTTCCTGGTGTTACATTTGCAATGCTTTTTTAGTGTCCTACCATCATTTACCTTGATTTAATCCAGGTGGATTATTTGTTACTGCTCTGGTGCCAGGGGTGATATAATTCCCAGAAATGGAAGACTAATCCATTTTAGTTTCTCAGAACAAGAATTGACTGGAGGAAAAGCTGTGTGGAAAGTATCAGGTATCACCTCCTTCCCTTGGACACAAAATCCTTCTGCCTGTGGAGCTTTAGGCAGTAAAGAGCCCAGGCTGGCACCATAGTCCTCCACTGCACTTTGTTGTGAATTAGTTGTGCCTTCATTGGCATCTTTGCCATATAGAGTTGATGGAAAATACAGAAATAACTTCATTCTGTATTTTATTTGTGATGATTTGCCTGTAACCAAGGCCGAATTGGTGGGAGTTAGTTCATATTTTTATGCAGTATGATTTAAGTGTGCTTAATTCATGGATTGCAGCAACCTTCCTGGCTCTGCCTCTGAAATGGAAAAGAAATGTCTGACCAAATACCTGCTATCGATGGGGCTGCTTTGATCTGTGCTGGTTTGGAATGATAATAAGTGACACGAGTTATTTTCCACCTGCAAGGCTACTTGTGGCTTTCGTGCATTCTCTTAAATCAGCTGAAAAATTTTTGTGCGTTTTGTAATGGAACTTTGACTTCCTTTATATTTCCAGCAACAGTAGTTGTGAATTTAAAATCTTTGACAAAAAGCCACTTTGGGGAAGAGAGAGTGTTTTGCTGTCTTATATGAAATTTTTGTCATGCTCTCTTAACTATTTAGAAACCACATGTAATTTGTGCAAAGCTAATTTAAGGTATGAGCAGACTGTGGTGAAATCTGATGTAAATAGTATTAACTTCTTAGTATATTGAATCCAAGGAACACCTTGAGGGCTGAAATGGGAGCTCAAAGATGGTTTTGCTTTTGTTAATAAGTGATGGTTGTGATAGTGGGACTCCAAAATTTGGCAAGTGTTGTTATGCCAGAGTAAGCATTCTTGTCTCCTGTTTGATTTTGATTCCTTGTTTCTGAAAGCTATCAGTTTGTACTGAGTATTCATGTGTCTTGGTAAGAAACCTAAAGATCCTGTAATGAAATCACATTATTTCCCTTAGACCCCTCTAACTGTATTTCACTAAATTCCTTTAAAATACTTTAAAACTGCTCCAGTGTTAAATCCAAACTGGGGTTTGATGTTGCACAAGTCAAGATTGTCTGTCAGCTTGCAGAAAACATTCCTTGCTGGAATTTTGTTCTGCAGTTTAACAGATTAACAGGTACTGTTGACATCTGGTATTTAAAGGTTAAACTGATGTATTGTGATTAAATCCAGATGTATGGGAGTCACTCTGTCTGTGAGAAAAACCCTGCTGAAGAGAAAATGGAAGGGAACAGTGCACAGGCTGGAGGGCAGCTTGATGTGGGCAACTTTGCATTGTAAATACAGAACAATAGCGATAACAGAAGATACATTTCATTACAATATCCTTAACACTCCCTTGTAGGATATTAAATTACAATATCCAACTCCTGCAAGTTTGGCATGTATGTGGCTCTATGTAGTGAAAAGTGGATTCTTTGGTTAATCCACTTGTGCCTCTTGAGAGAGACTGTCACTGAGAGGCTTTATTTTGGTGAGAAGTAAGAGGAGTTGGCTTTTTAAACAGCTCTTTGTGGACTAGCCTAGATACTCTGAGGCCTCCTCCTAGAAACACAGGTTGCTT
Organism: Malurus cyaneus samueli; assembly: GCA_009741485.1. Classification (NCBI taxonomy): domain Eukaryota; kingdom Metazoa; phylum Chordata; class Aves; order Passeriformes; family Maluridae; genus Malurus; species Malurus cyaneus. The sequence goes on along the minus strand of CM019231.1, from coordinate 14,084,584 downwards.
TCCTAAAATCGTATTTTGTTATATTTTGTGACTAAAAAGGATGTTTGTTTGGTCTTATTTTAAAAATGCTAAATTGCCTCTTTATTTAAATGTACTAACTACTTGAGGGCTTTGAAAATTGAGTTCTCAAGGGGTAACTCTACATTGGTTTGCAAATAGATCAGAAAAACATTTTAAAAATCTGTATTGAATAATGTGAAATTGGAACCAGATTTGGCATTTGTGGGCTTTTGTTTTCAATTTCTTGTGATAAGTCTGTACAGATTGGTGCCACCTTGAGCTGGAAACTGCTGGGGGGAGAAATCTTCCTGCACTGTGTGGATGTTCTCCTTTACACTATCTGTAGTTAACACCTTGTCCTTTTGGCTTTAGGCCAAAATATTTTTCGCTGGGCCTTTAAACTGATTAGTGAGGTGCCAGAACAAAGATGCCTTTGTACTTGAGAGTATTGCTTTAGAAAACTTGTTTAGCAGTGGAAGAGAGGTTACCCAGAGTGTACTGTTCTGCTGAGATTTGGGGAGATGAGTTTATCAACCTTTCACTATTCTTTTCCTCACAAATTCTCTAACTTCAACCGTCTATCTTAAGGTTTGTGCTTGTTCTGAATTATCAAACTATTAAGAGCACTTATAATGCAAATACTTACCTTCTAGTGTGTCAGTTCCTTAAATGTTTTGACACTGGCTTGAAGTTTTGGGATGCTTTTATTTCAGCAATGTGTCCTGTAACTTAAGGAAGTTATTAAAAACAAAAGCACCAGCTCAGTTTAAGAGTTCTGATTTGTCTTCTGAAAGAGACTTTCAAAGTTCCTCTCTTTTCCAAGAAATGTTTTTCTGCTCTTAGTTTTTGTTTAAAAAATCCCTTTGAAACTGTTATTTTGCAGACAGACATATTTACATAATATTTCTTTCAAAGCCAGTCCTGTTGCAGCTGATCTTGGTGTGTCTCTACTAACTGGAAAAATTTATTTGGACAGAAGTTACCAGCTTATAGTGTTTGATTGGCACCAATCTGTTGGGACCTGGGTCCTGCAGCTGTCATCAATATGCACTCCAGCAGGAATGAGTGCAAGTGTCACACTTTCTTTAAAACAGTGAAAGGTATTTAAAGCAAGACCTGTCTAGGATCTGATTTCACAATTGTCCTTTCCAGGTTGTTTTGTAAACAATTGTAGTTCTAACTAAAAAAAGAGAAGCTATTGCACCTCATTGAATTGCAAAAATTCTTTCAATGAAACACCAGATGTATAACTGGAAACTGGTTGGATGGGTTTTCAGGAGAGATAAGGGCACATTTTCTCACATTTTTTTCTTTGATGTTAAATTTTTAGCAAACATTAAAAGAGCTGCTCCATGCTGTCTGAAAAGTCAGCATGTTAGTTGTCAGCAATGGAGTACAGAGTTTTAACCTGCTGATCTTGAGTCAGTTAGAGGTCCCAAAGGGCCTTTTACAGAGCAAAGGCTAAGTTTGAATTTTTGTAGTTGTTTTACTTCAGACATAGTTCACCAAAACATGTTGATGAACTATTGTGTATACACAAGCCAGGAGCTGACAATAAATCCCTTTGAGGTTTTTTTGTGGGCTAATTTAAATTTATTTCTTTTCCTGTTGTCCTTTATATTTTAGACTATGAGGTCCAAGGCTGCCTTCGTAGAGCAGCCAAAGGAGTGTTCTTGTTTTCACCAACCCTAAAGGCTGGGAAGGCAGGAGTTTGTGTTAGATGCTGCAGTGGTGTTAACCTGTTGTTTCAGGAATACTTTCTCTGTTCTATTTTGCTTAAAGCATCTGAAGAGTCCAGCTCTAAGTGGTACATGTGTATATCAGACTCTAGGAACAAGTGCACTCATTGATTTCCTCAGCAACTGGCAGCTGTCCTCAAGTGTCACCAGGGCAGCATTGCCATAGTCAGTCCACAGACTGAAAGGTACAGCCATTCTTCACTTTCTGGCTGTGCCAATGGCATCTGAATGTGATAATACAAAGAAATCCCAACTTTGGGTCCGAGGGTTAGTGCAGGTTAGTTAGTTCTGTGCGATTATCGGGGAGTTTTTCACTGCAGAATAAAGATCTGTGCCATGTTGCAAAAGTACTAGTGTGAATCTGAGGAAACTCAGATCTGAATGTATTTAGGTTCATTCTTTTTGGTGAGTTATAGCATATTAAAAAGAAAAAATGGAACCTTTGGTAAATAAGCATTTCAGAAATCAGGATTGCTTGCACAGATCGTTTTTCCTTGTCCCTTAGAAGTAGTTGTAGGACTAACATGTTTTGGTTTTTTAAGTTCTAAGCCATTTGCCTATTTCTGTATCAAGTTGTGGCAGTTACAGCATTGCTTGCATGAACAGTTTTGCTTGAAGTATTTGTGTGCAAGGTCTCTTTGTTTCTGCTCCACAGCCATTTTACCTACATGGCGTGGGGGCAGGGAAGAGTGCAGAATGGAATAAGCTTTCTGGAGTTTGAATCCAGGTCACTTGGCTGGCTCCCAGCAACTAGGCAATAATAGGCACACTGGCTGCTTTCCCTTTTTCATTCTTTCTTTTCCAATGATCTGAAACCTGAGGAGAGAAAACTAGCAAGTGGAATTACTCTGAATTAAATTAAAATGTTTCTAGGAATGTGCTCACTCTTTCCATTCTACCCTTTCTCTCAAGCAGCTGTAGCTCTTTGTTTCTGCTGCTGCTAACTTGCTTTAATTTTTTTTGTTCACTTTCCTTTTGGTAGAAGTAAACCAAAAGTATGCCATACTTTGAATCTGGTAACATTGAAGCTTTTGTTTGGTGAGTAGAGGGAAGGGTTTTTGCTGTAGTAAGGCAGACACTTTCTAGATGAGATCTTTGCCTCTGTTGAGCTAAAACACGCCAGCAATGTGACCTGGCCGGGTTTGTCTCTGTCTAATCCCCGTGTGCTCTGTCTTACAGAAGATGCAGACTACAGTGCCTTCGGGACGGATACCATGACCAGGAAGAAGAATGTCTTATCCAATGTGTTGCGTCCGGATAACCACAAGAAGAAGCCCCACATTGTCATTAGCATGCCCCAGGACTTCAGGCCAGTGTCCTCTATCATAGACGTGGATATTCTGCCCGAGACCCACCGCAGGGTGCGGCTCTACAAGTACGGCACCGACAAACCCCTGGGCTTCTACATCCGGGACGGCTCCAGCGTCAGGGTCACCGCGCACGGATTGGAGAAAGTGCCGGGCATTTTCATATCCAGGCTGGTCCCCGGAGGGCTGGCTCAGAGCACAGGCTTGCTGGCTGTCAATGATGAGGTACTGGAGGTGAATGGGATCGAGGTGTCAGGAAAAAGCCTCGATCAGGTTACAGACATGATGATTGCAAACAGCCGCAACCTGATCATCACGGTCAGACCCGCCAACCAGAGGAACAACGTCGTGAGGAACAGTCGGACTTCGGGCAGCTCTGGCCAGTCCACTGAGTCAAGCCTTCCCAGCAGCACACCCAACATCCTGGGAAGTCTGCTGCAAGGAGAAGAGGAGAGCGATGAGGAGGACATTATTATTGAAGACAGCGGGGAGCCACAGCAGATCCCAAAAGCTGCACCTACCAGCGAAAGCATAGAATCCTTATCACAAATTGAACTCCTCCATGAGTCCACACAAAATGGATTCCTTCCTTCCAGTGAGCTGAACTTGAATCACTCAGCAGGCAGCATTAGCATGGAGTATGAAGTACCAGAGCCAGGCCGTAAGTCGTTAGAAGAAGAGGGAACTATTATAACACTATGAAATTACATTGGTGTACTTTGTATAAGTAAAGATGCCATACATGTTTTAATTGGGCTTAATATGTAATATATTTTATACCTCTCCATCTATCAAGCACTGCAGTTAGATTAAAAGGAGGGAAGAAGGTAAATACAAGAAATTCAAAATTGTGTAAGTTGACTAACTTCATTAATTCTGCACTTCAATGTAAATAATTCACAAAGCTGGAAAATAATTGATAAATGTCTGAAACTAAATGAGGAAAATTTAAATTCAAAATGAAGGATAGCTAAGAGATGGCTGTGAGCTCTCTTTTAAAGGTACTTGATTTTTATTATTTTTTTAATGCTCTATACTACTGGTTCTATAGAAGTAAACTTTGTTACGTGTGAGGTTGACTCTCATATACTGCGGTTTCCTGTTGCTCTGAAGTGCTGCTTACATGTGATGGAGCTGCTTTAGCCCCCTCCCTCCTGTCCTGGGCTGCTGCTCCATTGGCAGAGCTGTTGGTGGGCTCTGTGCAAGAGGAAACCGGGAGAAAGCCAGAGCTGGGCTGGCATAGGTGGGGTGGCTGGTCTGGACTCTGGCTGACACAGGGACAGCAGGGCTCTGTGGCAGCACCTGCACTCAGGCTTTGGAGGTGACTGTTCCTTTGTGAGTGAATGTGCAACCACAGGCTCCTTAGTCAGGCACGGTACTGGTTTTAATAGCCAGGTAAGCTTACCTTTAATGACTCTGATTTTGAAATTCAAATGTGAAAGTCTTAAACTAATGCATCAGAGACCTGTTCGCATTCTAGTTTGCAATTTTTAGGGATACCATTGGATTTAATTGCTAATCCCAGTAATTTACAAACAAATCAAATGTAAACTTAATGCTATGGAAATAGCATAATGTAATCTGTCAAAATTGCAGTCCTAGTAGAAGCTGTAAAGATTTCTACTAGCAAAGGTTTATGACTTTTTCAAACCTGAACAAGTTAGAACAGTTTAAGTTAAATCCCTGAATTAAAAGAAGTTTTTAATCAAAATGAGGCTTTACTACAACTTGTTTGAGCCATGTGATATTAACTTATTCATTTATTAGGAACTGATCTGTAAATGCAGATCTCTGTGTGTCCCTGGATGTGTGTTTTGGGTACTGCAGAGTTGCTCTGTGTGTAAACACTGCTGACAAGTCCTGATGCTGCAAGAGCAAAGGTGGGTGTGTGTAACCACTGCGCTCATTGGGACAGTTGCAGGGGAGGCTTTTAGTGTTGTTCTTATCCTTCCCCTTTTGTGTCTCATGCTTTACCACTTTGGCACTCGAGTCCCAACTGTTCTCTGGGAACAGTTGTGACAGGAAGACGAGATGGGAGCTGATAGGATTGGGGAGAAGGATGACTAGATCTTTTCCCCAGGGATCCTGTGACCTCTGTCAGCCTGTAAGGAGTAGGGTGCTACCAGTTCTGTCCTGTGTTCCTGTGCTCCCTAGAGCAGGAGTCAGGTGCTTGTGTGTGTTCCACCCTCTGGGAAGATGTGATGAGTGGGAAAGGAGACTGACCCCTTTCTTTTTTCCCTTCAGTCTATCTGGAGGAAAATCTACCTCTGGTAACTTTGCTAACAGAAGACCAACTGTAAGTTTAATGTTAAAGCATCTGTAAAAGTCGTCACAGACTAGCAGAGGCTAAAACTGCCTTTAAGGTTTTTGTGACGATGCAAACACTTCTGCGGAAATAAATCCCTGCTGCTTGATGTTAAAAAATGCACATTTGAAATTGTATCTCATGAGCAGTAGTATTTTCAAAGCTCCAACGCCACTAGAGTCCAAAATGCCAAGAGAGGCATTCATACCCGTTCAGATTTATGGAGAATAGGCACAACAGGCAGTGGTACTCTGCAAATGCAGGTAAGGGCTCTTTTGTCACACTTACATATGGTTTCTTCCATGTGTGTATGGAGAGCTCTGGAATCTTTTGCAAGAGCAAGATCTTCAAGCGTTTGACTTGTTTTGCCAATAATTATGAAAAATGAAGAAACTACATCCGCCTAGTGTGAAATGAGAAAAAGGAATGTTCATTCTGCAACATGGAGACTTTACTTGTACATGTTTTCTCTCAGTGCTGCTCTACACTTCCTCTCTTTATGGAAGATGGTTTACTTCAAAAATATATTTTTTATTTTCCTTTATCAAAATACTTTCCTTCCTGTATGAAATCACCAGTGGAGGGTGAGACTCATGATTCTGCTAGTTTGCACTTCTGTGCCTTTGGTTTACTTGAATGTATTGTGAATAATCAAAGGAATAAAGGCACTTGGATGGGAAGAGAGGTCCAGAGGTACAGAGAATGAACTGGTAGTGCACTTAATGCAGGTGTAACGTTTTCATTCCATGGAAATCCGCTCTGGGGCTGATGTGGTCCATGAGGATTTTGCAGATTGGATCAGGCTGGGGGATGCCTTTGCCTGGAAAGGCTGAGCCTGGGAATGCCCAGCTGCCCAGGAAATGGGCAGGTCCCAGCCCCAAGGCTGCTGTGCTGCCAAGCACGTGCATGGGTAGTTTGAATAATATGTATGCCAGTATTAAGGACTTGTAGAAATTTAACTGGGGTCCTACTCTAAATTGCATGAGACTTCATCTCTTAGGACCTTTCCTGCAAGCTGAGTAATCTAAATGTGAGATAATGTTCTTTCTGACATATATCATGTTCTGTTTCACAGAAATTTGGTAACATATAGTAAAACTAAGCATTTGGGACTTGATAAAAACATTAAAGCATAAATCTAAAAAATGTGTATTTAGTTACGATGACAGACTGCACAGCATGTAATTGCTTAATGCTGCAGTTACCATAAAGTTTCTAAAGTTCTTCCATATCTTACTAATGCATACACTGTTAATTACAAAAGACTTTTAAATTGCTACTTCAGGATGATCAATGGTTGATTATGAGTGGCTAAATTTAATTTTATATACAAATGATACTGGGGTTCAGTATAAGGTTTTTTAAATATGCTGATATTGTTAGCCTTTCATTCACTACCTCCTAAATTTTTAACATCTATACTGTTTTCTCCCTGGAAGACAATACTTAAAGGCTTGACTGTTTTATATAAATTTTATCTTTAGTTAAAAAAAGAAGAAAAAATCCAGAAGTGATAGTGAGGATGCTGCGCATGATTGACAATATTACGCTGCTATTGATGTAATCTTTGTGTATTAAGTATCCTGTGTGTGTAAATTGTGTTTTCAATCCAGATTTTATAAATTAATTTATGAAATATCCAAATTATTTCAGAATGGAATGAAAAACTAAAATTTCTTTGACTAGTGTTACACATTGTGTACATGAACAGAGGGGGGACAAGTCATTCCCCCCCTTACAACTGAGAGATCTAAGTGCACCTTAATAGGAAGAACAAATTCTTAGTAGAATTAAGATGCATTTACTTTGAAGTTCTGCTCTGGTACTGGAGAAGTCAAGCCTAACTGTGAATCATATTTTTTTTTTCCACACCTGAATTAAATTTAGGACAACGTTCTCACAAGCTGTCTTTAACATGTGTATTTTTGTGAATATTATGTATTTTCTAATTAAATTTTACTTGCAATGTGATTTTTACATGAATGAACTTGTTTAAAATGTCAAATATCAGTATTTTTCTTACAACTTTAATGTATAATGTACATTGGTATCTCACCGAATGAAGATTGATTTTACAAAAATCAAGCTAGATGTAGTTGTATATTAGTCTTATATTTTTACAGACTGAAATAATAAATGGATATAGAAATAAAATGCATTTTCTCGATTACTCCATCACATAAATCAAAATGAGGAAGGATGTATCCTTTTTGTAAGTGTGACAATAGATAGGCTGATTTTTGTCTCCTGGCCAGCTGATGAGGCTGTGTTTTCCTGGCAGTTTTCTCCGTGTGCTGTTTCTGTCTTTCCCCTGGAGCAGATCTGTGTGTGTTGGAAGCCCCAGGAGTTCCAGAACTGTGTCCTCGGTGCTGCCTCCTCACCCGTGCTGTGCTCACTCCTGCCCTGGCTGCAATGGTGACCCGTGTAGGGCATGGCCTGCCTGAGGACTGCTCCTGGAGAGCTTGGGTCCCTCCTGCTCCTCACCTTTGTCTGCTGCTGTGGGTGTCTGCTGCAAGTGTCCGGCTGGCAGTTTGAACTCAAACCCATTTCACTTGCAAATGTTTTCTCCCTTCCCTTTTGCCTTGGCAGCCCTTGTAAACATTTACCCAGGGAGGAGAGGTTTGGCTGTGCTCAGCCCTTTATGTGTGGCTTTTGTTTCTGCTGCTTTGGGCTGAGCACAGGTTCTGCTCTGCACCTCACCTGTGTCTGTGGGACTGGTTTGTTTGTGTGCTCAGTACTTCCCATCCCTGCAGGTGTAGCCGTGGGGAGGGGACAGAAAGGCTGACATCAGCATTGCAGTGTCTCAGAACAGCCCAAAGAACCCAGGCTGCTTCCCTGGGCATTGGAGCTGGGGGAGGTTTCCTCTCTTTGCACAGGACACTTGGAAGGAATGCTGAAACCTGTGTGGCATTCTTGAAACGATGTGTGCTCTCTGCAAATGCATCCTGTCAGTGTTCCCTGGCTCGGGCACCGGGCATGGGTCACCCACTGAGGCTGCAGGAGCAAAGACAGGAATGTGTCCTTGGGAATGCCTCTGTCTGTGAGGATAAAGTGAGCCTGATAGAGCAGGTTCTGCATCCAGGGAATGAGACTCGAGTGCACTCATACAGGTCAGCAATGCTACTTCTACAAATCACTCATACCTACACACAGTTTTCTTAAACTGAGCAACTCATTTAAAGGAAGGCTAACTTTCCCTACTGCTGCCTCCTTGAGGAAGGAATGCAGCTGTTAACTGCATCTGTCCTTTAAACCCAGCAGTATTTAACTTTTCTCAAGGTGACAAGCTCTTAACAAGGTGTTAGAACTTGAGGTATTTTATGAAATTGAAAATTAATGTATGGTTACAGTTACAAAGACTCCCCAGGATTTCCATAAGTAATCAAGTGACAATCCTTCTCTTCCTGATGCATTAACAGGAGAAAGATTTCGACTAGTGCTAAACAGCCCTTTGAAGCCTTTTTGTTATCTTAAAATTATCTGTGGCATTCGAGTTACAGACTTTCCAGAATTACTTCTTCTGAAGACATGTTCCTTGCAAAACAAGTGTCACACTCAGATACTAGGATGTAGTTGCATGTGGTAATGCTAGAGAGGAATAATCAGCCTTCAGGTAGCTTCATGAATGGTTTCCAATGCTGGGATGAGGAAAGGCATGTTGGATGGCAACAATATTTTTGGATGCTGTAGAAATATGCAATAGATGGTACAGCTGGTCCTTGGAGAGGCGAGATTGCAGCCAAGATGTAGGAATTCAGATTCCTGGTGCAGCTCTGACAGATCACTTGTGTACTTTTCCTCTCACACAGGAGGTAAATTTGTCTCTGGGGCCTTAGCGTTGTGTGCTTGATGTAAAAGTGCTTTAGAGCCATGAAGCACTAAGCGATTAAAGAAGTGCTGTGCTGTTAAACCAGCAGTTCTTATACAGAGTTCAGAAGAGTTGGGGCATCGTGGTGGCCTGCCCCAAGCAGCCAGGTAATTTAGGAATAGCAATTTCCTCTAGTGCATAGCTCCCAATTTTCATTCTGATGTTTAATCTTGTGTAGCAGTTGTAGCCCATGAAACTACACCACTGATGAACGCAAACTAAGATTGGTGTAGTCCATTAGAAGCTTTTGCGCAGTGGAAGGTCTCACACCTCTGCTGCAGGACATGATTGTGTCTGGTTTGAGTATTCCTGGACAGAGCCGGGAGAGAGGTGAGCTGAATTATGGAAGTACTCCTGCCTCACTCGGCCTGTGCTCAGCCTGGTGGGTTCGCTATGGCAATACCCCCATCACTCATTGTGTGCCCCTCACACCCCGTGTTTATCCCGGGGGTTCTTTATGGCAATACCCCCATCACTCACTCGTTGTGTGCCCCTCATGCCCTGTGTTTATCCTGGTGGGGTTCTTTATGACAATACCCCCATCACTCATTCCGTGCCCCTCACACCCCGTGTTTATCCCGGTGGATTTGCTATGGCAATACCCCCATCACTCATTGGTGTTCCCCTCACACCCCGTGTTTATCCCGGTGGATTTGCTATGGCAATACCCCCATCACTCATTGGTGTTCCCCTCACACCCCGTGTTTATCCCGGCACGGCTCGCCCTGGCAATATCCCCATCACTCATTCATGTGCCCCTCACACCCCGTGTTTATCCCGGTGGGTTCGCTATGGCAATACCCCATCACTCACTGTGTGCCCCTCACACCCCGTGTTTATCCCGGCACGGTTCACTCTGGCAATACCCCCATCACTCATTCCGTGCCCCTCACACCCCGTGTTTATCCCGGCACGGCTCGCTCAGGGCTCGCTCAGGGCTCGCTCAGGGCTCGCAGCGGCCGCGGGCCCCGGCGCCATGTTGTCCGTGGGCAGCGCTGCGGAGCGGCCGCCAGGGGGCGCTGAGGGGCGGGCGGGAAGGGAAGGCCGGGCCGGGCTGAGGGCGCTGCGGCCTGAGGGCTCCGCGCCTCCCGCTGCTCCGCACCGGCAATCCCTGCGTTTGTCCGGTCAGTTTCTGTGTCCTCCCTTCGGATCAAACAGGGAAATGAGGTACAGAACCTGGCACTGCGCTGTGACCCTTTCCGAGCGTCTCACAGAGTGCAAAGGGCAAAGACTGCGTTCACCAGGCAGGACATCCTCACACAGCCACTGATGCACAGACCTGCTGCTCTCTCAGCATTTACAACACTTCTGCCACCTTCAAACACACCTCAGGTACATTCCTCAGCAGCTGTTCTCTCAATATTTACAACGCTTGTGCCATCTTCAAACACATCTCAGGTACATTGCCTCTCATTGCAATTACACTGATTGCTAATTGCGCTGAGTGCATCTAACGGTCACAAATGACCGCCCAATGGCTCCTTGGGGATTTGTTGCCCATGAACTATTTTGTCACACTCACCTGTTACAAAACTTAGACTTGCTGATTTGAATTAGAAGACAAAGCTCGGTCAAAACTTCCCTCCTCCAATTAGCACAGTAAAGTCTAGGAAGAGAAATGTGCATGCTGATTTCATCCTCAGCTGTCAAACGCCAGTGTATCATCAGAAAAACACAGTTTATATAGAGTAAAGAATTCAGTAAAGAATTGTAACTTGGCCAAATTTAGTAATATTTTCCTGGAAATAGGAATATATGTCCCAGATGAGGGTAGTTTTCTGCCAATTTAAAATCTCTGCTGTAGCTTATGAAGACGTTGGAGCTTTTCAAAAGAGCTAAACAACACGTACTTTTCCTTAATTTCATTATCTGAATTGGTTTGGTTTTATTCCCTGAAACTTTTCAAAATTGTTAAACCTGCAGCAGATACCCAATCTGGAAAAAAGATCAGAGCCAGAGGTTCTGCAGGGCTGGGCTGCCTCTCCAAACAATTTTGTAACTGGGACACCAGTAAGAACGTAAAGGCCACGCTGGTCACACAGAAACTGCCTTCAGATGGCTTGAATAAGTACAGTGCTTTCAATTTTATTTTAACTTTTTTAAGAAAAATGTTGGCATTTTGTGTAATGATATATTCATGCTTGCAGGCACCTTGAAGTGATGATACTAGTGGAGAAAAGAGAAAGGGGTCTAATCCATAGGAGAAAAGTGAGTTAGAAGGATTCACTCTTTGTGTTTGGAATATCCAGAGGTGGGAGGAGAAAACCTTGTACTAAATATAAATTACAAACATAGCTGGGTAAGTTTGCTGGTTTGTAAGAATATAACACCTCCAGAGGAAACAGAACTTTCTCTTGTGAAGTTTTCAGTTCTGTGGCAGAAAAGCTTTTCTGTTGTAAAGCTTGAATTTTGTATGGTTCCAGACATTTTTGTTCATAGATGTTATCTGTGCCCTGGCTGAATGGGGTGCAGCAGGTCTTAGAGAAAGGACAGGAAATCTATTTTAGAGAACTTCAGCATGTGGAGTTTAAAAAAACACTAGTATCTTCTGATGGGAGAAAGCTGAATGTTAGCAATTCTTGCTGTTCTGCAGCTTGTAATAATTGTTATATTCTTAAAGTCGGAAATTTTCTTTCAATGACATTGGCAGAGAATCTTATCAAATATTTATTTTAGGTGTATTTTTTAACACTTGTCAAATTGCAGACTTACAAAATCGTACCTTCAGAAAAAATCTCATGCTGCTGGTATGAAGAAAAAGAGCACATTTGTTAGATAATTGTTCTAGAGGCTTTTTACCATCTCTCTTTTCCTTACAAATATTGTAATCTCTAGACCAGCAGCTGCTTCTCTGAGGTGGGGTTTGCTCCCTTGTCCTGGCTGAGGTGCTGGCTGATGGTTTTTCCTGATACCTGGAGTAGATTCTCAGAATAGAAGTGGGAAATTGATAGTGGGATATGAAGATTTCTCTGTGTTCCTTTATTGGTTCACCTGAGCTATTATTCACTCATCACCCAAGTTATTGATGAGTCAGACTGGAGTATCTAGGAAAGGACCTGCACTTAACAGTGGCTGTGGAATCCCAGATTTGTGGCTGCTGTCTCCACAGATTGAGAGGGGATCCATCCTCTGCAGAACAAAGCTCAGGAGAGCGAAGGAGCTGTGTGCAGGTAAGGCTCTATTTCATGTAGAGGATAGCAAGCTGTGTCTTGTCAGAAACAAATCACTGGAGTAGGAAATCCTCCCTATGTTGAGAATTTGCATTTTTTAACTTTTGCAGATCATCCTTCAAATGTAACTCGAGGGAGGTGTCAGCCCCACTCTTTGCTATATATTGGCAGTTTCTCTTCTTAGAGACTCCAGAGCAGCACATAGTACAATTTCTGCTATTCTTCGCCACTGACAATGTGTGATCACATGTATTTCATGGTATTTTTGTGTCCTAATTTACCTCACAAGATAATATTTGGTGTTTTCAAAGTGCTATGAGATTTTTCTGACAGCCTTGAAAAAAATATATTTATTAAATTAATACTAAACTGTACCAGATGGGAAAGATGAGAGGAGAGAAAATAGAGCAGAGTATTTCAAAACTGGGGGTGTACTATGTTCATATTTAAAACTCATTAATTTTCAAGTGCTGAATACTACTCACCATTTTTTTAATAATGGGGAAAATTTTAAAATCTAATATGTACTTAAATATTTAATGTTAAGAATTTTAGGGGGATGTTCCTATTATTTTACCTGCAGCTATGCTTGAACTTCATCTATTGTGACTTGGACTGATGCATTAACTGGTTTGAGAGCCCTAATTGGTTCTGTGTTGAGAAAGAAAACCCTTTAGAATGGGAACGTTCAAGGGAGGGGATGCAGTAGGTCCAGAAGTCAAGATTTCAGCTGTCATAATGCTGTGACAGTGTCCGTTTGCAGTTTTCAAGTGGGAATGAACAGAAATCTAAATACACAAGTTTTGCCTGTTCCCACCTGAGCCGATGGTGTTTGACTGCACTAAGAGCAGGTCCAAAAAGGCTTTGCTGCAGACATGTCCTTGTCACACTGTGCCAGGCAGGACAGCACATGGCACAAATGTAGGGCTTGTGGAGCACATGAGTTACAGACACAGCAATGGGGGCTGCTGCAGAGTCATCACTGCTCCAGAGCCAGCACTTGGGGCACTCTTGTATAAACAGGTGCCACTTATAGGAGAGAATCAGCTTTCAACTGAGCCATCATGCTGCAATGGCACCAGGGAAAAAAATTAGGTCTCATTTATGTGCAACAAAGACATTAAAATAACAATCCAGATTCCATTTTTTGTCAGTGCTAAGATTGGCTTCTGACTTCCTGTTCTCTAATGGGAGGGATTAAGCCCTTTATGTTTTGAAAGATACTGAGCCAATTCTTGTTATAAAATTCCAGTACTGAGATCAAATGAATGAACAAATACAGAAAAAACTTGATTTGTCAGAGGCACCTTCATTAGTGCTCTCGTCTCTTTTCTATCACAGGAATTGTTTTTAAGCTATAATTGGATCTCACTGACAAAAGCTTCTGGCTACATATGTAAAGATTTGTAAAATGCTGCCTTTCTGTAAGCTGGTCTGATCTGTGCCAGAAAATAGGAACGAGAGCTCCTCCCCCGTGTCAGTGCCAGGGACTATTGGTTAGTTCAGCTCAAAATGCACTCTGCAGCACACGGGTGCTGGCTCTGATGCTTGCTCTTGAAAAGCAGCAAAAATCTTCCTTCGGCAGCATTTTACATAACACTGCCCTGTGCAGAGTTAAAGTGAATTACTTACAAAGCATTTATTTGCTGGTGCCAGTCAATAGCAGGAATCTTCTCAGCTGCTGTTCCTTTGCTGCTCCTGCAAGGAATGCAGGAGCAGAGCTGCTGTTCCCTGTGATGGAAGTGTTTGCATTTACACTGCAGCTCTGCAGGCTGCTGGGGCAGTGGCGGTGGCTGCAGCTGCAGCAGCTTTGCTGTTTGTAGTTGCATTTCTGTCTGCAGTGCAGGCTCCGTGCCACATTTACACTGTCAGACAGGGCTGGGTGTGCTCAGTGTTACAAAACAACCTGTGTGAAATGCTTATTGTTCAGGGCTCCTTTTCATAAACCTGGGTGGTGCTGCTGTCAGTTCTTCAAACCCCAAAGCAATGAAATGACAGAAGCTAAACTTGGCTGGGCCTGCAGGGCACACCTGTCAAAGGTGCTCTTGGGTCCTTTAGCAGAATCACTCGTTTGGATTTCTCTGCAATTGTCCCCATTGCTTTGATACAGGTATGCCATTATACAGCTGGTGTTCAGAGAAAATAACTATGTTTTCCAAACATTAGAATTCCCTAACTAGGAAAGGCTGACTGTTTCCTGTTTCAGGATTTCTTTGACTATACTATTTTTTGGGGGGGGCTCTACCAGTTATGTGTTACATTCTAGCTGAGATGAAAAACATCCTGCAGATTGCATGATGTTAGGGTTAAACATTCCAAATGGATTTTAGTACACTGGGAATTTCTGTTCTTGCCAGACACAGTTGTGGTGAGCGTATTGGGAACTTTGTTTTACCATATTTCTGTGGATTATTGTGTTCAGGCTGGGTAGGCTCCTCTCCTTACTGCTGTAACCATGTAATAGATACTTTTGGAATGGTGTCCCATCCAAGGAATGTCTGTGGAAATTGTGGTCTCAGTGTGACAAAAGCAAAAACTTCTCTGTTTATTTTGTTCCTATTTTTATTTCTGCACAGAAAACAAAAAACCTATAAAATTATTGTCTGTTTACAAACATTTTACTTAAAAAAAATGTTCCTCATTTATACTCAGGATTTAACTGGGGTTGAAAATCACTGCAGCTGTCTTTGTGAAAGCTGTTCTGTGTCTGAGCTTCCAGTTTAATGTACGAAGTCTGCCACATTAATTCTTGAAGTAGCTCTTAAGTGGGAAGCTGTAAAAGGGGTGATCTTGGACCACGATATTTTTGAAAGTCTGCGACACTCATCTGTGGTTCCTCGTGTCCAAATGGGCTCAAGTAAATAAGGCATTTTATAGTAGCCTTCAGAATTGTGAAAGGTGTTAAAATCCTTGCAACTTTTTGCAGTACAGGGAAAGCTACTCATAAAGTGAATTCAAAACTCTGGAAAAGGGCACTAAGGAAGAAAGGGAGGGCAGCAATACTAAACCATATGGGTTTCATTAATGCGGGAATAGTGAAGTGCTGGAAATGCAAAGTGAATTCAAGAAACACCTGGGCTCCTTTGTGTGGAAGAAAGAGTTGGACTGGAAACAAAAGGGCATGAGTGTGAAGGATGAAGGATCTGGGAGCAGCTGAAGGGGTTTCCAGTCTAAGGAATATCTGGTGTTCAGGTGTTTGTGGCATCCGTGTGTCCTGCTAATGGCCTTTTTTCAGCTGTGTGTCACTTTTGGGGCAAAGTATTGATCTTCCTTAGTTTCCCAGGGGCTGAGAAGTAAGAGGCTTGCGCTTCAAATCTTATTTTTGAAAAGAATGAATTTACCCCTTGTCTGTTTCCCAAAATGGAGCACATTCCATCACTGGTCCCATCACTTCCAGCCGGGCCCTTGTCCGGGCCTCGGGCAGGCTGGGCTGATGTGGTGGTGTTCCGGGAAAGGGGTTTTGCTGCGCAGCAGCAGCAACAGTTCCCTGTGTGCCCCAGGGGCACCCCTGCACCCCCCGTGTTCCCATCCACACCCCCGTGTTCCCATCCGCACCCCCGTATTCCCATCCACACCCCCGTGTTCCCATCCGCACCCCCGTATTCCCATCCACACCCCCGTATTCCCATCCACACCCCCGTATTCCCATCCACACCCCCGTATTCCCATCACACCCCCGATTCCATCCACACCCCGTGTTCCCACCCGCGCCCCGCCGCCGCACGGAGCCGCCGTACGGAGCCGCCCCGCCAGGTCCCTCTCTGCCCATCCGCGCACCACCCGGCCCGGCTCCGGCTGGCTTTTCCCCAATTCCCAGCATCGCCATTCCAAGGCAGCGGTCTCTGAACAGCCTGTCTTACAGAGATGTATCTGGGCTGCGAAAGGGTGCGCGGCTGTAAGGAAAATCCAAATAACCCCCGAATTTGTGGCTCGGCTAGGTCGGGTTTCTCCTCTCTCGCTTCTGAGGAATCTTTACTCAGCAGACACATTTTTTCCTGTGGTAACAAACGCAGCCGAGCAGATGGCGAGTGCGAACACACGGACTGCGGCTCTGCCTGGAGTCGGGAGCAGGGAGCCGGGGCTGGCGCTGCTTCCCAGTTTCCAGTGGTGTTTACAAGTTAATGGACTTGTTCCACTCGAAATCACCCTTGGTATGTGCTGGGTTCAGCGGTCAAGAGATCCTTTAGGAGTAATCGAGGAAAGTGGGAGCTTTATAGATGCTGATCTTGTGGAGTTTTATCCTGTGACTGATTTTAGCACTTTTTCTTTAAAATGAAACTGCAAAGAGAGGCAGAAGAACAAGAGTGGATAGCAACATGCATCTTCACCCGAAGGAGCCAACAAGAAAGATGGAAAGGGACTATTTACAAGGGCCTGTTGTGACAGGACAAAGGGGAATGGACAAAGGGCAGGGTTAGATGGGATATTGGGAATAAACTCTGCTATGAGGGAGGGGAGGCCCTGGCACAGGTTGCCCAGAGCTGTGGCTGCTCCATCCCTAGAAATGTTCAAGGACAGGTTGGACAGGGCTTGGAGCAACCTGGTCTGTTGATTTTGCTGGGGCTTATGTACAATATTCCTCACTTCAATAGCAGTTTATTCAAACAGGACTGAAGGCCAAGTTCCTGTTGGGAAAGGGTACCGTACTTAGGTCACCTTTGACTTGAAATGTAAGGTCACAATTGCTGGGAAAGACCAAACAACTTGCTCTGAATATGCACAAGGATATCTTTAATACCTAAACCCTGTCACCGATTTGCTGTTCCCTTTAGGAAGGCTTCTCTCTCTGTACCTTGGGATCGGGCTGGGAGCGCAGCAGGGGCCTGAAGGCAGCACCGGGGTTCTGGCTCCCTGGGGGAAGGTGCGGGTCTGCTGTAGGGCGATTATTGTGGGACTACACCGGGTTATTCTGTGTGGTTACACTGTGGTTAAGTTGCAGTTCCATTGTGTGGTTACACCGTGCGGTTACACTGTGTGGTTACACTGGGGTTACACCGTGCGGTTGCACTCTGGTTACACGGTGGTTACACTGTGGTTACACTCTGGTTACACTCTGGTTACACTGTGTTTATCCCCCGCGTGTGCCCGCTCCTGCTCCCGGCAGTTCACACTCGGAGCGGAGCCTCCCCAGCCCGGCCGCGTTATTGGGCTCTGGGGCTGTGTGACATCATTGGCAGCCAATCAGGGAGTGCTTCAGGGCAGAGTTTAAAGCTCTTTCATAATATATTTATATTCAGTGCAGATATTTTTGGGCTTCAGTAGCATTCATTTTGTCGCAGAGTCCATGTGTCAATACGGCTTGGGGAAAAAAAAGAGAAAGGTATGAGCATGGCATGTTCGCCCTTGGTTTTGTACTCCAGCTGGGCACTGAAAGCCGTAGGGAAGCAGCTCTGATTTTCACACTTGGGCTGGTCTGAGGCGTGCTCCCTGCTGGGCTGCGCCTGCTTGGACACACCTGCACTCTGTGATTCTCTGCTAGCTGACACAACTTGAAGGAGAATTGTTCCCTGACAGTGTCTCTTCCAGAAAAGGCTGGTTAATCCATGCAGAGCCCCTGCCATTCCTGTTTCACTCTTTCCTTTCCTGAGTCCCCCTGTAGCAGGACCTTGTGGGATTGCAAAACGATTGGAATATCCAGCCCATAAGACCAAACAGTATTTCTTTTTAGAAAAGAAAAGAAACAGGGGCTTGTATCTGGGGAGGGCCTATCTGGACTTTTTCTCCTTCCGTCTAAGCACTGTGGCTGAGCTTGTCAGGTTGCTCAAAGTCACATATTTGCATATGTTCCATGATGGGCCTGCAAAGCGTAAAAGTGCAGTGCGGACTCCTTCATCCTCTTGGGATGCCAAATATTTTATGTGCTCCTGAGCAAAAGGCTTGGGAAGAAGTCTTTCAGGTGCTATCTATATCTCTAGCAAGCTGCTCAGTGTTCACAAAGGGTTTGGAAGATGAGGCATACAATGAGCTGAGAAAGCTTGTTGATGTGGTTATTTTGAGATCACGAAAGGGAATGCCAGCTGCAGAGAGCTGCAGACAGACCCTGCAACATTGAGAGACTGAATGGAAAACTCTCAGGCAAAACAAGGGGTCTATAAATGATGATGTAAATGGGGGGTGATGTGAGAGAGCCTCGCATGAGTGGTGAACCAGCATTTTTCATTAAAGAAAGAGATCATGAAGCAATCCAGATGGCCTTGGAAAAACCTTCAGCTCACAGGTCAGTTACAGTCAAGAAAGAATTGCAACTTATGAATTTTTAGGGGAAGTACAAAGACAGAAAATCAAAACCATCTTATGCCCCTCTACATTTGTGGTTTCATCTTTAGCTTTGACTGAAGTTCTGATCCCATTGCAGCAGGACTAGAAAAGGCATCCGGAACAGGAGTTGGGAACCACATCCCTTTGGGAAACAGCTAAGCAGATTTTAGTCTTCTCTTTTCAACACTGAACAAGAATCCAGTAGAGTTTATGAAATCTGAAATTGCATGAGACAGTAAGTAGAAATGATCAAGAAACAGTCTCCAAATAAACTAAGGGAGGGGTTTTGACATGTAATCTATCACTGTAGTTTGGAACTCACTGTGGCAGTTGTAACTGAAAGAAGATTTATACATGTTAAATTTCATCAAAGTCATTTAGCAAAGTTACCTTTCTATTTCTAGGAACTCTTCTGCTGCAAATTCCTATAGGTTGGGGGAGTATTTCAGGCAGGAATGTTGCATGCTTGTCCTGTTTTTATACTCCAAGCATCAGCTGTTGGTCTCAGCTGGAAACAAGTTCCTCCGCTTGGGTTGGACAGTGAAGGCATGCTGTCTGTTCTTGTATTTGTGGGCAAATTTCTGCTGTACCACCACACAACAGCATCCCAGCTGCTCATAGAGGCTGACATACAAGCCAACCCTCACTGATCTTTATTTCCTGCTGTATTACTCTTGGAAAATGAATGTAATTTTCCATCTCCTGTGACTTGTGAGTGGGTCATTCTCTGCTTGTCTGAATGCTTTCCCAATGAGCATTAGAATATTGAGTATTTTGCCAGGCTAAATCTAACATTTCCAATTTTGCCCCATTTGCAGGATCTGCAGGATTGTCCATCCCATTCCTTCTCTTCCTCAGGCTGAGGGAACCAGCTGGCTCAGACTTTGCCTGTATAATGTGTGAGTCCAGCCCTCTGAGCAGCTCATTGTCCTCTGGCTGGACCTGCTCCCAGTGTGTCAGTCCAGCAAAGCCTCATGGCCTGGCTGAGGGAACCAGCTGGCTCAGACTTTGCCTGTATAATGTGTGAGTCCAGCCCTCTGAGCAGCTCATTGTCCTGTGGCTGGACCTGCTCCCAGTGTGTCAGTCCAGCAAAGCCTCATGGCCTGGGAGCCCAGTCCTGGACTGAGTGGCCCCCTCGCCCTGCTGTGCTCATCCCCATCCTCCTTCCCTCGCCCTGCTGTGCTCATCCCCATCCTCCTTCCCTCGCCCTGCTGTGCTCATCCCCATCCTTCTCCATCACCAGAGATGCTGAATCAGAGCAGCTGCTGCTCCCTGAGGCCTTCCTGCAGAGCTGCCTCCCTGCCAGCAGGTAATCAGGGGCACTGCCTTTGCTCAGCCTTATTAGATCTGTGCTGACTCTTTCTCATCACTTCCTTTTCTTTGAAGTGCCGGAAATGGATTCCAAAAGGTTTTGCTCCATATTTTTGTTGGGATTGAGGTTAGGCTGAACATCCTGTGGTTCTTCCTCCTCAGCCTTCTGGAAGCTGAGCATGACATTTGGCTTTTTCCCAGTCGTCAAGAACCTGCTCTGATTGCCCTGACATTTAAGCTGATTGACAGCAGCCTCAAAATGACTTGAACCAGCAGCTTTAGCATCCCAAATGCATCTGTCTGTTCCCCAAGGTTTTGTTAGAGTTTGCTTGGGTTTTTTTGTTGTTTGTTTTTTTGTTTGGGTTTTTTTTTTTTTATTGGCTTGCTGTAATAGCCCCTCTTTGGATCCCCCTTTCTTGGGCACTTCTTAGATTGTGCCACTGGACAGGGACCTGGCAATTCTGGGAGCAGACGTGGCAGTGAAAACCAGGGCAAAGAATGCATGGAGTTACCTTAGTGACAAAATGAGAATAGTTGTGGTAGAAGGGTGAAAATTCTACAGCTTGCACTCCTTATTCAGTAACGTTCTGGGCTTACAGAGCAGTAGTTTGATTTCTTTACCAGTCTGTGATAGTGAAGGTGCTCCACCTGGAGAATGGAATCCAATTCCTACAAGGAATTCTAGGTGGAAGATATGAAGTGTGGGAGGAAAGCAAAACTTTGGCTCCAAAGCTTGTGTTCTGAAGTGCTTTCACATTGCTTTGTTTGCCTTAGGACAGAAGTTACTCCTGTCCTGGAGAGAATTTCCACCTGGGTGTGATCTAACCTGCAATTCCCAACCTTTTGGCCCAGCTTTGCTGCTCGTGCTGGGTTGCAGTCATCAGAGCAACCACTCAGCTCTTAAATGGACCATTTTCTTACTGCTCCTTGTGTTGCTGTATCAGCCAGGGCCTGGTTCTTGGGGGCTCCAAACTGCATTTCGCCATTTCTCAAGGGTGCTTTTAGTGCCTTCCACAGTGTGTCACACAATTTGTCTCCCTAGATAACTTGGCTGCCTGTTAAAATGCAGCTGACTGAAGTCTCTAAAGTTGCCACCAAAAGTTTTAATCTTCCAGGCACGATTCTACATGCCAGTGCTTTTATTTGCCTGCAAGTGCAGAGCTGTGTGTATTTGATTTTTCAAAAGCTCTCGCAAATGTTTTAATCCTTTCATTACTACTATTTGATCAGGCCTCATCTGAACATGCTATGCTGCCTTCCAAATGCTAAATTCCTCTGTAATTTCTTTAATCTTTATTTTGTCAGTTCATTCCCTCATTGTTGGATCTTTAAGTTAATAGAGTACAGGGGTATAGGGCAGCTCAACAGAGATCTGCTTCCAGCAGCCAGCAGTGATCTGGCCTTTGTGAGACAGTGACACCCAGGAATCGAGTGATCTGGAGGCAAAGAGCAAACCAGAGTGGGACAGTGGTTTTGTGAGCTGTGGCAAATCCAGAGGCTACTGTTCAAAGCTGGCTGGAGAGGCTGTGCCCACAGTGAAAACAGAATTGTCCTGGCCAGTGCTTTCTGCAAACAGATTGGCACCCAGCTCGTTAGGCTTCATGACTGTAATTCTGCACTATTTCTGCCCCTGTTCTCCCGGTGTGACCACTGGCAGTGCTGCCCTAGAAATGAAGGACACATTATTTCACTTGGAAAATTGGAGTGATCTATAACTTTTCCTTCTCTCCACCTTTATTTTGGGAAGATAAATGACTGTGTTCATATTCCACCATGAATTATTACAGCTGGGTGTTCTCACAGCTTCTTTGCTTCAGGCTTTTTGTCCTTTCTGCTTCACAGAGGTGTAGGTCATCTCCAA
Source organism: Malurus cyaneus samueli (assembly GCA_009741485.1). NCBI lineage: Eukaryota > Metazoa > Chordata > Aves > Passeriformes > Maluridae > Malurus > Malurus cyaneus. The sequence continues at coordinate 14,062,765 of CM019231.1, read as the reverse complement.
TAGTACTTCCATGATCAATTCAGATTCTTCGTATTGTCTTAGCCTGTGTTTGGGATACTGTGTGTCTGAGAAGAAAAAATGTGGTTACGTGTTATGTTAGAAATTGTAGTATTGTGCCCATGGGAAGGAGGTGATGAAACACAGGGAGTATTGCACACAAATGCATGGGAGGATTTAATCTAAATAGCAAACTGGCCTCTGGAAACAGGTGAAGTGCAGAGCCTGGAGAGCATCAGCCTCATGGGAAAGGCAGGCTCCTTTTCCATCGAGACTGGGATTTTAGCTAGAGGTTTGGATTGCTGTGCGACAGAAAAATGGTTTTATCTCCTCAATTCAGGATTAATCAATTATTTGAATTCTTAAAACCCCCAGAAGCAAAGACAAATCCCTTCCTGTATTTCTTCTGTAGTCAGTATTTTCAAGTGGTACTAATTCATTTGCATTTCTCTGTGCTTTAAAACTAATTTCCCCTGTGTTCTACTCTATTTTTATCTGTTCGATATTAACCCAGCTAAGATGATTGCAAAGTCTGTAGAATCAGGTGTGAGAGTAAACAACTTCACATTCTCAGCATTGCTTACAAAGTCAGTTACTATAATTGGAGAGCAACTTCAGTTCTGAGATGATGATTCCACCTCCCTTGTCTCTTTAACCAGACAATTTCCTCAAGTATTTCCTGGTTGTGAGCAGGAAGATGGAAGGAAGATGGTTGTGCAGGAAGATGGATTTCTGCTGCTTCTGTTCCAGAGACCTCCCCTGCCAGCACCTCACCCCTCTGACCTGCCAGAACCCCTCACCAACTGAAGACTTTGTACTTTGAACAGTGCAAGTACCAAATATCCAAGTAAGTAATTTTTGATAACCATGAGATTCCTAGGAAAGGTGCTTGGGTTTGTTTTTAATGGTCTGTACTTTAGGACATTATTACTCTATACATCTCAGGTGTTTGGCTGGCAGCTCTAAGGGAGAGCACAGATTTCTGACTCTGTTGTAGCTCTGTGGAAATGGAACGTTTATTCTAAGATTTGATCCCAGCAGTTTGTACTTGGCTGATGAGCTTCAAAATCAGTGAAGGTAAAAATGCTTACTTTGGTTACCTCCCTCTTGTCATGTTTGAAATGATCAGTGGGTTGAAGTTGCTCTAGTGCAGCCTATCAAATCTGCCAAGTCCTGTGCCAACACTGCCAGCTCCACCAATGCTCAGATTTTGCAAGAGAATATGACGTCAAAGGCAGGATTTTGAAATTCCATAAGCTACACGTGGCTGAAGCTTCCAGCACACTCTTTGCACTAGAAGCAGTGTTTTACAAGCTGTTGTGTGATACAACCTGAAAGATATAAATAAACTGTACTGCTCTGGGCCTTTGGATGTGCCATTTTGTAATGCAGGATTTAGCCAGGACCAGCAGCAGCACAGCCCATCCCTGCACCTGGAGCATTTTTAACTTCAAAATAGGCCCAGGAAAACGAACCCCCCTTAGTTCTCAGAATAAGGAACAGAGGAGGGGATGATGATTGGCTTTGCATCAAGTACAATATGGAGAAATGGAAAAAAATGTTTGCTTTAAAAATGCCTTTGGAAAAGCTCAAGATGGAGAACCCACTGCAAAGTCTGTAAAGGGAAAAAAATGCCAAGCTTATGGTGAAAGTAAAGCTGCATGGCTGTAACCATGGAGACCAAAGCTCTTCTGATGCAGAAATAAATGAACACAACCTTTTCATATTTATTAGTGGGACTGATGATGAAAGATAAAGTCAAATTAAAATATAAAGCAGTAAAGATAGAGCGAGTGGCTGTGTCTGCCCCTGCAATGCAGGTGATTGTAATGGATTATCACAAATGAGTTGGGGTTACATAGAGGCAAATTAGCTATAAAAGAAACAAAATACTCCTAGTTATACCAACCTGTTTGTCCAAATATCTGCTTCTTTATTAGCAAAACTGGAGAGACAATGCACACAACATATTCCAGAAATATCTTAGTTCTGACAAAAATGGAAAGGAATTTGTTTTTGTACCATAGCTGTGTATGAAATGTGTGTTCTACACAATGGGAAACTTTCCTGTAACTGTACTAGTGAATATTTGAAACCTGGTAATTTCTTAGTGGCAGGAATGACACAATTTTCCTGTAAAGATACTGGGTGAATGTTCAGGTTTGTCTTGCAGATACATGTCAAAGGGTCAAGTACTGACTGGTGACTTGCTGTTACAGAGCTGTCACTGAGGGACAGCAGCAGCGAATGGCACTGGAGGTGATTTCAGTGAGGATTCACAGCTCAGCTCGGACCTCAGGGGCAGAAATGCTTTGATTGAGCAGCAATTCCAGAGCAGGGAAAGGACTGAGCCCCAGCCCCACAGGAAGGTGCTGAGGGAAGGGATTCACCACAGAACTGGAAGCTCCTGTGGCCACAGAACAGGGGCAGCATCAGCTCCTGCTGCTCCTCTGAGCGCAGGGAGGGGCTGAGCTCTGCTGTGCAACTGCACAGTGCCTGGGAAATGTGGGCAACTTCCAGCTCATAAAGGGTACAATATAATGAATTACACACATTGGGTTAAGGTTCCTCCAGTTTTACTGGGTTATTTTCTTCCCCTTTCTGACTTCCTCCTAAGTGTGGTTAGCCTCAAACCTGAGAGGAATCTGTGCCCAGCCTCAAAGCCAGATTTAAGAGTAACTGCTTTGAAATACCAGAAACTTTATGCCAATACTTGAAATAACCACCCTGCATCCTCCTTGATATTCTGGTAAGAGAATGGTTGTGTGCAAGACCTTTAATTTAATCAGTGTATAAAATGGTATTCCCTGGAATTTTCTGGCAAATGAAACACTCCTAAAGAGTTCGTATTTCTGTCTTAGTATTCACTGACTACACCAGGAGTTCAGAATACTAAAATTTTAACTATAGAACTTGCTAATATTAAATTTGCCTTGCCACGTATGGAGACAAATCTCATGCACATAGATAGAAAGATTCCAAATTGTTTATGTCACTGCTAAACAAATACAGGTTGCTGCACTTTGTGTTTAAGTTTCTTTAAAGAGATCTTTGTAAAACCCCTTGAAGCCAAAAAGGACACAAAATAAATTCTTAATGTCTGAATTTTTAGCCAGCAGTTTCCTGTGACACAGCAGGAGCAAGGAACACAACCAGGTTTTCTTAGGAATGACTCTGCTTTTCCAGAACTTCCTGCCTGCTGGTGTTGGGGCACACACTGCCAACCCATGGGCAGCTCTGAGGAGGAGTTAACAAACTCTCACCTGATTGACTGGGAAGTTACACTTGATGAAATAGTCTGAAAACCTGCTCACAAAATGAGTTGAGGCTCAACTTTCCTTTTAAAGCAGAGAAACACAAGGAGCTCTTTTGCTGACGTAAAGGCCAAAGTGTTTTTCCAGTACTTTTCTTCAAACACGTCTCCTACCACTGGAGTCCAGAACTGGGAGCCAGCCAGTCCAACCTGCACTCCTCTAAGGTAAGAAAGTACAACGAAGGTGGGCAAAGAGACAAATCTAAACCATTTCCCCCTGCAGGTACCTGTTTTCAGCCATCACACACACCATTTAACCAAGCCCAGAACTGCTCATTCCAGTGCCAGCAGCACCTGGGGCACACAGAGCTCAGCTTTGGCTCCAGAGCAGCTACAGCTTTACCCACCACAACCCTCCAGGCTGAACCATCTGCACAACATCTCTGGGAAACGGTTTTGCTGTGTGAAATGTTAGAAACCCAGAGTTATTTCCTCCTTCAGAGCATCACTGAAGTGTCCCAGGTCGGTTTAGTTCTGATGCAATATCAAACACCAGGCAGTTGGATTTTTGAGCTGTGCTTTAACCCAACTCCCCACTCCACTCATCCCAATCAGAGTCTCGTCCATAAATCCCCTCCCCAGAGGAGCTGCCTCACCTGTCAGGTCCCTGCACAGAGGCCACTGCAGGCCTGGCCTGCCCAAACCCATCACAGCTTTTAACCAACTCAGGGTTAGGGTTTTTTTCTGCTATTTGCATTACTTTACCTTCCAGGCCAGCCCAGATTCGTGCTCCTCCCTGTGAGAATGGTCAGTAATCCAAAGCACTGCTCTCCTGGCCCTCAGCCCCAGTGCTCCAGACACACAGGGAAGGGTTTTCCAGGTGAAAGCAAATCTCCATTCATTGAGGAATTCACAGACCTTGTTTCCCCAGGATGCAGAACAAGCAAACCAGTACAATGCTATTTATAACTCCTTGTTCTACAACACTGAACAAGAACGACAAATTTCAGCCCAAGGTATTTTGTAGATTTTCAATAACCTTGAAATACTTACCTCCTGTAAGTATTCAGTAAGCATTACACAGAGAGGCCCCAGCAGGGCTGGGGAGCACTTGGAAAAACAAGGCAAAAAAGAAGAAATGAATATATTGAGATGGGATTTACCAACCAGGAGTATTGCACTTGCATGTAATAAAGCAAATATTTACATTAAGCACAATACAGCAATTTATTTAGATGCTTAAATGAAGAATACAAAGGGAAATAAAGATCACAAAATTATACATACTACAACAGTGTGTCATATATTAGATGGTATAAATGAATACAACACCTTGTTGGTGTTAACTAAAGATAAAACTAAATATCCAAACCCAGCACTTTGTCTCAGTGTGCTGCTTCAACACAATACACTTTTTATACAGATCTAAAAGGTGTCAAAATTAGTAGCTGCAAACTTGTTTCTTGCATGTGATTTTTCATTTTTAGCTTAAAAGATTTCAGAAAATGGCTCTGAAATGTTTGTCATCAGTTGTCATGTCAAGGATATTCAGAACAAGAAAATTCTATAATACAACAGAGCCCAGATATATTTTTATGTTGCTGGCCTCTGGTTGGAGATTGTACAAGGTTATGTGCAAAAACTAAGTTTGTCAAAATTCATACTAGAGCAGTCTCAAGCTTTGCTAGGGAAACTAGATACAGCATTTATTACACAGCAGGGCAACACTAAAAAAGAGAAACAGATCTATGATGGGTACACAAGAACAGTTCATAAGCTTCACTTGAATAGGTCTAAAAGACTGTACAAATATACATTTCAACTATTCAGAATGATACATGAAAACTCCATTTCCCAAGAGTCTGCTATACAGGGCACCGGGTCGCTGGCACGGCGCTACCGGAGAGGGGCCTCTTGGAAAGACACAACTCAACATGGACAAGGTGAAAGGAAGGTTGAAAATGCAGATAAAATAAACCTCTGCTTTTCTCTGTGTGCATTCTGGAGCCACCAGCGTATCCGTTTTCACATTAAGTTACTGTGCTCGTCCCATCAGGAACTCTCCAGCCCCTCGGCCAGCAGATCTGTACAGGAGCCTGGGCAGCAGCAGCAGCAGCAGTCCCAGGCCAGGCCGTGCCCCCGGGCAGGAGCAGTGGCAGGGGAGCAGTGCAGTGCCCCCGGGCAGCAGCAGCAGCAGTCCCAGGCCAGGCTGTGCCCCGGGCAGCAGCAGCAGTCCCAGGCCAGGCTGTGCCCCCGGGCAGGAGCAGCAGCAGTCCCAGGCCAGGCTGTGCCCCCGGGCAGCAGCAGCAGTGGCAGGGGAGCAGTGCAGTGCCCTGGCAGGGCTGGCAGCGTGGCACAGCAGCTCACGCCTGCTGGCTGCTGAGCTCCACCCCGGGCAGGCTGCCGTGCATGGGCTCGGCCCCCACGGCCCCAAACTGCTCCCCGTCCTCGCTGTCCATTGTGCTGCCCTGCCACTCCATCTGCTGACCCGCCAGGCTCTCCTCCAGCTCGGAGGAGTTTTTCCATTGCGACTGGTCCTTAGACCAAAACCCTTCTACTTTTCCATAGGAACGATTCTTCCACTTTGACTGCTCTTCATCACTTTCAGATGCACCCCCTTTGGCCTCCACAGTGGGTTTACTGCTCCCAGCATCTTCGCTTTGGGAAGATTCATCTGTCCACACTTCTGGTTTTACTTCCAACGCGTTATCTTCAAAATCTGAAACCTGCTGGGAACCAGGCCCACTTTCAGACTGGGAAGCTCCATCTTTCCATTCCACTGCATCATCCTGCTCATCCTGATCCCCTTCACTATCTGAAACATCGCCCACCAATTTTGTTGGTTCTTCAGCAGAAATCACCTCTTCGTATTTAGAGCTTTCCTCTTGTTTTTGCTCTGCCTTCTCTGGAGACTGTAAGGTGTTTTCCTCCACGATGTCCTTGGCTATGCTGTCCTCGGGGTTCTGCACTGTGCTGTCAGACGAGGGTTTCCCACCCATGTCAGAGACACGCTGGCCGAACGGACTGTGGTTCTCGCTGTATTCCTCTTCTAGGTTTTCATAGCTGTCTGAGGAACTGTCATTGTCTTTTTCTAAGTTGATTTTTTTATCAACAGTCTTACTGGCATTGACTCTGGAGTTCTTCTCGTCGTGGTTTTCAAACAGCCATTCAGCATCAAAATCCATCTCATGTTTGACTTTGTTCAGCTCTTTCATGTTGAAACCCAGCAGCACCCCGGGTTTGTATTTTTCACAGTCCCTAACACATTTCTTTCTTTTGTTGCTAAAGTGAGATGCAATATCAGATTTCCAGAGCCACAAACTGGCCGCCAGCTTTTCGATTTCTCTCCGAGTGGGATAGGGCTGCTTATTGAAATACTTTGTAAGAAATGTTTTCCTGGCTTCGTACGAATCATCTTCGTGACCCTTGGGGTCCAGTGCTAGAACTACGGGCTCTTCAGGCTTCTCCTCAAAGGCAGAGGGGGAGTCATCGTCATCCATCTTCCTCCTCTTCATCAGGGGGAACTCCATGTGTTCGTAGGCGCGTTTGACGGGCGCCGCCGCCGGGGACTGGCCCAGGCGGGACGATGTCCCTTTGTCCTGCCCGTTCTGGGTCTTGCCCACGCCCCTGCAGTGCACCAGGTGCAGCGTTATGGTGGAGGCCGTCATGTTGCTGGTGTACACGCCCAGGCAGTGGATGCACTTGTAGGTCAGCTTCTTCTCCACGGGGTGAACCGTCTGAATCACCTGGTGCCGCTCCCGCAGGTGATGTGCCAGCGCGTCAGAGATGGGCCCTTTGAGGATTGAAAAGCACAGAGGACACAGAGTCTTCCCCACGTCTTTTTTGTAGGGCACTGCTGCTTGTGGAGAACTTTTGACCGGTACGTCAGATTTCTCCTGAATTTTGGGCTGCGGTTTTGGCGGAACCGGGGGCGTGTTCTGAGCGTGGTAAGCTACGGACTCGGCAGGAGCATCCCGCAGGTTGTAGGTGGTCACGAGGAGATGTATGTTGGTGTGGCTGCCCTGCTGCAATGTCAAATCAAAGGTCAGCGTGGAGTCAGTTTTAGGTCCCATCTCTTCATCCACGTGCACCATGCGCATGTGGGCAGCCATCTTCTCCACGTCATTGAAGGTGGAGCGGCAGTAGGGGCAGGACAGCCCGTGGATCAGCATGTGATTGAGCAGCGTGTCCGTGGGCAGGTAGCGGTTACAGTAGAGACATTTGCTCGTGAAGTTGTGGATTTTCATGATGTAGTTGGCCACCGCAGGCACCTTCTCAGCCTTGTGCTCCTTTTCAAAGTGGACACTGTACACATTTTCGGGGAACAGCTCGTTGCAGATTGTACAGATTTTCCACTTCTGCGTGGACGATGTGTTGACAGAAGAAGGACCTGTAGCAGCCACGGGGGATTTGGAGCCAGACTGACCCAGAGCTCTGGACGTTGCCTGGGACTGTGACAGCGACGTCTGTTTGAGCTGTGCCGATGCCAGCGAGGAGTTGGCGGACTGCAGCGAGTACCTGGCCGAGGCCTGGGACCTCTGCTCCCCTCCCAGAGTGTAAGGCCTTCCATTGCCACTCGCTGAAAACTGTTTCATGCTTTGTGATTGTTGGGAGAGAGAAACGGGTGCATTGCCACTGAGGCTGAGCCTCCCCCCTGGCTGACCAACGTAACTGGGGGGAACCGATTTGACCCCGTAATTGTTCTGCTGTAGGTGAACACTGGACATCATATTGACTCCTGCAGAGTTTAACGTGGGCTTTGGTATAGTGAGTCTGTTCATCATCTGCTGTGACGACAGAGAGCGGACGCTGCCAGCAGAGAGGGCACCCATCCTCTGAGGGAGTCCCATGGCCTTTTTATCCTGGGGTTTGGGAGCTATTAGCATCAAAGGTTTAGATCTTGGAACCACCACGTTAGTGTGACCTATCATTGCCGTGACCTGGTAGCCGATCCGTTCGTGGTCTTCGATCACGTGCTGCACTAAAGCTTCGTAGGATTTCGGCATGAAAAGGCATCGTTTGCAGTGGATACCACCCTCCTCTCGGGCACTGGAGCTCAACGGAACTGCACCATTGAGGGACTTTTCGCCTCCCTTGGCTACATAAGGAGCAGCAACGTGCTGAAAATGTTCCCTGTAAATGTGCTTTCGAACGATTTCGTAGAGCGGGTCGCGGTAAGTGCACTTCTTACAGTAATAAACAGCTTGTTCCACACTGTCAGCCTGCTTGGGTTTAAGGCTCTCGTGTTTGTTTTTATCTTTGAAAGTGCTGATGCCTCCACTCGGTGTATTGGCATTGGGAGCGTGGAATATTTTAATGTGCGTTTCCAAAGTCTTTTTGTCCGCGTTGAAGGTACAGTAGGGGCAGTTGAGGAGGATCCTGTTCTCAAAGTCTTCGCTGTGGACATTCCGGAAGTGGCTTTTGTAGGCTGAAAAGAACTTCGAGGAGAAGGGACATGCACTGCAGCAAAAGGGCTTTGTCCGATAGTCCTTGAACAGAGAACAGAGCACACACTAAATATTGAACAGCACCTCTCAGCAAAATAACACCCATGATACTCTCTAAGCAACGCTTCTAAATCATACTCATCATTTATTTTAAATGAGCCCCCCTGCAACTGTCTCAAACCCCCAATTCACTTCTCTCCCCCTCTGGGCCTGCAGATCAGGCCCTAGAAAGCTGATCACAGGAATATACCCAGGATGTGCCTCAAGGATTTAACCATGACCTCAGCAGGTGAGGCTGAGTCAGATGTGTCTGTCCCTATCAGTCACAAAAAAGCCTCCTCCCTGCAGCTGAGCAGCAAGAAAAGGTCCCTGTGAGCTCCTTTCTGCTGGAAAGTCAAGCAGGATTGTTTAAGGAAAAGAGACTGTGTCCAGATGAGACACCACCCACCCAAATCAGCCAAACTTTCATAGATGTAGGATGGGTCTATAACTTGAGCCATTTCAGTGTTTTTATCCATTACACACTTCAACAGCAAAGATGGAATTCCAAACTTATTTTTGTTGAACAAAAGGATTCATGAATACAAGACATAGGCTACACAAGCCCTTAAAGTCACCAAGCCTCTTCCTTGTGATCAAAGCAAAATTTGATTTTTAAACCAATCTCAAAGGAGGAAAAAAGAGAATCTGAGAATCCCTGCAGTTTTCCTGCAGCTTTTGTCCCGTGCCAATGCAGCTCTTGTCAACTGCTGCACCACAGTCCAAAGTTCCACTGGCTTTAGGGACAGCCACAAGCAATTTGGCACTTCAGGTGGGGTAAGACAGAGAATTCAGTTACAGAGATTCCTCCTGAATGTCAGAACAAGCCCTGTGCACCGAGCTACACTCAGGGCATATGAGGGAGCTGGAGAGCTGCACTCTCCCTCAGCAGAAGGAAGCAGGAATATCTGCTCTGGCCACCTGCTGAAGCCTCCCACACCTGGTAGGCTGGAGACAGGCCCCACAAACCAACCAGCCAAGAGCTGTCTCCTTTTATATCAGAATTTTTATTCTGGGTTACCTAGAAAAAGGGACATCAATGTATTTTATACAACACAGTACTGAAGGGTCATTTTTAGATTAACAATAGGAATCCATCACACGACAGGTGTGATTCCTCAGAGCAATACCTGAGCTCTAGGTGCTGACAGAGGGATTCCTTTGGGGAGGTTTGTGACCTGTCACTGCTGGGGTGACTCTGTCCTGCAGCCCCAGGAGAGGCTGCTGCAGCCCACACAACTTGCTTGAACTGAGAGCATCACTGCCTCCCTCCATTGCTAGCTCAACTCAAAATCCTTTATTACCTCATGAACATTTCAACAGCAACACTTGCAGTGTCACTGAGCTGCTGGGCAGAACTGGAAATGCCCAAAGCAGATGTGGGACACAGCCTGTGGGACCCAGGGCTGCGGCAGCCGGGCACTGACCGTGACCCTGCACCGGGCAGCACAAGTGTCCAGTGAAACAGCTTTGGAAGAGATGGAAACCAGGAATAAAATGTTTAAAGAAAGATGTAAGACTCATAGCCAACTGTGTAAAATTGCTGATCCTTAGACCAAAAATCTGATAAATTGTGCTAGGCTTGGGAACAGGTGCGAATGGGCTCCTCATGTGCAGCAGTTTGACCTGAACACACACCCATCAGCTCTGCAGGCTCCTGAGATACAGACCAGGAATAACACAAAACAAAGAAAAAAGCACCAAACTTTTTGCTGTCCCTTGAGCTGCCAACACACGAAAATCCGTGAGGGAAACTGCAGGAAAAGCTCTTAGCACTTCTGTGAAATGCCCTTTAGCATGACCCATCTCCAGCCTTCAGTGTCTGAACTGAAACTCTTACCAACCTGGTTTTTTGTAAGCGATGGGTCCCACAGTCCCACATCCTCCCATGTAGTGTTTTTCAAATAAAAGTCATTAGGTTCAAACTGCTTAAAATCCTGGAGAAAGGAAGATGGGAAGAGAGGACAGAGAGTCAGAACCAAGGACCAAGGGCTCCTTAATCAATCCCTGAGCATCCTCCCAGGTGCTGCTGGCCAAGGCAGAGGCCATCACTCAAAGGACTGGGGGAGTTTGGGGTGCATCTCCTTGGAGAGGGAGAACTGTGAATATTCTCCATATCACCCATCATCTGCAGAGCCATCTTCAACACTCATTCTCCTGACCAATCTAATACTCTAGCTACAAACTCATCTCATGCCAAAACCAATCCTGCAGAAAAGTGCTCCCAGACAGATGTGTGGGGGGGTTGGGGTTGTTTGGTAGCTTTTTTGGGGGGTCGTGGTGTAGTATCTACTTGGCTTGATTGGTTCTGGCAACATTCCTGCAGTTCAGTATCCACTAACATTTCTAGAAAGTATTTACAGGTACATTATATCTCAAGTTTCTAACTCCTATTTTGTGTGGAACTTAAACAGGTCTAAAATAAATTATGGCATACACAAATATCTCACTGCCCCCCTGACTCTGGAGCATTTTAGCTCTAACCCTTGGAGATGCCATACTTACTTCTATATGTTCTTTACAGTATTCCAAACCAATGTCACTAAGTATTTTTTTCACAGTTTTCCGGGCCTTTCTTAAACTGCCAAGGTTGTTGACGGGAAGTTGGAACATAGTTTCTATTGGAAAAGAAGAGTAAGAGAAAAGGTTTAAGACAAATGAGTTCTGTCTTACTGTTAATGATCAGTAATTGTCTGCCTCATTTCCCCACAGAGCTGTATCAGAGCTCTACCACTCCCTAACACATTCTCTGGCTTGTTCCTTGCTGAGGCTGCCCAGGAGGCTGCAGAGGGCATTTCTGAAAAGGCAGCAACTGATGGAACAACTATTGCAGGAGCATGGGCTGCCTCTGGAAGAAACTTTATACTTGTTTGACTACAAACCCTACACTGAAGTATTTCAGACCTGTGCAATGCACCCCAATTGATCTGAAACTGAGCAAGCTCAGCTTCAAGGTTTCTGTCAGTCTTATAAGAGATTTCACAGTGTCTCTTCTGACAGAGTTAGATCTTCATCTGAAACCCAAACTTTTAAATTTCAGTTTTCAACATCAACCTTACTTGCATTTTCTGCTGGATAGCTGAATCCAACTCACCTAATCATAACAAACCCCCTCATGCTTAAGCAAATACAATTCATTTTATTTAGGAAATGTCTGAATGTTTAACCCTAGTGTGTGGAGAGCCAGATACAGTCTGATATTACTGCAGTCTGTGACTACAACAAAAGCTTTTAGCATCTCCATCCACTTTTATCTGCAGCAAGTAACTCCAATTGTAATGTAAACAAGACTCTGCTGGCACCTCCTTGGATGGGGACATTAAAGCAGTGGGATTAAGCAGCCTCTCAAAACATTGTCTAGGCATTAGTGCTGTTCTGGGAATGAGGGATCCTTTATCTGACCAAAAGCTGATGTTTAAAGGAAGACACCTGGAGCATCTGTGACCACATCAATCCACACTGAAGTGCTGGGTGGAATGAATAAATGATTGCCTAAAGCCAACCCCAACAACACCCTGACTAGAAACACCCAGGCAGCATCTTCAGCTGCCTCCCAAGGCAGATGTTGAAGATCTCCCTCATCTCCAGTGTGTGTGCACACAAACTGACTGCACCAGTCACAAAGGAATGGCAAAGGAAGCACAGAGACTGTGAGAAATATTTGGAACCTTCCTTTGCTCTGTTTGTGCAGTTCCCAGCATAAAGGTCTTGTCCACAGTCAGGTATTGACTCCCGGACCAATTCAGTAGCCAAATGAAAGCAGAAAAGACAGGCTATGAAAGAGCAAAAGACTAACTCAGAAGCACCATACTCAAGAGTTTACATTTCACATTTGCAACAGTGAATGCTTTCATTCACTACATTTCTGTGCCAGTATAAGGAGCCCTCCCTCTGATCCCACCCCAGCACTACACTCTGACCCCACAGGAAGGTGTGAGACAGAGGGAGAAACACCAAACCCCACAGCAGTCACAGCATCACAGGGGGTAAAGGAGAGAAAGCTCGCACCTGTCTCTGCACTGCAAAAGTTGTTTCTGTTTCAGTGTAACTAAAATCATAATTCTCCAGGTCTCTGGTAGTTTGGCCCCGGTCAGGAGCTGCCTTTGGTGCCCCAGGTAAGAGGTGTTGGGCTGTTCCTGCTCTGACCAGGAAATGGGGAATCTTCCCACATGCAGCTTCAAAGCACTCCCAGGGGGCAGGGCTGTTGTGACTCCCAAAGGTGCACCAGTTTCACACCAACATTGACTTTTTCTCTCGACTGAAATTGTAAGCCAATATTTCAAATGTGCCCCAGGGTCATGTAGGGACATTACTCAGGGTGCTCCCTGGGCTTGGTTCATGTCTCAGCTTTGGCACAGTACAACCAAGCACAATGGGTTTCTACTGCCACAGGCTGCAGAGTGAAACAATGTTTCAACCAGAAAATAAAGACATAAAGAAATTATCTGGAAGGAGTTCCTGCTATGCAAAGGAACCCTGACAGCACCAGTCTAGTTTTCTAGCAAACCTACTCTAGGTTTTATTCTCTTTATGCTTAACTGGGAACACCACCATGTCCTGCCCAGTGCCAGGGGAGCCCCCACGAGCAGCAAGCAGGGATGTGGGGGACCCTGAGCAGTGAACTGAGCAGGAGAGTGCACTCAGCAAGGTTTGGGGACAGCATCACTGGGAAATGGCACGTGAAAACCAATGATGGAATCCCCAAAAGCTGTAAAGAAACCCCCCTGGTCCCCAGTGCCTTTTATCTTGTTCAGGCATCCCAGACCCGTACAAGGTAGCCAGGGACTCCAGGGCTCTTCACAGTGGCCACTCCACCTACCCCTTCTGCACTAAGGAAATTCCTTCATAGGATCCTCATGGAATGGCCTGGGTGGGAAGGGACATTAAATCTCATCCAGTTCCACCCCTGCCACGGGCAGGGACACCTTCCACTATCCCAGGGTACTCCAAGCCCCATCCAACCTGGCCTTGGACACTTCCAGGGATGGGGCAGCCACAGCTTCTCTGGGATACTCTGTCAGGGCCTCACAGGGAAGAATTTCTTCTTAATGTCTTCTTCTTTTATTTCTTGAGCTGAGTGTTTCTTAAAAGCATTCCATGAAATTTACACTTCCATTCAACTTTTGCTAAATAATTGACCTCAGAATAAAACTGTTGATGCAATTACAACCCTCTTAGGGATATTGTTGAAAAGAATAAAATAAAGCATCAGTTTTACCTTCTGTTATGAGCACAGGAAGTTGACCCTTTCTTTCCTAATGCTCTCATTTATTCCTATTATCAAGAATGACAAAACCCAAGCTATTTGGTGATCTGACAACCACAATTACCAACTGTAGTGTTGAACAAGTGTGCAAAACAGACAATTGTATAAACAAGGTGCAAACCAGGCTGTTCTGTCCCACCGTGACTGTGCATTCACAGACATACTCAGCTCAATCTTGTCTTACTAAAATAATCAGCAACGTAAGAACTCCAGTTCATTAAAGCAGATTTCCAACCGATTTTAAACTAAAAGATACTATTTGCTGTTATCTTTGTGCATGCTTATAAAACAGAACTGCTCTTCCTCTCTGTTTTCCCCTCTCCCCCTCATCATCCTCTGCTGCTCCACAAGGTCCATCCTCTCCGTGCTCTTTCCCCCTCTCCTCCTTTCTTTGCAGGTTCTTGGCCTTCTTGGTCCTTACCTCGCTCATTTTCCCTCTTCTCCTCTTCCCTGTGCCAATTCATAGCGTCCACATTCTTTCGTCGATCTCTCTCATCCTGTCTCCATCGCTTCTTGATATCTTTGTCCTTAACTTGCTCATTTTCTCTCCTCTTCTCATCATCCCTGTGCCATTTTATTGTTTCTGTATTTTTCTGCGGCTCCACGCTTCTTTTGAGATAGTCTTGTCGCCTCCTCCTCTTTTTTAACATATCCCTTTCCCTGGCACGAGCCTGCTTTTCTTTCTGGGAAAGAAAAGCTTTACGGGGCATCATGAGCTGCTGCTGTACCTGCAATAATATCGTATCCATGGAATAACGACTGTACATGCACTCAGTCAGGCACAACACCGCATTTGGAGCTCAACATTTCACACGGCAGTCAAGGCAATGCCCTGGGCTTGCTCTGTTGGGTAAGGACAGGCTGGGCCAGCTCCAGGGCCACCTCAATGACCCTGGGAGCCCTGGCCTGAGCAGTGACATTTCTGTCCCCTCCTGGCACCTCCTCCTCCCCCAGAGCCCTTGGCAGCCCCTTGGCACTGCTGAAGGAACAGCCAGAGGTGTGAAGGGAACCTTCAAACTTATCTCCTCTCTTCCTGGACAATTACATTTCATTTAACTTAAAGGTGCTCTTTTTTCTTCCCAGACCTCCATCTCCACCCAATTTGGGTGAAAATGGATCCCTTTTCTCATGGCTGGAGGCGGGAGTGGGGATTAGGAGACAAGCCACAATCTAAAAAATTGTGTAAGCTTTGTTTCCTGGGGAAACCTGGCCAAAACATTTAACTGCAGTTAATGAAATAAGTCCTGACTCATCTACCCAGACTTCCTCCAAGTGTGTTATGTCTTGCTATTCACAGGAACAAAGGGAAAAAAATGAGACTATTTACTTGGAGTTTCTGCTGAAAGCATTCCTGACGAGTGGGGCTTCTTGGGGTTGATGTTTTGAGGCTTGGGGCTTTTTGTTTCTAAAGAGGTGTCAATGGAGACTACATTTAACAAATTGCTTTTACTTTTGGTCATTTCTCTGTAGTTACCCAACTCATCCACATCTTCAAATGTAACAATGTTAATACCTACAATCTTGAAATCATGGAAGAATTTATACCATTATTGATAACCTTTTAATATTTTCTGTACATAATGAGCAATGTTTCAGAAATGGCAAACTGCAGTTGTGGGCCAGGTTTGAGTTTTTTGGTTGGGGTTTTTGTTAAGTTTTGAAGAGAGATTTGAAGAGGTCTAATCAAAATGAAAACTGCAGAAAGGACAAAATTACTAATTGCAATACTTAAGCAAAGCCTAAAACAAAATGAAACAAATGTACTTTTAAAATTTAGCTACCTTATGGAAAGCACTTGTTCCCAGCATGCAATACTCCATCTTTTTCCTACAGAAAAAGCAATGTTTCAAACCCTTATTCTATGAGCTGTTCCTTTCCCCTACAATATATCCCACCCCACACACATAAACCCTCTACTCTGGCCCATTGCCTTTGTCAGGTCTGTATCATGATCCCATTGCTTTTGTTTCAATAAAGCAACCCTGAATTTCTTAATATCTGTAATAATGCTAAAAGGGAAGGGCTGCAGCAGAGTCAAACACCATAATAAAAAAAAATCATGCAGCTTGGTAAGACATTATAAATATAATTCAGATTATGTTAAAAATGACTTCATTAAAAGGGTAGCTCTCTACCAGACAGGCTGGGCTCAATTTAACAGTTGGCATTAAAATCAAAAAGCAACCCCAGGATCAGCATCCTCAGTGCAACCCAGACACTGCAAATCTGTACCATAGTTTGAGTTCTCTATGGGCTGGGTGCCAGGACATTATTGCTGTTTACTAGAGCAAACTTAACTCATTAACTTTTAAAATGTACATTATCTTAACAATTTTATCAGTAAACTGGTTCAATTTCAATGACAATAGCATGATGTACATTGGAAGTGAAACATTTCATGCAAATTATTCTCCCTCTCTCCCCCACCCAAGGCAAGTCCCAACATTTCAATCTGTCATTGTTGTATTTTCTTTCATTTGTTTTTGTTTGGTTTGTTGTTGAGGATTTTCCCTCCACTTTCTTTTTATTTTTTCACAGGATTCTTCCCTCCCCTCCCCTTATAAAGCTCATTTTGACAGAGCAGTTTATAAACAAATGATAGAAAATACCTTAATAAAGAACATTTCAGCTGTATTTCCAATTAAACATTTCAATTAAGGTTCAAATAAGTCATGAATAACTTAAAGGGACATCCAACTTTAATTACAGATCTCTGAATTTCCCTGTCTCAGGACAGAGGGCTTCCCCCAGTTTGTTTAGCATTCCAGGATCATCTCTCCTGCAGTCTAAATCAGCTTTCACTTTCACCTCTGATGGTTTTAAACTGACAGAAGAGGGAAAATTTTAAACCAGGAAACCAATTAATCTGCAGTGAAGCTGCCAAAGGGGTTGAACCCAAAGTCCCGCAACCCCCCAATTTTTCTGGAGTCCAAGTTGGTGGTCCTTTAAGTTCAAAATGTCCAAAGCCCAGAAGGGAACAGTCAAAGCTATCCATTCAGGTACTTTTTGCCCAGTTTGCAATGAAAATGTTAACTCCTCCCCATCTCTTCAGTACATATGATGAGGCATTTACCTCCAAAATGAATGGTGCTTGGGCGTCTCAGACTCATTGGACAAGTTTCAGGCAATCCTCCAAAGCCAATTCTCTTTGCAGAAAGCCCCTCAGGGTTCCCTCACACCCCCTGGGGGAGGCCACAGCCTGGGCACACAGGAAGGCTCATATCCTGCTGGACAAAACAAAATGGGAAAGACAGAGATAAGAGATAAGGGCAATCTCACACTGATCAGTACAAACCCAGCCCAAGTCCGAGCAGCTTGGAGCCTCAACAGCAGATTCTGCTGGGGCTGCTGCCCCAGGAATGCTTTGGTGCTCGATTCCAGCTCAGTTATCCAGCTCACAAACCCAGCAGGACGGAGGCTGGGAATGCTCCTACCCACACTCCAGGCAGCATTTGGAGTGAAGGGGTTCAGCCCTCACCTGAGCTGTCAGCAGCACAGCACAGTGGTACCTGGACACTCGGGGACACCGGTACCATCCTGGGTCACCTCATTTTCCCTGGAGGTTCCCAAACAAACAGGTCCCACTCTAAATGACAATGGGACATCAAGCAGGTGACATGGCTTCCAGCCACAGCCCTGGGGACACACATTCCTCTGGGAAGCACTGGGATTAAAACTGGCTGAGGATGGGAAGTTTGGGGGAATGGCATGTAAATGATCATACTTCTGTTGGAAGATTGATCCCTCTTCAACTCACATCACCCATGGACAGAAAGTCAGTCTTGAACAGACTGGAAATACAACACAACATTAGAACCATGAAATCTGAAATAAAGCAACCTAAAATTCATAAAATCAAACTTTGTTGAGTCATTTGTAATTACTTTGCCAGGGAATAAAGCAAAATAAATGGTCAGATTTCAATTTCTTGATTATTCAGACAGTACATCCACAGCTTGAGTACAGAGTGTTTGGCAAGTACACCTCCAACACAAGATACTCCAGCAATTTAAGAAATTAAAAAAGACAACATGCTTAAAATACTTCACATGGCGGCCAAACTGAACATTGGAAGATTGTATCTGCAGTAACAAGACCATCACCCATACCTTCAGACATGCAGGGATGGATGATGGGTTACTGTGTTTCACACTGGATATTTTCTGACTAGAAGGCAGACTTCGTGCCCCTGTGTGTCTGGCAAGTCCAAATGAATGCTCTCCCATCAGAAAACACTTGTGGGTGAGGAGCCATCAGCCTTGAGAGCAGATCAGTGGCAATTACTGCATCAGGCTGATGACACTGAGCTCAGGGAAGCACTTCATCCCATGCTGGCTCTCCCAAACACTGAGTATCATTTCCCAGGGCTGTGCTGCTGACAGGGATCCCCAAGCATCTGGCACGGTTCTTTATGTCATCCAAATTGCTTTGATTTTAGCCAGTATTTCACCACTATTTCAAGCTGAAGAAGTTATTGGTTTATATCTAACAGCCCAACACAGGATCAGCAGCAGCTCTGTGTTCCTGGGCGAGATGAAACAAGGCTTGGTTTCTTGACGATGTGCTTTTTATTTCCCTATTCCAGTTACTTTTAAAATAAGGTAACTTTTAACAATTTGCCCAGCTATCTGTATTTCATGGCATGCTCTAAAAGTCAGCCACGAAACAGATCTGCTGAGAAGGCTGATGGTGAAACCCTGAGTGAAATTCCTTAAAATACAGGAAAAATATGCAAGAAAATGAACCTGTGGTTCCCACAGCAACAGAAAACTGCCACTCTTGTTGTATGCAGGTTAAATGATGCTCTCTTGTGTGACGGTGTAGAATATTCTATATTTGCATGAGGACAGTGATGGCCTGTCCCTGGGACTCTGGGACCTGACAATTCCAGGACAGCTGACCAAGGAAGAGTGACAGCCAGGAAGCACAAGAGTATCTCAGGGAAGAGTGAGCAAGAGAGATAAAAAAAGAGTAGAAATATCAGGGAGAACAGAGAATTGGGAAAGAGAAACTACTGAAAACATCCTTGAAAGGTAAGGGTTGTTATGAACTCTCCTCCCTGCACTGAGTGACTGAAGAGTCTATTCCAACACACCTCTCACTCACTAGCTGACATTAGGCATTTTAACTTTCTTCCCTTTCCTCCTTATTTATACATTTCTGCCCTAATTTTCCAAGGCTGTGCATCCACATTCCCATGAAGGTAATGAGATTTGCAGTTTAGCAGCACATCTAAAATGCCAGACAACTGAGGGCTCCTTTACCAATCCTCTAATCCTGGGGAGAGCCCGTTTTGTAACACGATGTTTCAAACTCAGAGCACCTCCTGAGCCCCATCCCCTGAGCATCTGCAGCAGGAAGCTGTGCCCAGGAGCAGGGTGAGTGCCAGCCCCCCAAACCAGCACTGGGCACGTGGAATAGGAACCAACACAAACCCTAAATCACACCCTCTGAAAACCTGACATGTTTTAAAACTCAGATTATCACAACTGAAGGAAATGCCCAACTGCAAGATGCCACCTGGACAAAGCCCTGTAAGATTTGTGCCACACTGTGCACAGGACTCTTTCCAGCTCCCCTCGCAGGCAAAGAGGCTATTTCTTAACAGCCCCTTTGTCAAAAAAGCCAAGAATTTAAAAAATACTAAAAACCACTTGAGAGATTATATCAGCTACTTCCAAAACCAATTTCCAGCTGTGTGTCAAACCAAAAGGACCATTTCACACCACTTCTCAGGACATCCTACACAAACATGGCCTCAGGAAAGAAGTCCACCTAAAATCTGGTACTAAAAAAACCCCACCTTATCCTCAGGAGGAAACTCTAAGGCTAAAAAAATTTAATGTGCTATTTCAGTGGTTACAGCCAATTTTCAGCACAGGTTTATGAAACTCTGCTTTATATCTTTTTGTTTGGGCTTGCCATCTAGTCTCAGCTTGGTGACTTGTACTAAGAACTCTCAACTTCCCATCAGAAGAAGAACCATGGAAGACAATTGTAGGGAAAGAATCAGTAAGGCTGATATGCCTCAATCTCCATTCGTCATTTAAAGGTTAAAAAAACCACCTTCTGCAGCCCAGCAGACAGGGATCTCCTAAGTCATTCACACAATTCTCATTCTTGCTCAATTTCTGGAATTTTCCACTGGAGCCCGAAGCTCCATCTGGTGGGTGTGGACACTCACTGCAAAACTGAGCGGGAATTAACTGTTTCCTCATCAACTTGGCTTCAGTAGGAGGAGTCCTGGGCACTGTGGCATCTTTGTGCCTCAATATGAAACACAAAATGGTCAAATTTTGACTGCTCTGGGAACAACTCCTTATTTCTGTTCTGATGAACAATCTGCTTCCCTAGGCTCTGCTGGGAACTCCTGGTGGGTTTTCTTATTTTGATGACATAGGCCGAGGTATGTTAAAGAATGCTGGTAGCCGTAGTTGAATGTTTTCTGAGGGATCTTTTCAACACACATGACAAAGGACACATCAACTCTGGCAACCTCTACTGCATTCTGAAAAGCACTCTGAAATCGTGTCCATGTCCATTCTCTAGGGCACAAGAAATCCTGAATTAGAGGCACTCACAGCTCAAGAATTAGGCTTGCACACCTCCTGCCATCTTAGAGAATATCTTCTGTGACTGTTCAAGACCTCCACAGATAAATGTTTATATGCACACAACATGGGCAGTGAAATCAATATTCAATACACATCCACAGTGTGAGAGCCAGGCTTGTTCAGGGCTATTTCTAAAAGATTTTGGTGTGAAATGCAATAAAGCCTGCACATCTTGCAGAAATTTGAAATCGAGACTGGAGATCACTGAAGCACAAAGGATATTATTTGCTTACACCATGATATCTACACTTCAGGGATCAGGAAAAAAGGCTGCATGAATATGTTCTACAATTCCAAAATAATCCTCATCTAGATTGTCGCTAAGCATGAACCATCCCAGAATAAAAAATAATTTCGGAAATAGAAGCATGTTTAATGAATGAGCAGCTACCATTTAAATTAAATCAAGAATCATCTTAAAATTTTCAATCCAAAGCTCACAAAAACATTTGTGTAATTAAACAAAGCAGCACAGTAGTCGCTGTAAGATGTGCAAGAACAAAGCAAATAATCAATATACACGTAATTTATGATTGGATTACTCTAGACTGGGAAGCTGCAACCAGATTAGACTGCAAGTGAAAACGGTGCCTGCCCTCTGTGTCATGTTTCCTGACATCAGCACTGTGTCAACAGCCAGAACAGAGCCCTGCTGCAGCCACAGGAGTGGTTTGGGGCAGAGCAGCTCCTTCCCTCACCCAAACAGCAGTGCTGGGCCGGGGCCAAGCCCCGGGGCAGCAGGAAACAGCTCCAGCCCTGCCCTGGCAGCTCACACACACACTCACACACACTCACACACACACACTCACACACGCTCAGTATTCACACCCTGAGACAGACAGCCCTGCTGTGCCCTCACAGCTCACACACACTCACACACACACTCACACACACTCAGGTATTCACACCGAGCACAGGACAGCCCTGCTGTGCCCCAGCAGCTCACACACACTTCACACACACCTCACACACCTCGGTATTCCAACCAGAAGCACAGGACAGCCCTGCCCTCCACAGCTCACACACACACAATCACACACACTCAGGTATTCACAACCAGAGCACAGGACAGCCCTGCTGTGCCCTCAGCAGCTCACACACACACACCTCACACACACTCAGGTATTCACAACCAGAGCACAGGACAGCCCTGCTGTGCCCTCAGCAGCTCACACACACTCACACACACACTCACACACACTCAGGTATTCACAACCAGAGCACAGGACAGCCCTGCTGTGCCCTCAGCAGCTCACACACACACTCACACACACTCAGGTATTCACAACCAGAGCACAGGACAGCCCTGCTGTGCCCTCAGCAGCTCACACACACTCACACACACTCAGGTATTCACACCCTGAGCACAGGACAGCCCTGCTGTGCCTCAGCAGCTCACACACTCACACACGCTCAGGTATTCACACCCTGAGCACAGGACAGCCCGCTGTGCCCTCAGCAGCTCACACCACTCACACACCTCAGATTACACCCTGAGCACAGGACAGCCCTGCTGTGCCCTCAGCAGCTCACACACACACTCACACACACACTCACACACACTCAGGTATTCACACCCTGAGCACAGGACAGCCCTGCTGTGCCCTCAGCAGCTCACACACACACACACACTCACACACACTCAGGTATTCACACCTGAGCACAGGACAGCCCCGCTGTGCCCTCAGCAGCTCACACACACTCACACACGCTCAGGTATTCACACCCTGAGCACAGGACAGCCCTGCTGTGCCCTCAGCAGCTCACACACACTCACACACACACTCACACACACTCAGGTATTCACACCCTGAGCACAGGACAGCCCTGCTGTGCCCTCAGCAGCAAACCCAGGGCTGCATGCGAGGGGCAGCACAAACCAGCACACAAAAGAGCACACAAACACTTTCCCCAGCTCATCCAAAGCCCCGCCAATCCATGCTTTCTCAGACAGCAGATCCATCAGATACTGGAGGGATCTCGCCAACTGGCTGCATCTGAGTATTCCGAGGGTAAAAATAGGCACTGAAGGAGGCTGGTGCTGCTTGTTTTCCCTTGCCTTACACTTCACACACGCGAGGCACAAACGCTGCCATTACAACACGGGGGGAAGGCTGTAAACAAGAGCTTCAAACCACTCTTACTCTTCTTAGCACTGCACATTTCTTACCTCTGTCCCTTCCTGTCTAAGCATAGCTCCCAGGGGTTCCAATCCCTGCCTAAATGCCAGTGTTAGTCCACCTCAGCTACTGCTGTCTTCCACATGCCTCAGGAACCTGTGACAGGCAAAGGGCTTCATAGCAGCAGCAGCAATGGGGAAACAAAACAAAAAAGAGCATCACAAGCTTGAGTTTGACTGTTTAAAAGAAGAAAACCATTGTAAGAGCACTATCTTGCCCACTAAGATTTCCAGAGCTGTTCTGTCCCCTTCCTGTTGCTGCTATGAAGCTGCACCAGCAGCAGCTTCCTTGGCCCAGCTGCAGCACAAGCACAAACTGAGAGCCAGAGTCCCATCAGAAATCAATGCACACAAGAGGTAAAACAGGGAGAAAGAAAGCATTAGCTGGGGCCTGGGAGAGGGGCAGGAGCTGGGGCATGGAACAGCCAACAGTGAAGGTAGGCTTGAGAGCAGGCCCTTTCCTCCCCTGAAGAACTGAGGAGCTGCAGCATTCCTCAGGGAACAGCTGCTCACTCAGTTGCTTTTACTTTTGTTTCTTATAAATTGTTTTAGATACTACTTGAGTAGTAGATATTAAATGAAAGCTTTTTTTGCCACATGATCTGGATACATCTGCAGGTGTGATGTGTCCATAGGGTCAACTACACAGGCCTAAGACTCGACAGCCACTTTCAGTTTTCATCTAAATAATCTTTAATGCCACCTTAAAAAAAAAAAAAAAAGCAATTATATAAATGGTGGCAACTGAAAGTGACTCACTGCAGAAAAAATGGTATTTACTCCATTCTTACTCCAAACCATCAACTGTCGTTCACAGTCAAGAGCACTACAGTGAAATCAGAGACACTAAATACAAGGCTCCTGTTTGCCTTTTGACACCAGAGCTGCAGTGAAGCTCTGAACAATGCAGTTCTTGCCTTGAGGCACATGGCCCTTAGGTAGATAAATAAGAGTTACACCCTCTTGAAGAAGCCTTTAGTCAAATCTGGAACACCCATTTGATTTTTAAGCCAGATCTAAGTTCTTCCTGAAAGCTCAAAAGGAACAGGCCAATTTGACCATCCTGCCCATGAAAGAAGGGCATTCTTCCCAAATGTGTCAGGTGAGGCAAAATAAACCTTCTACATATACAGAAGGTACAGGATTTATTTTAACAAAACTAAATTAACATCAACAAGGGTTCTTTTTCTTCCAATGCAAGAAGACTCAGACCAGCACCTTTCATTGTCATCTCCATCTCTTACACTATTAAGAAACCCACCTCTATAAACAGATTTTTATTTATATGAACAGGACAATCTCCACATTAAAAATGATCCTGTTACAATTATGTTCATAGAAATCATATCTACATATTTATATATGTATAAAATCCAGGTACAGATCAGATCTTGACTCACAACAAAAAAAATCATGTGATGCTTGTTCAGATGCAGGCCAGCACAATCAGCTGTTGCTTTTTTAAACAAGCACGTTGAATGCATCTTAAAAAAATTAATCCCACTAAATGTAGCATTATTAATATACAAACTCAGCTGAACTAAAGGTTTTCAAAAATCCCCCAATTTTGCCCATGCAGCCAGAGCAGCTCCAATGACACCTGTGAAACAACACCCTGAGCAGCCCCAGAGCTGTTCCCTGCCTCTCCTGGCACCTCTCCTACAGTCTTTAGACTAGTCCTCCTCACATCTGATACTGCTTTGCTCATTCCCAAAGGAATTTTGTCTCCCTTAAACATCTCAAATAGTGGAACAAAGGCAACTTTTCCTTTCCGAAAATAAAACTCCACAACAAACCACCCCAATACATTTCCTACTAAGCTGCTAAGTCTGATTTGCAGCTACCACAAAATGAACACATTAACCCAGGAGTACTGTCTTTGCTTCCACAAAATCACTTGCTTCAATTTCTTTCTCTGCATCAATCAAATCAGCTGCCATCTTAATAACAAGCTGTAAAATATACATTTGGACTGTATGGTTTATGACTACTGATAAGATACTGATATGTTTCTGTATTCCAGGAATTCTGTGGTAAACTTCAATGTTTACTTTCAGTGTTTATGTTATTACAGAGTGGTAATGCTGGGCTGGGAATAATCACCCATTACTCATTGTGCAGTGTGTGAGCAGCACAACTCACCTGCCCCACAACATGTCCTGCCTTTAGGTACAGCTCACAGTGAGCTCAGCAGCAGCACCCAACAAATGAGACTTTATACTGTCACTGTCACAGCTTAACCCACTTACTGTGGCAATAAACCCCTGTCAGTGACAGGGACCACTTCTGAAATGCTAATGGGCAAAATCTGCCCAACACACACAGAAAATCCACCAAGTTCTTCCTCTCAGTTTGAGGAGGACACACACCTTCCTGGGTGCTGTGTTTGTGCAGCTGATGCTGAACACTGCAGGGCATGAACTTTCCAAAACAGACAAGAAGTTTTTCTCCTGTGAAGACTTTTCATTCCTAACTTGTCTGTCTCAACTACAGGCAAAGGAGTTACCTTTCCCCTTCCTCATCTCCTGCATATCCAACAGCTTCTCCATCCCAGAGTTTAACACAAGTGAGCTTACAGGCTCTGCACAACAATACATTCTGAAATACAAATCGTGGTAACCTAAAGAGACACTTTCTACAAACCTCTCTGATGGACCATCACTTCAAAACAAATTATTTTTAGTAATGGGGCACTAGAGCTGTCTCAGTTTTCAGTGATCTCAGAGATGTCCCCAAACACTGGGAGCATCTCATGTCTATTGGATACCCAAACATCACTCTTGAAGGTTAACTAAGAAATAAAATAATTTGAGCAAAGGGCAGCTAACCATCAAAAAACAGTACAAAACCATTTAGCTTAGTATTACTTTTGGAGAACAAGTTATTTGTTGTATGTCAAAAAAGACACCTCTATTTAGACTGAAGTTGGAAGTATTTGCTGTAATAATCTTCAGAAAAGGTAACCATTATGTTACCATTAGAATCTGGTGCAATTCTCTTAACAACAGGGTGTTCCTCTTCTGTTGTCTTGTAACATTTCTGCACATATCATGGTAGATGTCCATCTGCTGCTATCACTGCCCAACATCTGCAAATGCACATCTGCAAAGGAACCAAGTTTTGGTTTGGTTTGTTATTAAAAGCAAAAAAGAAGGCTTTTCTGTTTTTTAAGCTGACTGGTCCATCTTTCTCACCTAGAAGGATGACAGCTTGTGATTATGAGTTCCCAGAGTCCTCAAGTGAAAGTTTTCCCGAGTAGGAGACCCTGCAGGAGAGAGCACTGCTGGGGCACACAGGGCTGAGCTGCACAGCAGCCACCTAAGGTCGGTCCATGCTACCCCGACAGGCGGGAATCCTCTGTTACCTCACACCTCCAAACAGAAACAGAAAATAGCAGCAAAAATAAATAGAAACGTAGCGACGAAAAAAACCCACAACTTGGGAAAAAGGGGAATTTCTCTAAAAGGAATGCGAACCTCTTTGACAACTACCAAACAGCACAAATACAGCCAAGAAACAACGACCATCAACACCTGGAAGGGCCCAGTTACGGGGGCTCTGCCTTGCGCTCCCACACAAAGCCCCTCGAGGCTCGCCCCACACCGAGGGCTGGAGTCACGTCCTAGAGTAGGGACAGCCACCGGCCGAGCTGTGACACGACCCCATCCCGGTGTCCCGTTCCCCCGGCCTGTCCCCGTCCCGTCCGTCCGTCCCCCATCCCCCGGCCTGTCCCGTCCCGGTGCCCCCTGTTTTCCCCGTCCCGGTTCCCCCATTCCCGCCTGTGCCCGTCGTCGCTTCTCACCGGTCCTCCCCGTTCTTTGTTCCCCGTCCCGGTTCCCCATTCCCCCGTTCTGTCCCCGTCCCGGTTCCCCCATTCCCGTTCTGTCCCGTCCGGTCCCGTTCTGTCCTGTCCCGGTCCCCCGTTCCCCCGGCCTTCCTGTCCGGTCCCCTCCGTCTGTCCCCGTCCCCGTCCCCGTCCCGTCCCCGCGCAGGCGGTGCCCGGCGCACAGGGCGCCCCCTGCCGGCTGCCGCCGCGCAGCGCCCCGGCCGGGCTGCGGTGGATTTGGGGGGGGCCGGGGTGTCACACCCGCCAGCGCTGCCGGGAGGCACCGGGGCTCCCGGACACCCGGACACCGTGCACGCCCGGGGAATTGTGTAGGAACCCCCGCCCGGGCTGCAGCCGTCGGGGGAAGGGGGTGCGCGGCACGGGGGTATCTGTCCGGTGCGGCTGCGAGCCTCCGGGTTTGCTGTCCCCCGCCTTTGTCTGAGAAACGGGTATCGGTAACTATAGCCCGGGGCAGGGATGGGTGAGGCAGCGGCGCTCCATCCCGCGCCTGCGGCTCGGGATGGCAGCGGCGGATCCCGCCTTTTCCCGAGGCCAGGAACCCCTCGGCTGCTCCCATTCATCGCATCCCCGGCGCCGCTCCAGCGCCAACTCCGCCGGCGGGGCCCGGTGCAGCCGCACACCGGGATGCCGGACCCGGCCGGCGTCCCGGTCCCGCTCCCTCGGGCTGCCGGGACACGTCCGTATGGGGAAGGGAGGCGGTCGGGGCAGGCAGCGGGGCGGGAGCAGCGCCGCGGTTCCCGCAGCCGCCGGAGCTCCTCAACATGTGTGCGGGCGGGGAGGGCCGCTGCCAGCTCCGCACGCCCGGTGCGGCGGGCAGGGCGGCAGCACGGCGCGGGATGCCCGGGGAGGGAGGGGGGCGGTCGGCGCTGTCCCGCCCGGTCGCACCGCGACCCGCGCTCGCACCTACCTGACCGGGCCTCTTCCTCGCAGCGAGCGGGCTGGGGCGGGGGGGGCGCCGGACCCTCCCGGCCGCCGCCCGTCCGGGGCGGGCGGCGGAGCGGAGCCGGCGGGCGGCGCGGGAGACAAAGGGGGGGACGGTGGGGGGGCAGTGTGCGAGGCGGGCGGTGCGAGCGGCCCGGGGCGGGGGCGCGGTGACTGGGCCGGTGCCCGGGGCGGGGCGCGGGCGCGGCGGGGCTGCGCCCGGGCCCTCAGACATACAGCCGGGTCCCGCTGCCCAGAGCTCCGGGCCAAGATGGCGGCGAGAAAGAGCGGAAGTGACGCCAGACCCCTCATTAGCATACGGGACTCATTGTCCGCGGGAGGGGAGGGGCCGCCGCCCGGGGGCGGGAGCCCCGGGGGTCCCGGCGGAGCGGCCCCGTCGCGCCCGCGGCACCGGGCGGTGACACGGCCCTGCCGCCGGGGGCCCCCGCGGGGCGCCCGGAGCGCTCGCGGCCACGACGGCGGCGGCGGCGGCGGCTGGATCTACCCCGGCCCCGCTAGAGGCGCCGCGCCCTGCGGCTGGTCCGGCGCGGGGATCCCTCCGCCGCGCCCCCGCGGGACTACATCCCGTCCTGAGGGCCGCCGCGCCGGGGCGGGGAGCGAGCGGGCCGGGACACGTGACCGGGGGCGCGCACGTGACCGCGGGGCGGCCCCGGGAGCGCGCGCGGGCCTCGTGCGGCGGCGCGGGCCTCAGAACCGCGCCCGGCCCGCCCTCGCCCCCGCTGCCCCGGGACCGCCCTGACCCGCTCTGCTCTGCCCCGCTCCGCTCTCGCTCGCCCGGCCCGCACGCGCCCCACGGGCCTCCCACCGTGCCCGTCTGCCGGGGCTACGAGGCTGCTGAAGGGCCGGGAGCATCTCCCTGCCGAGGACGGGCTGAGGCAGCTGGGGCTGTTGAGCCTCGAGAGAAGCCCCAGCTGAGAAGGGCCCTCGGGCCTGGGTGTCGCTGTGTGCGGGGAGCGCTCCGAGCAGGGCCTGGACTCTGCTCCTGGGGCCCAGCGATGGCACCCGAGGGACGGGCAGCACCTGATGCCCAGGGAGTTCTCACTGCACAGAAGTCAGAACTTGTTCCTTGGGCAGTGCCTGAGCCCTGAGCAGAGACTGGAAAGGCTGTGGAACCTCATTCTGGAACAGTCTGGACACAATGTGTGCCATGTGCTGTGGGATGGAGAGGTGGCACCAGATGAGCCCGGAGTCCCTCCAGGCTGGCTCTGGGACGGTGCCCATCGTGGCTGGGGCTGGCCAGACCCAAACCCAGGACACAGGAGGAGGTGTCGGGTGAGGGGACAGCCTGTGGGAGCCTTGCTGGGCCACCACTGCCAAACCTGCCATGGACTGGGACGGTGCCATTGATCAGGGCATTCCATGGGGCGACAGAGGAGCTGTGTGATTTACACACTGCCATGCTCTGAAATCCTCACAGAACAGTGGAATATGCTGAGCTGGGAGGGACCCGCATGCACCATCGAGTCCAACTCCTGGTCCTGCACAGGACAGCCCCAAGAATCCCTCCATGTGCCTTCACATTTCGGGTTAGCACCCTGAGGCAAGCCAGCACCCAAAGGCAGGGCTGGGATCTTTCTGGCGAGCCCTGTGCACATGTGTTCACACACACACACACACCTGTGTAGTGACACTCGACTTGCCACTTCAGAGGAGGAACACTGGGTCAGGACAAGACTCACATGTGATTCTTCATTGTGGATCATGACACTGCTCAAGATCTCTTCAACAAAGGAGAATGAATTGTATAGCACAGTAAAAAATCTCTCTGGGAGTGAAAGGGATCGATGGCTTTTGTTACTTCAGGAAGACACAAGCACTTGGAGGATGAAGTAACATGTAATTCCCTCCATCCTTAGCATTCACACCCTTCCTGGTTCAGTGACACACTGGAGTTCAGCCTCACAATGCTGGAAAGAAAATGTTGGGAAACATTTCAAAACATTGCTATGTCAGGACCGTATTCAGAAACTCTCAATTAATTTCATGGCTGCTCCTGCCTCAAATACACAGCCCCAAACATGAGCACCTTCCTATTCCAACACCATTTAATTTATGCCTTACCACTGACCACTTTTTTAGCCATCACTTAATACAAAAAAATACAACAGCTCCAGAAAAACAACCCACATACCTAAGGGCTGAATTTGAGAGAACAGAAGTGTCTGAAGGCTGGAGGAACTGAGTGTAGTGGGACATGACAATGCAGCTGGAGATGATAGAATGATAGTTGATATTTAAGGGGAAGAACACAACACAAAGATCTACGTGAAGGATACAACTGCTCAAACATAAAGAGTTGGAATCCAGACAGGAGAACTGAACAGGCTATTGGGCATCATTCCATGTCCTGAATTCTGGGAGCACCTGAAAGTACCTGAATAAGTTTGTATCTTGCTGTACATACTTAGCAGAAGATAAGGCTGGGCTGGATAGAGAGTTCCCCAAGAGCAGCAATGTCAAGGAGTTTCCAGTTGGGAACATTTCCAGACATGATGGTGGTAATTCCATAATTATCATATGGAAAACAGTTTGTGAAGAGTTTAGAAACTGAAATTTAGCATGGGAGGGGATGAAATTAGACACAGATAGAAAGAAGAGCGCAAGGAGGCAGAAATGCTCAATGTACAAGAGGGGTGGTGCAGGGAAAGGCTTTTAAGGCAAGGGAGAGAACAGGAAGGAAAGGTAAGGTGGCAGCAGAAGCTGGAGGAGAAGGGAGCCACTGCTGCTTTGGGGTAAAGTCTGCAATGACAGAGCTGAAAAATTGAGGGCAAGGATAAGGGTGGATGTGAAAGCAATCCTGAATGATGGACAAGATCTTGTTCTCATTCAGCTCAGGAGGGTTCTCGTGGTGGTTTGCACAGTGTGACAGCTGTCAACAGAGGGCTGGGGAAGAAAGATGAGAATTTACAAAGTTTGTATGAAAAGATTAATGTTAAAGGTAAAATTCAAGCAGTGGGGAGAAGAAAAGAAGGAGTCTTGACACCATTTTTCTCCTGTGTGTACAGAGTGAAGTGAGCCAAATGAAACAAGTTGATGGTAAAAGCCTTAATACACTTCTAATATTACAGAAGTGGTTATTGTTTCTCACAATACAGCCACTGGAAAAATCAGTAAAATCACTGCATTGTAAGAGACTAAACACTTTGCACCAGAGGGGAGACAATTATCCCTCCCAAGCTGAATAGGCTTAATTGCACTTGTGTTGTGCTATTGCTTCAGGTCAAAATTGTGCCTAGATTCATCCTGGTGCTAGCTCAGGAGCAGTGTCATGCTTGGGTTTCATTCAAATAACAAATAATTAGGACAACTATTGATAGTTTTAACTATTGATAGTTTTATGCAGAATATAATTAATTATATAATAAATACAATGGAGTTAACCAGCATTAAGATCACTGGTCTTACAATGATCTTAAGGAGCCGCTAAGCTGTGGTGTTCAGACACTTCATCACCTGCCAGCATTGGTGGCAATTTCTGAACAGTCACTGCAACCACCTTGCAGGGAATAACTTTGCATTTTATGCTCTTTGCTTTGTTGAAATCCTCTCAATGGCCGAGTTTTCGGATCTAGTTTTGGATTAAAAGTTGCAATTTGGTTTTCTCTCTCCAGTTTCAATAAATTTCCCTCTGAACAGTAACAGTTGGTCTATAGGAAAGTTTTTAATTAACACAATGCCTGGAGAGTGAGGGTAAAATGTGGCAGGAACAGAGGAGGAAATGATGCTCAAAGTTTCTGTGCTTGGCAGTAGTTACCTCCTTTGCTCACGTCTTCTGCAGCATGGCAGAGGGGAGGTAATGTTCTAAAACAAGGAATTAAGTTTGATAAGCAGTCCTGTCCTCTGCACACCCCTGTTCCTGCTGGTCCTGATATTAGCATTTGCCTCAGCTCTGCAATGCCACCACTGAAATCTGTCACTGAAGTCATCCATGCACTGGACTCAGCAATCTGTCACTGAATTCGTGTGTGCCAAGATTGCAATCCAGGCTTATACTTGGGATCCTGATAGACCCTCAAATAAATATTAGTGATTCGTCATCATTCATTTTCACTGTTGATATGCAGAAGGTTGTGGAGCCTTGCAGCTGGATTTCTGCATAATCCACTGGAAAATCTGTTTGATTATAGTGTTTATATTGGCAGCGAGGTACATCTTTATTGCAGGCTGAGGTTAAAGCCTCAGATTTTGTCAAAAACGCAAAGCAAAAGTGAAGCTGACTCCTCTGAACTTCAGAGCAGACAAATCCTCACCAAAGAGAGCAGCTGGGGATCTGGGCTTGACTTTGGATTCACATTCATGAATTGGCCTTGGGGTCTGAATGGTTGTTCCAGCTTCAGCATCCGCTGGTCTGGGTCAGAGGGACACACCTAAATCTGTGCAGGGGACAGGAATTTACTGGTGCCAAACCTCAGTTACCTTCTCCCCCTCTTGATTAAACACACCCCACCAGCTCTGGCCATGCTAGGAACTGATGGGAGCCAGGAAGCAATTAAAGCTCCTGCTCTTGCCAGATGATTGAGTGCTTGCAGACACAGATTCCTAAGAAAGTATAATAGAGAAAGTGCATTAGCAAAGTATTTGTGCCTTCTTAGGAAATGAATATGGATGTAATTAAGAAAAGTTGATTTATGTGGAACTGTAAAGCCAAGGACATAAAATGAAAAATTCTCAGTAAATGTCAAGTCAGTGTTTTGTGGTGGCCAAAACAAGGCAAGGAGAGTATTGCAATGGTATTAAGGAACTGAGAATTAAAATGCCACTATATAAATCCCTAGTACATGAATATTTAAGACATTGTATGGAGTTCCAAGCACCTGATCTCCGAAGATTATAGAACTGCTATTCCACTACTCTGCAGAGTTCACTGGCCCTTTAGATCCAGAGATTTATCTTTATATATTATTGATTTGATTAGTCTGCAGTAAATGAAATTATATTT
This sequence comes from Malurus cyaneus samueli, assembly GCA_009741485.1. Lineage (NCBI taxonomy): Eukaryota > Metazoa > Chordata > Aves > Passeriformes > Maluridae > Malurus > Malurus cyaneus. The sequence continues at coordinate 14,030,242 of CM019231.1, read as the reverse complement.
AATTTTCTGAAAAAGTACATGCAAATGCCACGAAACACACGGTTCAGTCACTGATCCAGTTCCATGCAGATTCAAAAGCTACAGCTACATCTTTTATTATTTTAAAGCAACCACTGAACTCTGTATTTCCTCCTAAACTACACCAGCCATGAGCAGTTCTGTGTAGTAGTACATGTGTACAAGTGCTGAGCAAAGTAATGACACTAATTAGCATCCATTTAAATTAGTATCTACAAACCACAGGACAAAGATAAGACACATTCCAGGGTTTTTTTTTGTCGTTGCTCATATTTATTTCAAAATCATCCTTAGCTTCTGCTGCATAATGATTCATTTCCAAATGCAAATGATAATTTAGCTTTGTGTTCTTTATTATGACTTCATTATTTTTACAAAAATAGAAAAGCATTAGCCTTTGTTAGTTTTTAGTTTAACGTACAGTTAACTTCTTTTGGAACGAGCATTCTGGGCTGCAGAATGTTTGATTTATTGGTGATGGTCATTTAATTGTTAGGCCATAGCAAGTCTTCTCGTCACCATACAAATAATCAAGCTTTTGCTATTGTATATTAAAATCTCCACACAGGTCAGAAAATGTCTAAAAAAGTTACTTTAGCATGAACTCTCAGGTCGTAGCAAACAAGGTCAAGAGCCCCTTTAAGAAGGAGACAATTTCATTGCCTCCCAGTTTGGATTCTCCATAGACACGGTCCACAAATGAAATGGGAACCTGTTGAAACAAGCAAAACTATTTTTAAGGTTCAAAATCTAAATAATCAGAAATGCTATAAACAGAAAAATGGCCTTTGAGCTTCAGCTTGTTCAGACATGGGGAGAAGGGAAGCACCAGGCTGGCTTCATGTCAGTTCTTACCAGGGGCTTTAATGATGCCCCATAGCTGGGGAGCATGGAATTATTTGGTTCATCACCTTTAAAGCTGATCCAAAGACATTACTCAGTGGTTGGATGATACACCCAGTCAGAACAAACTTAACAGCTCACAAAGCCTCCAGCATTTCCTTGTCAGCCAAATTCAGAGCCTTTGAGTCAGTGCCTCAGGAAGCACAAATATTCCCCCACCTCGAAACAGCTCAACCTCACTGCTGATTGGCACATGGCTTCTGAAATGACAATGCACATTGTACAAGCAGGACCTGTTTTTATCGGTCCTTGACCATTTTGTAGATTGTCTGTGGGATTTAAGGGCATTTAACAGATTCATTTTGGTTTTCTTTCCAAAGTGGTACTGTCCAGATGAACTGACTACTCATGAGATGTTGGGAATGTTCAGCTTTCAGTCCTCTGACCACACAAAAGGGACACGACAGGACATTCTGGCAACCCTGCATCAGAATATTCAAGTATTTCCATAGACGTTTGTATGCAAAATTGAAATACTTCAGGGACTAAAATAAAGAATTGCAATTAAAAAAGGCATTAAAATTGGCTTGGTGTTTTGCTGGCAGTTTCAACCAGAAATCATCTGGCAAGGGTAACACAAAAATCCCCAGCCCCTTGCGTGTTACAGACAGCACAGGGATGCTGCTCCATAAGCAAGAAAGGTGGAAGAAAAGAGCTGCTTTGTTATGAAGAAATGTCACTCCACCCAGTGTCAGTGCAGAAATGCCACACATGAAGTTTAGAGAGAGAAGTACAAGCACCAGAATTCTCTGACAATGCATAGTCCTGGCAACGAGGATGAAGAACTGGTTCTGACATTCTCCTGCAGAGAGAATCCCAGTGAATCATCTTTAAAGAGACCAGCAAGAGCAATTCAATGAAATAAAAAAGGCAGCAGACTGCTGGAGATAGAGAATCTAGCAATTGTTTGGAGTTTTTCATTGACTGTAGGCAGCACATTCAAAGAGTTTAGAAGCAGAAAGTTGTGCTAGCTGAAAAGTTGGAAAATAACATGGCAATAAATGACAGAGAACAAATCTGAAATAGAATCAGGCTGCTGGAGAAAATGAAATGATTTGTAAAGACTTGAGTAGAGGTATCTGTACAATAGGAAGCAGGAGGAAAAGGCTCAGAGCAGCTTGTGGTATACATTGACTTCTTGCCCTCCTTTGAAGAACCTTGTACAATTGTGTGCTGCTAAAGCAAAGGCTGCAGGAAGAGTGAAGGATCTGACAAGCACATCAGCCAGGGGAATAAATAACTGCAACTTCAGGTCTGCCATTCACCTGCCAAAGCTGGAAAAATAGAACTCTACACATGGAATTTCTTTACATTAATTTGAAAATCTTGGCTGTTTCTTGGGAGTAGAAGACAGCAATCTGTGTCTCGTTTCAAGGAAAGCACACTATCCTTATCCCAACTTGTCCCATACCTCTCCAATGGTGTATCCCAACTGTCTGGCCCGGACAATCATCTCCATCTGGAAGACATATCCTTTAGAAACACACTTCTCCATTAGTTTCTGTAAGACTTCTTTTCTGTACAACCTGTAAACAATTCCAAAGAAGATGAAACCTGAAGTACAATTGCTGAAATTTAGAAATCCAGACAGTGTGTAGGAATCTGAGCTGCAATCACTAATCTCATTACTATTTATAAAGATCTCTAATGAGGTGATAGGAGCAGCAGTTCTGCAATCTAATCCACTGTTTCTTCCACTCTTTCCAAAGAGATTTCATAGTCCACAGTAAAGAAGGTCTGTTCTTACTTAAGCTCCTTATTCAGCAGTTTCTTAATTTCCAGCAAACTTTAGGAATTCAAGCCAAACCCTTACCTGAAACTCCCTGTTAGGTCTGACGCCCCTGGTCTCAGCAACACCTGAGTTAGAAAATTGGCTCCACGACTGGGAAAGAAAACATCAGTGTCAGAGTTTAGTACAAAATGATGGGCACTTATTCCAGCCATTAAAACCCAGGAAAAATCCAAATCCAGTCCGTGTGACACCACCTCCAGCCCATTTTCCAAGCCCACCCATGTCATCCCAGTCCTTCTTGCTGGATTTCAACCAAAGAATTCACCAGTGGTGGGTGCTTCTGGTATTTAGGGTGATTCTGCAGTGCCCAGCAGGTACAGCAGTTCTGAGACTAAAGACTTAGTTCAGCTTATTGGGATGGATTACTTGAAATTATTATTTTCAAGTAACAAATTTCTGTGTGAAGAGCTGAAAAGGACTAACCTGATTAACTTTCTTTTCAAGTCCCAACCATACACTCCTCCATTTCCTTTATATCTTGTTCCAGATACAATATCAAAGTTGCCTTCCTTCTGCTTTCTATAAACAATTGGTTTTATCAGAAAAACAGGAGGAATATTTCAAAGTACAAATTTCAAAGTAAGAATAATCACTCTTTCAGTACAAAATCTATACTTTACAAACTTTTAAACAAATAAGAAGAAGAGAGGAAAGCAATAGTTAGGATGGTTATGAGCATTTTTCAAAAATCTGTTAATTGCTCTCTTATAAAGAGCTGCTTCAGAGAATCTTATAATTAGTTTTCACCCACTATGGCACAGAATTTCATATTCTACCTCATAAATCATTTATAAAGATCAACTTTCATACTGTAACTGGCACTTACCTGATAAACTCTGGAATAAATTTTGGCTGAAACAAAAGGAAAACAGATCAGAAAATAGAAAAGGTAGGGGTAAAATAAACCCAGCCAATGAAAATTGAATTTAAGAGGCTAAACCCAAAGTACATAAAACAGCCTTACATGGTGGGAGAGGTCAGCATCCATAATCACGATGAAATTGCCAGTGGCATACTTCATTCCATGAATATAAGCAGTGCCTGATGAAAAGAGAAATAACTTCCTTCACTCTTTTAACAGTGAAATACACAGAGGAACTTCACTTGAGGAGTGGGTCACTATTTGAAATGTCATTTACAAAAGCAACAAATGCACTCAGGAGCCACAGAAAACACGACTCAGGCACCAAATCATCACCAATAGTTGAAACTCTCATTCTGTGCTCAGTGCATGCAGGGCAGGAGGGACAGGATCAGGCCTGAGGTTCTGGGGAATCTTTTATAAATACACTGGAATTTTTATGTGTGCATTTTTAAGCTTGTTTGCTTACAAACAACTTGATGAAAATGTGTTTCTGCGTTTGGGCTTTGCTATGATTTTTTTCTGGACCTTTATATACTGGATCAATCAGAGCATATGGCTTATTTTTTTTTTTTGTACTAACAGAATTAATAAAGACTTACCCAGCCCAATTTTCTTGCTCTGGGTCTCAGAAGCTACAGGATATACAAAAGATACATAAATCACTTGATATGCAGTTTTTAAAAAGACTCTAAAACTTCCTATACACATATTTCTTAAAGCAATCTTCAAAATGCAACTTTACCAAATACACAACTCACTATTTTATCTGATCCGTATATTTTTTCCAGTTGCTGAGCGACTTCCTGTGTCCCATCCGGGCTTCCATCATCTATGATGATAATTTCATAATCGATTCCACTGAAACGAGAATGATTTCCCAATGAACAGACGGGAGCCGCACTCCCCGCAGTCCCGGGGAGGGCAGGAGCAGCGGATTCCCCGCCGGAGGGGCGGCTCTCACCGGGCACGGATAACGCTGTGGCTTTGCCAGCCCGTGCCGCCACCGTGTCACCTCATGGCCGTGCATTTCCCATTCTCACAGACAGCGATGCCACTCCTCAACCCGTCCAAACGCCACACCGGGAGCGTTTAACCCGCACCGAGCCCCGGCCATCCCCGGTGCTGCTCCCCGGCCACCCCCGGTGCTCTCCCCGGTGCTATCTCCGCTATTCCCGGTGCTATCCCCGGTGCTATCCCGCCATCCCCGGTACTATCCCCGGCCACCTCCGGTGCCATCCCCGGTGCTCTCCCCGCCATCCCCGGTGCTATCCCCGCCATCCCCGGTGCTATCCCCGGTGCTATCCCCGCCCATCCCCGGTGTTATCCCCCCGCCATCCCCGGTGCTATCCCCGGTGCTATCCCCCGCGATCCCCGGTGCTGTCCCCCGCCATCCCGCGCGGTCCCGCCGTTACCTGTCGCTGAAGGTGCGCGCCAGCAGCCACACGACGAGGGGCAGGTTGTCGCGCTCGTTGTAGGTGGGCAGCAGCACCGACACCCGCTCGGGGCCCATGGCGGCAGTGACGCGGCGGAAGCGGGGCGGTCGCAGGAAGCGGCGCGGCCATGGCGGGCGCGGCGGCGGCGCGGCTGCGGGCGGAGATCCGCCGGCGGGAGCGCGAACTGCGCGGGCTGCGGGAGCGGCTGCGGCCGAGCTGGCGCGGGGGACACGCCGAGCAGGAGGAGGACGGGGAGCGGCAAGGAGGAGGGGGGAGCGTGCGGCGCGGCAGCCTTCGGCGGCCGAACCGGCGCGGGGAGACGCGGGGGATGCCGAGGATGCGGACGGAGCCCGCGGGATGCGGGAGCGGCTGGCGGCCGAGCTGGCGCGGGAGGACTCGGGGGATGCGACGAGGAGGATGAGGATGATGATGAGGAGGGAGTCCTCGGCTTCCCCGCGGAGCTGCCGCCGCTGCCGGCTCGCTCTGCGCTGAGCGCGGCCGAGATCCTGCGGTACAGCCGGCAGCTGGTGCTGCCCGAGCTGGGCGTGCGCGGCAGCTGCTCCTGGCGCGGAGCTCCGTGCTCGTGGTGGGCTGCGGCGGGCTGGGCTGTCCCTGGCGCAGTACCTGGCGGCGGCCGGCGTGGGCCGCCTGGGGCTGGTGGATCACGACGTGGTGGAGACGAGCAACCGCAGCGGCAGGTGCTGCACGGCGAGGCGCGCGGGGCCGGCCCAAGGCGCGCTCGGCGGCCGCGCGCTGCGGCGGCTTCAACTCGGCCGTGCAGTACGTGCCCTACCGGGGAGCGCTGGGGCCGCGCTCCGCGCTGCGCCTCGTCCGCCAGTACGACATCGTGGCCGACTGCTCCGACAACGTCCCCACACGGTACCTGGTGAGCGATGCCTGCGTGCTGGCCGGGAAGCCGCTGGTGTCCGGCAGCGCCCTGCGGCTCGAGGGGCAGCTCGTGGTGTACAATTACCGCGGCGGACCGTGCTACCGCTGCCTGTTCCCCGAGCCACCCCCGCCCGACACCGTCACCAACTGTGCCGATGGCGGCGTGCTGGGGGTGGTCACCGGCATCATCGGCTGCATGCAGGCGCTGGAAGTGCTGAAGATCGCCTCGGGAATGGGCTCCTCCTTCCACCAGTACATGCTGATGTTCGATGCCCTCGAAGGGAGATTCCGCAACATCAAGCTGCGCCCGAAGAAAGCGGACTGTGCCGTGTGCGGGGACAGCCCCAGCATCACCTGCCTGCAGGATTACGAGGCGTTCTGTGGTTCCTCTGCCACGGACAAGTGCAGGACCTTACAGCTGCTGCCCAGCAAGGACAGGATCTCTGTGGAGCGCTACAAAGAGCTGCTGGATGAGCGGGTCCCCCACGTGCTGTTGGATGTCCGGCCGCAGGTGGAGGTGGATATCTGCCGCCTGGAACACGCTGTCCACATCCCTCTGAGGAAACTGGAAGAGAAGGATGAAGAATATCTGCAGTATTTGCAAAAAAGAATTCGCGAAGAAAAGCAGAGAACTGATGAGCAAACATCTTTCCCTGTATATGTTATTTGCAAATTAGGAAATGATTCCCAGAAGGCTGTAAAAATTCTGCAGGAGTTACCTGTCAAAGAATTTGGTTCTGTGTTAGCTAAGGATATAAAAGGTGGGCTCATGGCTTGGGCCACTAAAATTGACTCAACGTTTCCTCAGTACTAGAATTTTAAATGCTGAAAAAAACACATTTTCGTAGTTTCATAGGGTTCCATCTCCTCTGTGTAATGACTATATCACATGGAAAAACCAGATAGAAATACCATGCTGCTTTTTTATGTTATCTTTTTTTCCCCTCAAAAACTTATTTTTGTAGCTGTCTGATTATTTTTACAAAAATGTAAATCTTATCTATGAAAATGGAAAGAAATGTGTTTCTTGGTTATGATTTAATAGTAAAAGCTTGGCATAACTACTGACTTGTGCACGTGATGATTGAGAATAGCTCCTAATCAGCAATTGTAACCTGGAAAATGACAAAGCACAGAAATAATGTTTAACTCTCCAAACTGCTTAACAAATTGAAACAGTGCATGAAATGAATAAAAAGTAATTACTGTTACTCTCTAGCTGGTCTGTAGCACTATTAATCTGTCACAGGGAATCACAAGGACAGCACTGGTAAGACCATGGTGGGCAGCATCTTTCAGTTCTCTGTAGCAGCATTGTGTATTTATGGACTAGAACAGCACCAGGTTAAGAATTTCCAGAGCCATCCGTCCTCATTTGGATGGCAAAGAAGTGAATTCTCCAGCTTGAATAGAGAAACTGAGGTTGACCCCACAAAGTTTGTGGAACAGATAGAAAATGCTTTTATCAGTGCTTAGAAGACTTCAAAGACTGAGAGATAATGAGGAGGTGAGAGGAAAAAAAATATTCTCCCTCTTGCTGTGGCAGTTGTACCTCCCCAGTTGTGTTTGCTCACTGACATGAAGAACTCTGCACATCTGGGAATTATCTGCACTTAACTGAGTGAAAAGAAAGAGAAATGAATAGCTTCTCAACAGAGCTGCCTGAGGCCTCATTGCTTCAGCATAGTAATTATCTCCTTGTATTAATTAAGGTATGGATTTCTTTACTTCCTGAGGAGGAAAAAAACACCTGTCGTGACTAATCTTCATTGTGCTGGGGGAAAAAATAGAATAGTGCTGTTATAATTAGTAGTTGAAAAGGTGTATTTTGGTACAATAAATTTGAGAACAGCCTCACTCCCTGTTTTATTAGAACTTGCAATGGTTCTAGCAATGGCAGTCTCATGAAGGAGCAGCAGTGAATTGTAAACAGATCTTGCAGGACAATGAAAGCATGGGAGGCCAGGATTTAAAGTAAACTGTAGAGTTTGTGGTGTGTGCCCTGGAGTCATTGGGCTGTGGAGCACAGGATTTCCTCTTTTGGGAATTAGAAACCAGAGGGCCCTGTTTGAAATACCTGATGTGTGTTTTAATTTTTCTGTCTTTTCTGTGATGTCAGGAAGAGACTGAAATGTAAATACAGTCCTTGGCAGTGCTGGGCTCTTTGAAGATAGGCCAAAAAAAATCAAGGATCATAAAATCATAACTAAGCCCAAACCATTATCTTCTGTTTTGATTTGCATTAATTCTTGAACTCCGAACATATAGTATTCTCTGTTCACTGGGAGAAACCCTACTTAAATTCTGAGAGAAGCACTAAAAGTTTATGATTTTGTATTGCTGCCAAAGCAATGGGTGTGTTGACTTTGTGAATGAAGCGAAGCTGCTTTGGCCAAGGAGCTCTGAGCTGGGCTGGGCTCTGTTTATCAGGAGGGATAAGGTCAGGACAGGATCTCCTTGTCCTTCACCCTCAGTGTCATGGGGTTGATTTTTCTGATTAAAACTTAACTGTTTAAAACAAAACTTTGCTCTAGATGCTTAAAATACTGCAGGCACAAGTTTGTAATGTTTTAATGCAAAAGCTTTGATATGTCTTTTGTGAAACTACAGAAAGAATAATGTGAGGGCTGTGTGCTAGGTGGCACTGCAAGTTAATGAAACACAGCACTCCCGAGCTTGGGAGATGCAGTTTGAGCTTAGCAAGAGCTGAGCTTTCCTTTACAAATCCTTTATTGTGCAGGTCTTTTGAAAAAAAAGACCAGGGAAATAAAATAAAATGGAGATGAGTGTTAACATGGATTAGGGTAGCAAAATTTGGAGCACAATTAGCAATGTAAATGACAGGAAAACACACAAATTGGTTTGTGGCATTAATCTTTTGCAATTTGTGCTTTAAATATCACAGCCCTGCTGCTTTACCTCACACTGCAACTTCAGCATCTTGGTGGGGAAATGAATGCAGCCCGGGAAAAGAGCACAGAAAAGCAGAATAAGGCAAAAGACAGAAGAAATGCAGAGTTTACAAAGTTTTATCTGCACTCGTCCAGTGCACGTCACTTTTCCTGGGTGCTGGGTGCTGCTGTCACATCTGGTGCCCGACCCTTTGCTGGGTCACTGGGAGAAGGTCCTGGCCCTGGGATGTTCCTGTGGCATCTCTGTGCCCATGGCCCTGGCACTGGGATGTTCCTGTGGCACCTCTGTGCCCATGGCCCTGGCACTGGGATGTTCCTGTGGCACCTCTGTGCCCATGGCCCTGGCACTGGGATGTTCCTGTGGCATCTCTGTGCCCATGGCCCTGGCACTGGGATGTTCCTGTGGCATCTCTGTGCCCATGGCACTGGGATGTTCCCATGGCATCTCTGTGCCCATGGCCCTGGCACTGGGATGTTCCTGTGGCATCTCTGTGCCCATGGCCCTGGCACTGGGATGTTCCTGTGGCATCTCTGTGCCCATGGCCCTGGCACTGGGATGTTCCCATGGCATCTCTGTGCCCATGGCCTGGCACTGGGATGTTCCTGTGGCATCTCTGTGCCCATGGCCCTGGCACTGGGATGTTCCCTGGCATCTCTGTGCCCATGGCCCTGGGATGTTCCCATGGCATCTCTGTGCCCATGGCCCTGGCACTGGGATGTTCCCATGGCATCTCTGTGCCCATGGCCCTGGCATTGGGATGTTCCTGTGGCATCTCTGTGTCCATGGCCCTGGCACTGGGATGTTCCTGTGGCATCTCTGTGCCCATGGCCCTGGCACTGGGATGTTCCTGTGGCATCTCTGTGCCCATGGTCCTGGCACTGGGATGTTCCTGTGGCATCTCTGTGCCCATGGCCCTGGCACTGGGATGTTCCCGTGGCATCTCTGTGCCCATGGCACGAGGCCCTGCTGGGAGAAGCTGTAGTTTGGTTCACAAGGTGTTCGTGCTGTTGCTAGGAGACCAAATCCCTGCTTGGAAAGGTTATCTCCAAATTTAAAATGGCTCCTGGAAATTCAACTGGGAAATGAGGTCTCGTAGGCACACGGGCATTCACCTGCTCAGGAGCAGTCATGGAATCTCAGGATGGTTGGGGTGGGAAAGGGACCTTCATTCCAACCCATCTGAACAATCCCAGGCTGCTCCAAGCCCTGCCCAACCTGGCCTTGGACACTTCCAGCTCCTCTGGGCACCGTGCCAGGGCCTCACCACCTCTGTAATAATCAAAGTCTTCCTTATCACCAGTCTTTATCAACCTGCCTTCAGTTTGAATCCATTCCCCTTGTCTTATTTCTACAGGCCCTGCTGAAATGTTCTTACTTTGTGAAAAAGATTTCTAACGTCGCTATGTAAGGGTTTGAAATTCTGAAAAAGACATTAAAGAGTTTAAACTCAATCCTTTTATATATGTATCTATATGTACACATAAGTATGTGCACACCTGGGGGTGTATTCCAGATGCTGGGGTAGACCTATTTTAGGCAGAATTTATAGGAGTCATTAACAGGACTTGCATATTATCATTTCAAAATGTTGCTCTCAGTTTCATTTTACTACTGTAGTAGTGGGAGGCAGCAGGTGTGACAGTGATTGGAACACATTAAGACACTCTATGGCTGCCTTTTCATATTCAATTAGGTTATTATCTTTTTTCTCCTTTGAAGTAGATTCTGTCATTTATTTTATAAATAAACCCATAAGTTTACTTACCAGGCTGCTCTTGTACAAGTGATGACGATGTTTACATTGCCCCATGTGGCCTTGAAAATCTTAATTTTAGTCAGATAAAGTTGCATTAGCCTTTTGAAAAATATCACCAATATTCCAACCAAATAAATGCTGCATGAATACTTTTAGGAGTTTCACACTTCCCAGAATTTGTGGTGATGATATCTTCATCCTCATTTCCTTGCAGATCCACCAGCCTGCTCTGGAAATGAGAGGCCACGACTGCACTGCAATGGATCGAATATTTTCCTTTGTAATTTAAAGAGAACTTCCCAAAGTATTTTGTGCACTGTTTAAAGGTGGCTGGTGCAGATGGGTTTCCTAGGGCAGGAATTTGCCGGGAGCGGCCCGTAGATGGCAATGTAAGATGCTGGGATCGGGATATTCCTGCTCTGCATGGGTGACAGTGACAGCCCCACTCCTTGTCCCAAACACTGATCACACCCTGCATTTGTGCTGTTCCTCTGTGAATCCTGACTGCTCTGCATGGGTGACAGTGACAGCCCCGCTCCTTGCCCCAAACACTGATCACACCCTGCATTTGTGCTGTTCCTCCGTGAATCCTGACTCTGCTCTGCATGGGTGACAGTGACAGCCCCGCTCCTTGTCCCAAACACTGATCACACCCTGCATTTGTGGTGTTCTGTGAAATGGGTAACAGTGACAGCCCCGCTCCCTGCCCCAAATCCCAATGACACCCTGCATTTGTGGTGTTCTTCTGTGATTCCTGACTGTCCCGCATGGGTGACAGTGACAGCCCTGCTCCCTGCCCCAAACCCTGATCACACCCTGCATTTGTGCTGTTCCTCTGTGATTTCTGACTGCCCCAGCATCACGGATCACCCCCTGGGCCAGCTGTGTGTTTGGGGCACTGTCCCTCTCCTGGGAGAAACAATCACACACAAAGGAGCAAAAACCAGAGCTGCATTCACAGGGAACACTCCTCCTTTGGCTTTCCCTGTCAGGAATGTGCAAAATGTGATGTACCTCATCCCAGCATCCAGAAATGCAGAGTCCCAGAATCACTGAATCACTGCGGTTGGAAGAGACCTCCAAGGAACATCGAGCCCAAACTGTGCCTGGTGCCCACCTTGTCCCCTTCTCAGAGCTCTGAGTGCCACCTCCAGCCCTTCCTGGACACCTCCAGGGATGGGCACTGCAACCCTCCCTGGGCACTTCCAATGCCTGAATTTCCATGGGAAAATTCCTCTGGAATTCTCATGGTGCTGTGCAATTCTTGCAGCTCTTCAGGTGTGAGCTGGAGCTGCTGCTGTCAGTGGAGAGCAGGGGACAGCAGGGACAAAAGGCACCTGCAGCTCTCCCCAGGTCCCACCAGAAGGAAAATTCTCTTATCTCAATTTCAGGGCTTCTGGAAGTCTCCCTTCACTCTGCCATGTGAAGCTTTGCAGCCTTAACTTTGCCCACGCATGCTGTCCCAGGAAATATTCCTCTCCAAAATTAAAAGTCACCTGCAATTGCAGTGTTGGATTTGGTTTGCGTGAGGATGATATTTATCGATTTCTCAGAATGTGCTTTTCCTTTCTGAGTGAAAGAAACTGAGTCATCTTTTCCTTGGCTGACCTGAGAGCTGCCATCACTGTGAAAGTTACGGATGAAATCTCTCAGCTGCTTTGTGACATGAGGTGCATCACTAATGAGAACGAGAGCAGCACTTTAATTTATCATTCAGCAATTCTGTGTCAAAACTTTCTCTATAGAATTAACTGTAGAAATTTACGCTTGTCCCCAGCACTTTGTTCCTGAGGTAGGCACCGTTTAAATGATATTGTTATCTTTAACAGGAAGATAAACATCATTATCTTGCTGACCACTTCACTTGCATGACTGAGAGCTCTCAAATGAGCTGTCAAGTTTTTAAAAAATCCCAATTTCCAGATGATGACTGGGAATTTCTTATGTTCTGGGTCAGTCCCTTGAGCAGGCTAATTATTGCAGTTTACAGCCCAGTTCTTCTGAACCCTCACTGAAGGTAGGAGTTAAATTATGACCATAATTAAGAGCTGCTGCCATTAATGAGGGAATCTGACAAAGGAGGAGCTGAGACCTCAGCCTGACACAGTTCCACAGGTTTGTGTGCCCTTCCTGGCTCTGGTGCTTCAGCTCCTGTCACAAGGACTACAGGGATAACCAATGAATATTTATAAAGTGTAGCAAATATGCTCTAATTACCCTAATTGGCCTGCTGTGGTTTCAGTTGTGGCAGAACTTTATTTCTGTTCAAGTGGCATTTGCTTCTGGATTAGTTCCTGCAGGCAAAGAGAAAGTGAAAGCCCCGCTGAAGAGGGCAGAAGATCCCCTGATATCCCGATCCTGCAGTTTCCTCACCATGCTCCTGGCAGGCTCGGAGCTAATAACATTCCTCATCTCGTTAGGGATTTCTAGGGAGCGTTTCAGAGGATGTGAGACACTGGGAAATTACAAAGAAAAACAATGAGCAAAAAGGGAGGGAGGACTAGTTTTATTGTTAATAATTAATAGGCGAAAACTCTGAGAATTTTCAGTCTGGCAGCACATGAAATTCTCCTTGCTTTCATTTGTGGTGTAGAAATTTCTCTTTATTTGTGGTGTACGGTTTTGCAGAGTGACTGAGAGCCACCAGGCAAGGAAGACTCCCAGTCTGTGATGGGACAGGACACACACAGAGCTGCAGCCATTTGGGAACTCCAGTTTGCATCTGGATTTGGTCTGATCATTGCTGTGTCAGGAACACTGAAATGGGATTGTTGAAATGCCACAGAGGATGTGGCAAAGAAATGAGTGGGTTAATCGTGTGGTTTGCATTTTCTGCTTTGGCAATAGAACTTTTGAGGTGCATTTTTGTTGACAGGGGTGCCATCCATCTGCTGTCATGAATTCCAGTTCTGTGCCTTGGTTTCTCAGTGCTGCAGCCACCAAGGGGTTTGTGTTCATTTTGAGGAAGCAGGAGGGTGGAAAGGGAAAGATTTTGGAGAAAGTAATGAACCACCTTACCTGGAAATTCTGCTTTCATCAGGGATTTTTCTTTCTCAGTCTTCATAGATCCTTGCTGTTCTCTTCCCAATCTGCTAGATTATTTGTTAAAATATTTTAAAGTCCTGTCCCGATGAACCGTGATTGCGATTCTTGGGACAATATGCAAGGAAGAGGTTTCTCTGTACGATCTGGCACGTGGATTTTCCTGCAGGGAGATGATTTCTTTGCTGCTGAGTGCTTTCTGGCCCAGCCTGGCCCTGCTGAGCCCCGAGCTGTGCCCCAGCCCCGCTCCTGTCCCACCCTCCACCCTCTGTTCCCAAGGAGCACAGGGACATGCCAGGAGATCCCACACTTTATTAATCCAGTGAGTACAGCTGCTGCTGTGGGATTGCAGCTGGCCAGAGCACGGAGCACACAGAGCAGATATCAGAGCAGTGAAACCCCTGCAGACATTCCAACAGCCCTTCTGGTGTGATCAAAGCATCGAGGGCTTGCATTGGGGCTTTCCTGGCGACTGCACATGCTGGTAAAATGCTGGAAAGGACAGCCAGCCCTCAGCTGGGTCACAGGAAACAGCCAGCTTTTCAGCCAAGCCCTAATCGTCACGAATTTGAGGAAAAATCCAAATAATGGAGAGGCACAATGACCTGAGACCCCCCAGCCTCCCCAGGGAAGCTGGAACACAGCACGTGGGGTTGACACTGAAGTTGTGCTCTTCAGCCTTCGAGCTGGGTTTATTTAGCACAAGGAGCACAATTTGTGTCCCCTGGAAAGCACAGCAGGTCGGTTACAGCCACTGAGACTCAGACACATCAGGATGGGGACAAAAATCTGCTGCCAGGTTCATCCCAACAGCTTCCCTGTGCCCACCTCGTGCTTTCACAGTTTTGATCAACCAACACCCAGCTCCAGCGTGATATTTTGAATTTATTTCTTCTGGACAAGGGCTTTAGAATCAAGCTCTAGTTCTGGGAT
>CM019231.1:13830426-14015688 GCA_009741485.1 Malurus cyaneus samueli | reverse complement strand
AAAAAAAAAAAAAAAAAGTGATACATGAAAAAAATGAGCATTAATGTAAAGACAGGAAATGGATTGCCCTGTAGCATTTATCAGCTCGCAGAACATGGAAATGAGCTTAGGTTTTATTTGGTAAGTCTTGATTTCTCCTTATATTCATGTACAGCTTCTTATTTATGGCTCAGCCTGTCAAACACATTCTTAGATAAGCAACTGTTGCTCACAGGACTAATCTAATTACCAGTTCTTTTTATAACGAACGCTGACACAAAGGTAGAAGATGTATAGCACTTGTGCTGGAGCCAATGCTCCAGATGATCAAACAGTTCTGAAATGGAAAAAAAAAATGGGGAGAAGAAATTTTTGTCACGATGTTCCTGTTTTTTGTCCAACTCTAATTAAAGATGAAGAACAAGAGTGAAAAGCTGGTTCATTTGCAGCTTTGGCACAGAATTAATTGCCAAGAGTTTAGTCTGGGTGTTTTAGCACTCTGCAGTAAAGTTCCATAAGCACATTTCCCTACCACAGGCTGGAGATTGCTAGAGCCCTAATTATTTGTAAAGTGCATTTTAAAAAAGTTTTGGAATTTTCCTTCAGGAACAAGCACATCAGAACAGCTTCAAATTATATTTTAAAGACATTTGAAAAGAAAATCAGCATGCTGTGGGCTTGCTGGAAGGAAGCACAGCAAGCCTCCCTTTTCTGGAAGGACAATGTTGTGTCCTTGGCCTTAATTTAAATCATAAAACCATTATGCATTCTGACATTTCTCATAACCTGCTCCAGAAATGCCAATAAGAAATAGTATTTCTGAAAATTAAGATAAAGAAGCATTGGTCAATGTGGTGGGGACTTCTAAATTCCCCAAGCTCTTACCTGCCAATAAGTCATTTTACTAAAAAAGAGTGGAAAATAGGTGAAACTCTTTAAATCAGCTTTTCTTTACCTCTAAGCATACAAGTGGATTTAATTATTTTTTTAAGTTCTGAAGTTTTTTTTTCCTGAGCTGTTACACAAGTCAGGGTCATTCCCTCTAAAATAAACAGGGGTCAGTCAATGACCTGCCCAGAAATCTGTGCCAAACCTGAGTGTGCCACTGACCCCTGGGCTCCCAACTTCAGCAGAGAGCTGCACCAAAAAACCTGTGTGGGTGAAGAAAACGTGCTTGTGCTTTAGGATCTCCATTGCTTTTCCTGTCCTATTGAAAATCTTCCCCTTCTTCCTTTAAAATCTTTCCTTATTTAAAATCCACCACGTGCGTAAGGATGGCAAAGATAAAGTTAATCCTGTCTTGAGTCCCTCCTGAGGGAGGACAGTGAAGCACAAATCTGTCAGTGGCCCCCCTCCATGACTCAAATCTTATTTTCTCTTTTCCTCACTGGCAGCTTCCCACGGGCACAGATTTCCTGCTCCTGTTACGGAATCAGGAGCTCCACAGGAAGGGGTGGCCCCAGTTTGCCCAGCAGTGCTGAGGGTCCCTGGAAACGACCCTTCCCCAGTTCCCTTCCAGAGCTGAGGGAAAGTGAAGCTGGGAACAGATGGTGGGGAACGGCTGGCATCTCCTCATGCATATTTCATTGCATTTGCAGCTAGTCACCTCTTGGTAATAATATTAAGTGCTACAAAACTCCAAGGCTTTGTTCCTTGGAATGTTGCATTCGATGGCATCGGATCAATGCTGTAATGGCAATTAAATTTTGAAGCTGGTGCGCTCTGAGTATTTACGTCTTTAGCAGGGTTATGCTATAAACAGCTCGATTCTTCTGTTCTGCTGTGTTTAGGGCTGACTTGCAAAGAAATAGATGGTTCTGTGGTGAGTGACGAGTCTCACTTGACGTTTTGTAAAAGCACAATGGGACAAACGTCTGTGGTTATTTCCATCACGCTCTAGGGCGTGTTACTGGGAGAGAATTTAGCCATTAATTCTGTTGTATTTACATTATTTATATACAAGAGGAACAAGAAAAATGGTGGCCTGTTTAATGATTATATACATTGTGATTTGGTTGGAAAAATGTGTATTACAAATGGCAAAACAGCCTGTCAAGTGTGTAATTATATGTTGCTTTTTTTTTGTTGTTGTTGTTGCCAGAGAAGTTTTAATTCTTTAAATCCCACTGCATGATTTCAGTGAAAATTCTGCCCTATACATTATATGGGGGGGAGAGAGGAACAGCGTAATAACAGACTTCTTAAACCACATCAGTTCCTGGTTACAGCTCCTTTTGTTCATTTTAATATGAGGATTACCTTCCTAAGACGCTTCAGAGCAAATTCAATGGTGGAATCGGATACAGCGACAGCAGGAGAAACAGTACCGTAAATTTCATTCATTGTCCCTGGCCTCGGAGGAGAGAGTGGTGAACAAAACCTCGCTGCCTTGTGACTCATTGCTCATCTGCGACTTGGCTTTCAGCAAGAACTGCGCTCTCCTGTACATGAGCCTCTCCTGCTCCTGCTTCAGCTCCAGGTAGGAGCGCGAGAAGGTGTGGAAGATGGAGGTGACGGGGAACGCCATCAGGAGGATGCCGCTCAGGATGCTGCTCAGAGCTACCACCTGGCCGGGGATGCTCCGGGGCACCATGTCCCCGTAACCCACGGTGGTCATGGTGATGACGGCCCACCAGTAGCAGGCGGGGATGCTGGTGAACTCCTGCGAGTCGGCCATCTCGTTCTCGATGACGTAGAGCAGGGGCGCGAAAAGCGCGATGGCCACGCACAGGAAGAGCAGCAGCAGGCCGAACTCGCGCGTGCAGCGGCGCGCCGTCAGCCCCAGCGTCTGCAGCCCCAGCGAGTGCCGCGCCAGCCGCATCACGTAGAGGATGCGCAGCGCCCGCAGGATCCGCAGCACCAGCCCCACCTTGTCCAGGTAGATGTTCCCCGAGCTGGGCTTCTTGGAGCCCTCGGAGCCCGTGTCCACCAGCAGCGTGATGTAGTAGGGCAGGATGGCGATGATGTCGATCAGCGTCAGGGGCCTCCGTAAAAAGGCGAACTTGCTCTTGGCCTGGATGAATCTGAGCAGGAACTCCAGGGAGAACCATGCCACACACACGGACTCCACAATGAAAATATTGTAGCACATCTGGGAGCACTCACCCTGTGGGGAAAGAGGAGGAGTTTGTAATCGGCACTGGGTAATGACTATTTTAGTTGGTGCGGTGGCAGGAGGAGAGGCTTCTGTGTTGTGTGGTTTTTTACACCCAAAATATTAAAGGAGTTGAAGCTGTTGCTATGGGGAAACACGTTGGCAATTTGGAACATGCTAAATGCAAAACTTAGAAAGGAGCTGCTTATTCCACAGGAGATATTGCTCGGGAATTTCAGGGTTTCTAAATAGCAAATACAAAGCCTAACAAGGTAATACACAGAAAAGTGCAAGTTAACAGGATTTTCTTTGCACATAAAACTGGATATGATTAATTGTCTTACAAGAAATTAAACACTCATGTAAGAATTCAAATATTCTCCGTGATATTTTTCCCCCTCTAATGACTGCTGCAAAATCCCCATTGCAATCAATACCCTCAGACCTTGTACTTGCTCTGCTCTTCCCAGCACATACCATTTGCCACCCTAAAAGCTAACTTACCTTTTCCTCCTCCTCCCTCAGGTCAGGCATGGTGCTGATGGATAAGTTCACTGCTGTAATAGTTACAAACAAAACAGACAAACACGCAAACACCTTTCCAGGAAGGCCAGACTGGGGCCTTTCCACCATGTCCTGCAACTTTTTCATGCACAAACCAATTTTTGTCTCCTCTACTGTTTCACCTGTTGTTTCATTTTCTAGGAGGTCATCCTCCCGTTCATTTATCTCTGTCAGCTCCTCCATTTTTTGCAGGTATCTCCTTTTACAACACCAGTCCAAGTTGTCTTCCTCAATGCCCCAGTAGAGCAGCTCCTCCTGGAAAGACAGCGCGCACATCTCTCGCAAGAGCCGGAGTTTTCCGACCCGCAGGAAGGTCAGGATTGTCCTGAACGCCCCTGGGTTGCGGTCGAAGAAGAATTCATTGCACGTCACGTCGTAATCATCACAGATGTTCAGAATGTCGTCAAAATTGGTGCAGAACTTGAGCTGTCCCAGCCGTGTCAAGGGGAACTCGTCCAGCGTGGTCCAGGGGAGCAGGTACTTGATGCCCCCCACGTTTATAATTATGTGACGCTTCCGATCGTCGGGGTGGAAGCCTTTGAGGAGATCCTCCTGAGGGTGGATGAGCCTGGCTCTTTGGTAAAACACTCCCTTGAGGGTTTCAGACTCTGGAAAGAACCTGCGGTTGAAGGAAGCATCGGAAGTACAGCTCAGGGCGCTATAGTCATAGTCGGAATTTTCTCCAGGCATAAGAGTCATCTTGGAAGACAGCTTTGCATCCCTTCGCTGCTTCTGCAAGTGTCTTCTGCAACAGAAAACACACCCAGGGGTGAGGAAATGAGAGGCTGGTTACAGGTTTTGAACAAATGTGGTGGCTGGAGCTCAAAAATGTTTGTGGACAAAGAAAACATCTGGAAAGAAAAGAGCAGGGGCTGAGTGTGGTCAGAAGACCTTTCTGGGGAGGTTGGGATTGTCCAGCAGGGCTGTGCCCAGTTCAGGAGCTCTGCCTGGAATATTTATCACTCTGGGAAGCTCCTCCTGTCCCAGATACAGAGGTTTCAGCCCCCAGAAGATAAAGAGGGAAACCAGGAGTAATTCCTCCATGTGGCAGGATGTTTCTGGTTCAGAGTGGAGGTATAAAAATTATGACAGCATCACATTAGGACACAGAATTCAAGTGTGTTTTGTAGAAAAGGAAATTGTATAATATTTTTAAGTGTTGCACATAAAAATCTGGAGTGTTTTAGCACCCATGAAGTATATAGAAAGAATCAGAAGTCAATGATGTTGTAATTCAGTAAATACACACTTCTAAAAACCAGTTAGTACAAGACTAATTTCTAAAAGGCCATCTGGAAACAATCTGGGGGAAAAAGGCTCACTTGTATTGGTGATCACATAAACATTTGTATTGAATTTCTACACAATTAATGACATGGCAACTCCCTTTTATGGCCTCATTTACAGAAGACTGCAAAGAAATACAGGATTTCCATGCAAACCTTGGGGTGTTATTTCAGTTACAACTGACACCCTACATGCAGTATTAGGGCTTTGTCCTTGTGTAGGATTGAGCAGTACCTGAGAGACAAAGTACCTTTACTTCTGCTTATAAGAATCTAAAGATTTCTAATGGCAACTTGGAAAATCACGTTCAAATTCTGCTCATGCAGCACTGGCGTAAAGTCCACGGAATGAACAGAGTTCAGCTGGGTATAAAACACAGGAGCTGGAAATGTTCAAACTTCTGACCTCCCTAATTGACTGCACTTCAGGGGTCAGCCCCAAATCTGCCCCTCCACAGCAGGGCTGTGCAGCACTGCTCCCAGACCTTCCATCTGCACACTCAGCTCAGTGCCTGGAGTGGCTGAGTTTCACTGGGAAGAGTATTTATTTATTAAGGAGATTGTACAATACACAGGCATTAAATATGCACCGGAATTTTGGCTTTTTAGCCTCAACTCCACAGGAGAGGGATAAATATTCCAGCTGATTGGCTCCAGTAGAGCTTTGTTCTTCTCCTGGCTGCACTTACCTCCCTTGGATGTGCAGCCCAGGGATAACCCCCTGCTAGGGCTGCTTGCTGAACCACAGAACCCTTCCTTGCACAAGCTGGGGTTTAGAAAGCACACCAAGAGTGGTACATACCTATTGGAGAAGAAAAACCCATGAAAACACAACAGCACAGGACTCAAACCACAGTGCACATCAGTTTAAGAGCTCTCCTTGCTTCAAGGAGAAATGCTTCAACAAAACACTCTCAGTTCTGCTGCTGAACTTTCCAGAGGGACTGGGCTGAACAGAGCACTCTGTGCACATTTACAAACAGGTGGCCCCACGTCAGCTCTCCTCACTGGTGCAGAATCACAGAATGGTTTGGGTTGGAAGGCACTGAAAGCTCATCTCATCCTCCTGCCATGGGGCAGCAGAGGAAACACCCCTGGAGTTCAGCCCGTGGGTCTGATTTGGGACAGCAGGGCTGCTGATGGGTGTTCATGTAGGGCTTCATCTCTTTTTATTTGAAAAAAGCCTTTTCCCCTCTGCCTCAGCCATGGCTAAGGCAGGGCTGATCCAAAGAGAATGAAGATTATGACTGATATAAGATATGGATAAGTGGGAGCTGTTAACCATTTTCCCTTCTGTAATACCAGATGATGTTGGTTAGCAACAACTTATCCTCTGAATCTCAGCCAAGAAAAATGAGGAGGCAGCTCATCTCTGTCACTGGTTTGATCTCCCAGCACATCCACTGTTGACACAATGGGAAAAAGTGGAGAGAGAGGGAAATGTAAATGTTCTGCGTGTGTCAGACACACGCTGTAACCCTGAGGCAGCAACTGTGAAAGAGCAGAGCAAAGAAAAAGGAATTTCTTCCTTCGCTCCCATCTCCTCGACCTGTGTGAGACAATAAATTGGACAAATTAATCCCCTGTGTGTCACACTGAGTGGCTGCACTTAGAAAAGGTTGCTCCTTGGTTTTCCATAACCAGAACTGGCAAGCCTACAAATCCCACGTAGGAACTGATCCCCACATGGGTTATTTTCATGTTCTCTCCTCACATACACGCAGCATCATATCTACAGGGGGAGAGTAGGAGGAAATAAAGGACAATAATAAATGTGGCTGACTTGAAGAACGAAGAAAGAAGAAAAATAGACCCATGCATTTCTCTGTGCGTTTCTTGTTTTCCTTCTGAAGGTGCCTCGACAGAATGATGGTCAGTGTTGCTTTAGGATGAGAGAGATCTAATTAATGGAAGGACTTTGTGCTATTGAGCTTAAACCCCAAGCAAACTGTTTTATTCCTACAGCCTGATGTCACTGGGGACAGCTGATAAGAAATGCCTTAGGAGTAAAGACAACACACTGGAATATGAGGTCAGACAAACACATTAGCCTCCAGCACCATTCTTGCCAGCAATTAAACACGATGAACTTTAAGGATCTGCTGTAAAATCCTCTGCTCTGCCCTGGGTAAGTCAGGCCCAGTGCTAAAAGCCCTCCTTGTCCGAGGGCTGAGCCGGATTCTGCCCTTGGAATGCGTGGGACTGGCTGAGCCCAGCTCAGCCTCCTGCTGCCAGCGTGTTCTCCTCCTGGCACATCCCTTCTCTCAGAGCACCGTGGCTGTTGTGTTTGTAAACTTGCTGGGGCAAGAACTGTCCCTCCCTAAATCCCTGGGAACTGCTCTGGCTTTTACAACCTCCAGGAACATGGAATAATTGGCTGACAGCAGGGGCTCTGGGAGACTCTAAGGGGGTGTATTGTGCATGGGAACTAAGATAGAACACATTTGCAAAAATCTGTCCTGCACAAGATGATATCCATTATGTCTGATGAAGAAATCAAATTAGAAATCCGTACTGCTCTTACTTGCAGCCAGAATTCAGGAAGGATGCCAGACTCCGAGGCAAAGGGAAAAGGATTATTAAAGATGCCCTTCTGAGGGGAAGAAAGAGAACTCATGAGAAACAAGCTAAAATTCCACTGCAAGTGTTGTTCCCCCCCCCCCCCCAGTGTCCTCTGCAGTATTTTGAATTCTGCAGTGCATCTCTGATGTAATCAGAGCTCCTGCAAGGAGTCCTGCTCCTGCTCCGTGGTGCAGACAATTCAAAGTTGTGCCTGGGTGATAACAAGGCTGTAAAGAAGATGCAGAACTCCCCCTAGACTCTTCTGTCAATCCCAGTGCCTGCAACTCATTTCTGCTGCTTTTTACCATTTGTAAATTAATTTAAAAAAAAAAAAAAACACTAAAAAAGTTTCAGATTTCAGTGCATGTTGAATATGAATATAGTGATTCTTTGGAAAGAATTCCATTCCATTCTGCTTTACAATGTAGTGATCCTTCCTCGTTTAGCCTTTCCTTAGCTAAGCAGCATTTCCAAGCACTTTCAGCTCTCTCCTGGCACAGGATTTCCGTGCTGTACCTCACTGCCAGGTACCTCCTGACACACTTCAAGCCACACTCCTGCAGCTCTCTACAGCCTAAGAACAGATCTCAAACTTCAACTCTGCTTGCAAAAGTGCACTTCCAGCCAAACCAAAGTAAAACTTAAAAAGATCAGTGTATAACATGACATAAAACTCTCCTGAAAAGCAGATAAGCTGAAAAAATATATTCTATCTCTAATCTTGCTCTCCTTGAGCTGGACAGTTGTGGCATCTTACAACAACCTACAAACAGAATTATGTCAAAAATGCTACTCAATGTTTGGTTTTATAAAGCTGAGCCTTATTCTACTGATAGTAATCAGAAGTGAAATAACTTTGCAGATAACTTATATCCCCAGGAGAATGTTCTGAAATACATTAGGATTAATAACTGCAGTTACTCTCCTGCTGTGAAACATATTTATGTCAACAAATTTTAGCAAGTCACATTCATAACAGTCTCTTAAACGTAATTTTAAAAAAGTAAAGGATTTGACATTTATTTATATAGATAAGTATTTTGCTACCGAAATGAAGATGCGTAGTCATGGAAGAGTTCTTTCATGCTTGTCCTGTCCTCACCCCCTCCCCAAGTCTTTTCCAATGAAAGAAAATCTGCCAGAAAGACATTGCCTATCAAAACCAATTCACTTGATGTGTCTGTCAGTCAGCAACGCGCAGAAGTCAGTACATAAACCAACATAAAAGACATCCCTTAATTATTTAAAAAGGAAAGCTGTAAAGGACCTTCAGATTAGGCAAGGCGGAAGAAACTGGAAACACGAGCCTCCATCCTGCGCCGTGCAGCCACAGGACGCGGGGAGCGGCGGAGCCGGCCAGGGGAAGCCCGAGCAGCACAAAGCGAGCCCGATGGATGAGCCTGGAGCAGCGTCAGCCTCCTCCGCGGCGGGGCCGGGGCAGGGCAGGAACGAGCCGAGCGGTCCCGGGCAGCGGCCGAGCCCCTCCCGCTGCTGGCGGCGCGGCCAGCCCGGCTCCGGCAGGGAATGACGGCCGCTCCCTCTCTTCCATCCCTGCGGAGGGACAGAACCTGTTGCTGCAGCCGCGCGGGTCCGTGCGCCCCGCCCGCTCCGGGGGCTCCGCGGTTCGGGCACCCCCGGCCGGGCGGCGCCTCCTCCGCTCACGCTGCCGCGGCGCCCCGGAGCCGCCAAAGTTGCCGGAATTGCCTGCAAGTTGCCGCGGCTCCGGCAGCGGGCGGCGAGCGCGGAGCCCGCGGTTGGGTCGGCACCGGCCGCGCTACCGCGCTGCGCCTCCGCCCTGCGGAGCGCCGGGGCGCGGGCGGGGCGGGACGGGAGCGCTCCGGAGCAGCCCCGACCCGCGCATGGTGCGGCACCGGCACCGCCAGCAGCGCCCGGGCCACCGGCCCCGCCGGGACGAGCAGCGGGAGGAGGAGCTCCCGGAGCCGGGAGGAGCGGAGCTGGGCCGGGGGGCCGCCCGCCAGCCCTGCCCCGCGCCGGGAGCGCACAGGTGGCATCCTCGGGAAACTCCTGCTGCTGTGCCCCTCCGAGCCAGTCCGGCTTCGCTGTTGGACAGGGGCGATGACAGATGTCCGTTAAAACATAAATCCTACCCCAGATCTCTCCCCGACCTACGCAGAGACTCCACGAGAGCCAAACCCGTGCTTTGTTCCCTCGCAGCGCCCGGCAGCAATTAGCACAGCGCTCTATTGTCACAGATTTGGAGAATAATGCCCAGCTCTACTTTTAATGAAATTTGTTTGACATCCAGGTGGAAGCTACTCTGTGTGGATGTCATCTCCGTTTCAAAGCAGTGACTTAAGTCTTGGTGCCAGGGTTAGGAGTCACCGGCAGCTCAAGCACTGTCACAGACTTTTGAGTGAACCGCTCCCATCCCGTGTGCTGCTGTGGGTGCAGAGATCGTGATCTTTCTGGGCTCTGGTTTCCCTTCCCTGCCGAGGCAGTGCTCTCGGAGGGGATTTCCTGCAGGTGATGTCCCGCACCTCCGCGCAGGATGGGGACAGTCACCTCAGGGGGACAAGGGCTGTCTGTTCCCGTGGGCACCGTGCGCTTCACCCGGAGCACTGCGGGGTCTCATTTCAAGCGAAGTCCTTTGTTGCTATGGTAATACAAATGAAAAACCTATACTATGGTAATTTTAGCAAAACACCTCTTTTTTTCCCCTAAACTAAATTGGACCGTGGTTCAGGATTGTGTGGGCACGCAGGAATAGTCGTGCTGATATTCCTCAGCCGGAGCTGCTGAACAGCAGTTGTGTAGAGGGCTGTCAGTGACTGGGGCTGTCAGCTCGGGCTGCTTTTCCCTGATATTGCTGATGATTTAAATTTGACTGTGGGAAGGTTTCTTAGCAGGTTCTCAGCCTTTACCTGCAGCAGGGAGGGGATCGGTGTCACTGTCCGCAGTGACAGGTACGGGGTTTTGGCTTTGGTACAATACCTGTGATAATCTCGCTAATGAAAGCCTGCAATTCTAAAGTGTTTGCTGTCAAAGACGAAGGACAAATGAAGTAAGATTTCACAGGGAATAATGTGGGAATGGTTTGGCCAGTGTTTTCTGTAATTACTTGGGTGATGGAACTGCGGGCATTTTTATAACATTTGCAATGATTCCAGCACGGAGTGCAGGGCTGAGATTTCAAATGACCCTGAGATACTGCAGAGCCAGCCTGAACTCAGCACCTTGAAACTGGAGGAGAAAAAGATGATGTAGTGTGCCACAAAGAAAGAATTCACATATCAAACGAGCACTGCCAGGCACAAATGCTGCAGAGGAGACTCAGGACTGTAGAGCTGTAGCTGAGCAGTGCTGCAGAGCAGCTCTCGGAGCAGGAGGATCAGCTGTGAGACATCAGAGGGCGTTATTTCTGTTCCATTTGGCACCAGCCAGGCTTGGCTGGAGCGCTCCATCCTCTCTCCAGCCTTGCACTCACCCTCAGAGAACGATGGAGGCAAACCAGAGAGGGGAAGAGCAACCACAACTGTGAGAGGCTTAGAAATGTAAGCATGTGGAAGGGTGGAATTCATTATTTGAGCTGGGAAAGAAAACACAATGTAAGGACTCAGCAACTGTCTTCAAAATGTATAAACACATTTGTAAAGATGACAGTAAACACTTGTCCTGTGACCACAAATGATGGGACAAAAAGCAATTTGCTGAAGTGCAATTAGGGAGTTACTTTAGATATCAGGGAAAAAACCAAACAAACCAGACAAAACTCTTACCCTGCGAGTAGCTGGAGGCTCGCTGGACTCTCAGGAGGCTGTAGATCTATTCAGTGGAGATTTAAAGGAAAGATTGGAGTGGCTGTAGCATTTGTGACCATGCCTGGGGCAGGGGAGACTTGCAGCAACCTTCACCTGCCAGCCCATATTTCTGTGAGTTCTGGCTGCCCATCGAGTTACAGCGATCCTTTAAGGGAGAGGCACAAAAGAACAACTCATTACCACCCCATATGATTAATGCAGAGGTTTTCTACTCTTTAACAAATCATCCCTGACTGTGCTGCTTGGATCAGGATCTCATTCCCGTCTGGAGACAGACAGGAGTGGAACTCTCCATTGCAGGTGAGTTTTCAAGTGCAGTTTTGAGCAACAATGACCAAAAATCGTTATTTCTCAAAGGTCAGTGTTAATATAAATGTCCTGCAACTTGCTCAGTACCCACTGTAGGACTCCCCACCTCATTTGGACTCTGGCCTGGCAGGTTCAGGTGAGGCCAAGGACTCTGTGGGCATTGGTGTGAGTGGTCAGTGTGAGATCACTGACTGTTCAATGTTAAATCTGGGCTGGCAAATGGAGCCTGTCCCTCCTCATCCTTCATGAGCACGGAATTCCTGTGGGAACAGAGGTGATCCCTGCTCCTGAGGGTGCCCAGCAGTGCACCAGCAGTTTGTCTGCAGCTTTTCTGCATGCAGGACTGGCCAAGGATTCCCAGTGTCAATCAACTACTTTGTGCTCCTTGAGGAACTGGCAGTGCTGCAGAAAAAAATTTAATCCCACTTTCATTACTTTTACAGCCTGTGGCTGCTTTTCCTTCTATTCCTTTGGCTGTTGACATTGAAATCCTGTTCTATCAGTTTCCCTGCCTTTTAAAGATAATTCCAGCATCATTCTGCAGTCAGGAGCAGTGCTGTCAGCAAAATGAGGTGTTCATCTCACAACACCTTTCACCTCTCACTTCCCAAACAAATCAGGAGGCTCCATTCCTTTCTTCCAAAGTACTGCATTCCTCTTTGGTCACTCAGGGCAGAAAAACATCCCCAGGCTGGAGGGTGCTGGACAGAGGGCCACCAGGGTGGTCGGTGGATGGGGTGTGGATTTGTGCAGCCTGGAGGAGAGCTGGCTTTGGGGCCAGTGGCCAAAGGCTTCCAAAAGCCCGTTGAATTGAGCCCTGAGCAGCCAAGCCTGCTCTCCCAGCCAAGCCTGGCCTGTGCAGGAGGCTGGAATAGAGATCTCCTGGGGGTGGGTGGGAATTGCTGTTTGCAGCATTGCTGCCATCAGCTCCCTGAGATCAGGGACACTGCAGGGAGGGCAGCTCTGGTCCTCGAGGTGAACATTTCCTGCAATTGGGCTCAATTCTCCTGTCACTGCACGGTGATGCCTTTTTTTGCTGATTTATGGCCTATGCAGGCATTTTTGTTGCTTGCTTCTCTTGTCTTTTCTCATGAACAGCTCCATTACTCTTCATGCAGTGCCTCTGGAGTGCATCTTCCATGGCTAAAGCTTCCAAAGCTGTCCCTGGGTTTGATTACAAATAACCCAGTTAAACCAGCCATTTATCACTGGCTGCACTTCAGTTCAGAGCTGCTCAGACCCAAAGGGGCTGCGATGGCAGGGACAGGACTCAGCCAGCCCCATTCCCGTGCTCGTTCCCTGCAATCAGTGCCCACAAACTGTGACCCATCGGTGCTGTGCCAGCCCTCCCTGCCCATGGCCCTGCCAGCCACACAGCCCAGGCCAGGGAGGCTCTGCCAGGCACCAGAATTGGCCAAAAGCCTCTGAGCTGCTGGTCCAAGTGTGGCTCAAAGCTCTCTGTGCAGCTCCCCTCTAGCAGGCACGGCTGTCTTTGGGTTTGGTGCCTTTTTCCAAGGAATGTTAGAGATTTCCTCACCTACTCTGCTTGAGGTTAAACATGGATTTAATCCCCTTGTGGTCCCTTTATTGCCAGTTTAGGTGCATTTGAGCAAATGTGGTTGCCCACCCCAAATAAACTGTGCCTGGCTCAGTGGGTGACTCAGTGCTCAATTCACTGTGAACGGAATCTCACAGAATTCTGGTCAGCAGGATCCCACCTGCAATCACCTCTATTCCATCACAGAGGGGATTAAATTTAGATGTCTTCTCCCCTTTGATCATTAAACAATTCCTTGGGTATTTGTATTTGGAGAAAAGCTCTCCTTTAGCGTCATTCCTTGTACAGTTTGGGGAGTTTTGTGTTTGTGCATGGGCAGCAGCAGGCTCCTCTCCCATTCTGCTTCTGCTTGTCCTCGCTGCAAATCACCCAGGAGAGCTCCTGAGGAGCTCCTGCACGTCTGTGTCGTGTTAGTGGCATCGGAGGAGCGAGGAGTAACACATCCCTCCTCCATCCGCAGCTCTGGGGATGTTGTGTTTGTGTTTGCGAGGTGCCCGATGTGACTAAAATTAATTTACAAACTCTTGAGATTTTACTCCAGTGCTGCCAACCTCCCCCACGTTCCCTCTGCAGATCCACGGAGAAGTGATGTGGGTGCTCCCCTGGCAAGGTGTGTGCTGGCACCTGGGGCTGGAAAGCAGAGCTCAGAGGATGAGACACCAGAATTAAACTCTGGGAAAATGGGAAATGAACAGGAAATGAACTGGAAAACAGAAAGAACTCAGGTGTACAATTGGGCAGAAAGCTCTTTAATTTGAAAGAGTGGAGAGGTGTGGATGTGCTGAGGAGCCTCACAGGGGTTGGTTTGAGCTTTTCCTCCTCGGGGATGTCTCAGCTCGGCTGAGCTCAGCTCAGGCTGGAAATGCTGAATGACTCTGCATGCACACACTGGGTGTGTTTAGCACAACTCCTGCCCAATCTGAGTGTGACATTAACTCCCCAGCCCAGGATAAACCGGACAATTTCTGCCTGCAGGTGATTCTTTTGGCTTTGGATTCCTTTGCAGATGAGCAATGCAATTGCAACTGTGGCACATAACCAGGAAAAGGCTTAAAAATGTTTATATTCCAAAATGTTTGGTAAAATGCAGGACTTTAGCTGTGTTTAAATAACTAATTTATATCGTGTAGCGACCAGAGCAGTGGAAAGTGTTTACAGGAGAGGGAGGTTCTTGGGTTGAAATGAGTTTCAGGGAACTGCTGTATTGAAAGTATCAGGAACAGTGGATTATTTATCATGGCTCTGGCAGGCTTCCAAAAACATATCACGGGTTTTTTTCAGATTACTGAACTGCAAGAGCCTCGCAAGGATCTGAGCAATGCCTTCCCAAGCATGTGCTTAAGCAGCAGCAGCGTTGTTCAGCTCTGTGAGTGAGAATGGATAATGCTCCTAAATAGCTCATTACTGCCTCGGGTTAGAACCTGAACAGAACCTGTGCTCTGAAACACTTCAAGGGCAACAGGGTCCTTAATTCCAACCCAAATTTATCGGTTCCCTGGTGATAGATTACTCAAACTGTCAAATGTCACCCGGCACACAATTTTCAGTCATTTATTTCTGTTCAAAAACACAGGTAAGAAGAGATCAACTTCCATTACATTTCTTTTTCTGGCTCATTTTTTAATACCTGTGATACATTCAGTAGATGAGAAATAATTACCTTAGTCATAATACTTTTGATTCATGCGAAAATATGTTTTGTGTTGCAGCTTTTAAAACGATTTTGGCAATATAAAGGAAAAAATTTATTAGGCAAAAGCCTTCATGCACAATTCCTCCTTTGGAATTCGGACATGGCAATTCTTTGCCCATTGAAATTCCTGTCAGGACTCAGTGAGAACTGCTCTGGGGTCCCAGACACATCTTCAGCACCTCTGGCTCTGTATCTTGTGGCATTCAGAGCTTTTGCTCCTCTGTTGGCACCGTGTGGACAGAATGAAGTTCACAGATGATCACAGTTCTCTCTTTCTTGGCTTTTTTTTGGGGCTCAGATTTGGAGCAAATTGTGGTTTAATTAGCACCGAGAATGCTGTTTGTTCTCATGCAGCGAGGATGGGCTCTGCTGCTGTGGCTCCTGGAGGCTGCTACAAACAAATAAAGAATAATTGTCCATAAATCTGTGCTTTTTGCCACTTCTGTGTTTAATCTGGCAAAGGGGGGAATTGGGGAGGGTGCACTGAACGAGTTCTCTGTTGGGTCTCGTGGCTGTTGGAATTGAAGAACAATGTCAGCATTTGTTGTTTCTCTCATAAAATAGAGAAACCAGCACTGTCCTGCCAAATCTGCTGAAATAACTCACAAATGGATGGTTCCTCTGCAGGAACAAATGCACTCTGAGGTCACTCTACTCCCCTGGATCTGCAGGCATTCCAGGACTACAAAAGGTAAAGATTTATTTTGTTTTACACAAATAGAAGGAAAAGCTCTGTATTTTCAGTCTCTAGATAATCTCTGCAATGCCATGTCATAGCTCTAACAAGCTCTGATTGCTTTGCTGATCAAATCTTAGCTTAGCAGCGCACGGATAAAAAGATATTAATGAGTTCTTGGCCGTTACTCTCTTTCTGTCAGACAGGCAGATAAACTGGGCCAGTTTAATTGGAAAATGGGCACCAGGGCAGCAGCACAGCGTGTGGGGGAGAGATAGCATCTCCTCTTTTTCAGTAAGTGACTTCACTGTCCTCTCGTGGAAAGTGTTTCATGGCCGGGAGACGCAGAGCACGACGTAATTGCAGTGTGGGATTTTCAGAAGTGCTTTGCTGGGGATAGTTGGGAGTCACTTAGGTAGTTCTGCAATTTGTGTAGAGTGTATAAAATGACTTTAATAATTAATTCAGGCAGTTGTTTTTATGGATATGCTTGGGGATGTTTTGTACTGAGTTCTGGTTGTGTTTGTGTTTGTCTCGTTCCTCTTGGTTTCTGGTTTTGCAGCCATTGGTACCTCAGAAAATCAGAGCAATCACGTTGGCATCGCCCAGTCTGTCTCCACCCCACTACAGACACAACCAAGAGGGAAAGGAATGAACCAGCTGGGGCTGCACTGGCATTTCTGTACCAATTCTGCAGAATCAAACAGTCCTGGCAAGACAAGCAGCATCTGAGCAGTCACTTTGCAGAGCTGGAAACAGGGGAGGTGAGGCTGTGAAGCTGATTATCTCCAGCCAAGGGAAGCTTGGCTTTGTTATTCCTCATCTCTGGCATTTTGTTCAACCCACCTGCCAAGGAAAACACAAGAACCAAGTTCAGGATGTCCATGGTTTGCTGAGCACCCAGAGCTGGTGGACTGCTGGGGTGCAGCTCCTTTCCAGGCTGGGCTGTAAATCCTGTTTCTGTGTTTACATGAGGCACTTCCAGGGCAGGGTCAGGGGTCTGTTTGTGCCAGCCCTTTGTGGATCAGAGCTGTGCCATGGCCCTGTGTGGAGCAGAGCTGTGCCATGGCCCTGTGTGGAGCAGAGCTGTGCCATGGTTCTTTGTGGAGCAGAGCTGTGCCATGGTTCTTTGTGGGGCAGAGCTGTGCCATGGCCCTGTGTGGAGCAGAGCTGTGCCAGAGGAGCCTGGAGCTCAGGGGTGTTTGATATTATGGAACCTGGAATAGCCCAGGGCTGCTCCCCGGGGGCTGCTCCGGCAACCTGAGACCTTTCCTGTGTCCAGCACAGATCCCCTTCCCCTCCTGCCCTGGGGCTGGGCTGTAATCCCATTGCAGAGGTGCAATTCCCCGTTCTGGGCTGTAGATCCCATTCCAGAGGTGCAATTCCCCGTGCTGGGCTGGGGGCTGTCAGGAGGGGCTGGAAAACACAGAAATTGCAGTTTTAATTACAGAAATTACAGCTGGCCCTTTCCTCTCTAGCTGGAAGTAGCAGTACTTAGCTGCTGACCTGGAGACACATCCAATTAGCTCTCTGAAAGCAATCACGTAATGACTTGTTAAAAACTTCCCTGATGCTGCATTGTGGGCAGGGATAATTATTCGCTGCACTCACGAGTATGACTTTGTTCTGAGTAAATGGATAACTTTTCTAATTCCTGGAAAATGCTTCTGTGTCCTGCTGAGAGCAACAGTTATTCCTTAAGAGCTGCTGCAATGGTTTTATCTGCATAAAGTGAAGTTGCAGCCCTGGTGAGGGGTGGGGAGTGTCCAGTCCTGCTGTAAAAGCTGAATTCTTCCCTTGTTCATCCCATTCCCTTGTTCAGCCCATTCCCACCTGCTCTGTTGCCCCCAGGCTGTGAGATGAATCTTCCAGTGCTGCTAAAATCTCGCAGCATTCTACCAGGAATGTTAATTCTTGCTATTTGGGGCAGGAAAAGGTTCCCAGGTTTTTTTGGTTTTTTTTTTTTTTTTCCCAAGCTCCTGGACAGTCCCAGCTCCTGCTGATATTCCAGAGGAATATCCCATATTGTGTTCCCATGGCAGACTCCTCACTGCTCCCCTCTAACCCAGCTCTGAGTACACTGCCCTGAGCACCATTTATTGAATTTTTAACCAATTCTGATACTTCCTGAAAATCCAGTGAATAAAACTTATTTCAGCACATCAGTCCCAGAGTTACCCACACTCCTCCTGAATATTGAATCCTCTTATTGTTTACATTTTTTACATAATAAAATGAAGACATCCTGGCACATCTGAAGTTTCCAGCAGGGATGATTTGTTTGTCTCTGTCACCGAGTCCTTTCTCAGCTTGGCAGGAATAAATGAAACCTCTACAATGATACAGTTACTCCCCGCCATGACTCAGAACAAGTTTTTCATCAAGCTGAAATTATAATCAGTGATGACAAAGGTGGCAGGATGCCAGAGGGATGATCCATGGAGCAAGGAGGAGACTGGAAATGCCACCTGGAGTTTGGAGCTGAGCAAATCCATGGCCCTGCAGCCCCAGGGGTGTCCCCAGTGCTGTCCCTGGAGAGGGGCAAAGCACAGTTCATGGTCCTTGGCAACTCTGCCATGCACCCAGTGCTGTCCTGGGCACAATTCCTGGGATTTTGGATCCTCTCCTGAGCTCCTCTGGGTTAGGGATGGACCAGGATTCCCCTGCCAATCCCACTCGTTGGCCATAATCACAAAATCTGTGATTTCTGGGGGCAGGAGGAGCTCCAGCTGTGCTGTACAATATCATAAAGCCCAAATTCTGCAAAATGTTCCCTCCCAGCTTAAGGCTAAGGCAGGTGAATTACAAACCCCCCTTGGAGGAATGAATATTGGACCCCATTCTCCCCAACCTCAGAGTATCTGGGATTTATTTTCATCTTCCTGACCCATAGATTTTGTTTTTCTTATGCCTGTAACACTTTCTGGTTAAAGATAACAATGCTAACAGATTGAGGTTGGCTTTAATTTTTCTTCATCCACTGCTTTCCTGACTCCAGGGTGAATTTGGCCCCCATGACAGGCCGAGTTTGGGATGAGAGTTACCTTCTAAAGAGGAAAAAGTGAATTTACCTACAGAAAGAAAGGAAATAAAGGCAATATTTATCCCCAGCAGTGCTGCTGTGGAGACCAGGCCATTTCAAAGAGCAAGAATAAAGAGAGATGTGTGCTAAATTATCTCTGCCATTGTCATCGTTACCATCACTACCTGCTGCACGTTCTGCACTACAGCTCCACCAAAAAACTCGAGATTTGGGGAACTGGATGATTTCATTTTACTTTGACAATGAGGTTTCAGCCTTTAGAAAAGAGCTTTTCAGTCTCTTTCCCAGACTCCAATTTAAAAGAATAATTTATCAGGGAAAAGTACAAAAATGGGCTTAAGGAGAATGAAAGTAACGTTTATTTATTTTTTTTTTCTCTGAATAAAAATGCACCTCAGAAGTTGAAAGGAAAAGATGCAAATGAAGAAGGCTGATTCAAGCACTGCTGCAGATTACGCACATTCTGTGCAATCTTTGTTTGTTTAGGGATGGAAACTGAAAATAAAACAAACGTGGTTCAGATTTTTAAGCAGGCCTCCTGAAAGCTTTCAGTGAATGCTGTTTTATCCTATTTATAACCTGTCAGCAGCAGTAGGTCTCCAACAACACAAACCCACATTGATTGAACCTCTGCACTGATGCCAAGGGTGTGTAAAGCACAGCTGAGCAGGCACACAAACTCTGACACTGCTCAGGCACTAAATCAGCACCCCAGGGCACTTGGGGCACCCCAAAACCATCCCTGTCACTAAATCAGCACCCCAGGGCACTTGGGGCACCCCAAAACCATCCCTGCCCAAGGTGCAATGGCTCTGCTGCTCTTTTGGGATCCCTGATGGTGCAGAATTCATTTAACAACTCCTGTTTGATGTGGTTTCCAAATAACCCAGCCAGGAGCAGTTTGATGGGCTGTGTTCACATTTCACCTGAGATGAACATACAGAGGGGGTATTTTTGGAGCCCTTTGTCCAGGCACACTCCAGAGGATGCAGAAAAGTGCCAGGAAAGCCCCCAGACCCAGCTATTTGTGCTGAACAGGTATCGCATGTCACAAGCAAAATTTTCCTTTTTCACTTTGCTTTTTTCTTGAGATCACAAAACCAAAGATGTCAGTGCCACTGAAACCCTTTCTGTGAGGAAATGGATGTGGGCAGGGCTTGGCTGTCCTGAGCTGCTCACTGCTCTGTTACCTGGCTCTGTGGGACTGGAGGCTGTTAGCCTGAGAAATGATCTGGGAAGGATTAATAATGAATTGAAAACTGGAATATTGAAAGGCATCAAGTGCTCCCCAGGGAAGAGAATTTGCTGCACATTTTAACTCTGAGATCCTGGAGGCAGTGGGGTATTTCCACTTTGGGAATCAGGTGTGAGTGTTACCCATGGGAGTGGTTGGCATGGCAGA
Organism: Malurus cyaneus samueli; assembly: GCA_009741485.1. Taxonomy (NCBI): domain Eukaryota; kingdom Metazoa; phylum Chordata; class Aves; order Passeriformes; family Maluridae; genus Malurus; species Malurus cyaneus. Next base: position 13,995,743 of record CM019231.1, on the reverse strand, counting down.
GGTGCTGATAAAAATGTTCTGAATCTTTTTACAGGCACCTGTGAATTATTAATTGGGCTAATGCTGTCATCATTTCAGCTGAATTATTGATTCAGTCTGAGTTCAGAAGGCTGCTCTGTGAGTGCACATTGTCACCAGGGGCAGCTGGAGCCCAATCCATGGTTATCCAGGTAGAGGTGCAAATTCCTTCTGTGCAGCTCTCACTGAGCCTTCCTCACCATCACTGATGAGGACTGGAGATGCTCATCAGGTTTTTTCCATATTATTTCAGTTTTTCCTGCTTTTCCTGAAATGTGTGTGTGCTTTAATGATGATGATCATATCAGTGTTAAGTTATGTGCCACATTTTTGGCCAACACCAACATTAGGAATAGTTCATCAGCCACTCTGAAAGCCAGATCTGGAGAAAAGAACAACAGCAGCTCCAGTCAGCTTTTCTCTCAACATTAGGGTAATTACTTGAATGTCATTTTGTATCTAATGGAATTGGTAAATACCTTAGAAAATTCCAGTTGGTGCCTGTCTGCATCTCCCAGGGCCTAAAACCTTCAAAATACTGACTGTATGTACCAAAATCACTTCTGAAATGGAATTGATACTCCTGCATTAGTCAGGTCTGCTGGGATTCTTTACCTCATGGGTGACTGGCAGGTTTATTTGGGGAGTATTTGTGGCTGTGGGTTAACGAAATACACAGGACATCCTTTATTCTGAGCTCTTTTACCTCACCAAGGTGTGATGTCACCCCAGGGCTGCAAAATCCCAGTAAAAATGAGCCTCCAGTGTGCTGAGCTCACAGAGTTACTGCCTGTGGGTGCTGGGCCAGGCTGATCCTCAGCTCCTCCCTGATGATAATTCTCTGTGCCCTGCACTCCTGACAATAAATTCTGCTCTCTGTGAATGTTTCCTGTCCTTTGACCTGTGGCAGAGGGAGCAGAGTTGAGTACAGGGTAATTTCTCCCTGCCCTACATGGGCACACACGGAAAATTTGGGATGCTTTATGATCCAGCTGCAGCTGGGGTTTTCTTTGGTTTGCTCTGGGTTCCTGGCATGCTTTATAGCAGTGGCTGGAAAATCAATTTTTCTTCTCGCAGCTACAAAGCAGTACATGTGTTCTTAAACAAAACCCTGTCACTCTGACCAACATCTTCAGCTCTTCTTCCCTGGTGGTGTCACAAAATCTACTTCAGTCCCATATATTTTGCTCTTTAATTTCTCTGTTGCTTTTAGCAATCCCCCTTAGTTTAAGAATGCTGTCAAACAACTGCTGAAACAAAAGGGCTGTGTGTGTATCCAGTGTTTCTCCAAGAGGGGTTGTTTTATTTTAGTTATGCTTTCTAAACTGTAAAACTTCACTGGTTTCTTTCTTCTATCTTCCTGTTTTACTGCAAATCCTTTTGTTTAAGGAAGTTAGATGGGTTATAGAGAGAGTCACAGTTTAACAGATCCTCAGATGGGGGTTTGGGGGACAAAAAAGACAAAAAATGTTGTATTCCTGCTTTCATGGGTTGCCAGCCGTGTCATTGCAAGACTGAGTTTAATTTCTGGATAAAGAGGGTTTTTTAACACTGAAATGATCATCACCATTCTCATTTGAAATCAACGGCTCTGTTGAATTAATTTCTTATTTGGGATATTTGTCTTGTAAATGAAGTTCCATCTTCTGTGCTCGTGATCTGATTCACCACAAAGCCTTGGACAAAGGGATCATGAAAAACACCACCATGTGCTGTCTCCACAATCCTCAGGTTATTTGGGGGCCAGTTAAAAATATTCCTGTTAGAAAGGACTGAAAGTTGTTCTGTTTTTCTGAAGAATTTTTTTTTTCTTTAAAAATCCTTTTTAATTTCTGCATTTATTGGTAACACCTGTACCCAGGTAATGGTGTTTAAACCTCCTTACTGAACAGCTGAAAGCAATAAATTGTGTGGGGCAGCAACAGCTGAAAGCAATAATTTGTGTGGGGCAGCAACAGCTGAAAGCAATAAATTGTGTGGGGCAGCAACAGCTGAAAGCAATAAATTGTGTGGGGCAGCGGCTCTTCTTCCCAGAAAAACTCACAGTGCTGCTTTCCTCCCTACCGTGTGCTGCTCTCCCTGCGCGTTTTTTTTTTTTTTTATTTTATAGTTTTTAAACCTCCAGTAACACTTAAAATTCAGCCTTGGAACTCTGGAATGCCTGGGATGGAGCACATTCAGCCATCAATTTTCAGTTCCTCAGTTAAGAAGAGACTGAATGGACCTGACTCGAACACGAACTGCTGGTGATGCTGAGAGATCAAATGAGGAGGACATGCAGAGCAGGTAAGGGGGTTGGAAATTGGAGTCTGCTGCTTTTTCCTTGGAATCTGCTGCATTTTCTTGGAGTTGCTGCTTTTTCCTTGGTCTCAGAGGCCCGAGGACAGAGAGTCCTTGCAGGTTTTTTGCTGGCACAAAGGAAGGATGGGAATGGTGCTGCTGAGATGTGGGGATTGTTGGTAACAGGCAGAGCTGAGCTCTGGGGATTCCTCCCAAACCTCTGCTGGGTTATTCCTGTGCAAACACTGGGACAGGTGAAACAATCCCTGTGCAATTGTTCTGCAGCTCAGACCTGCTTCCAGCACAGTTAATGTTGTTATTGCCTTCAGGGCAGGCAGAGCCACCCCCCAATCCCAAAGGCAGAGCTATTGGGGATGATAACAGAGCTTTGAACTCCTTTTGTCCGTGCAGAGCTCAGCCCTGCAGATAAATGCTGTCAGTGAGGGGGTATTAGGACATAACCCAATTTCTCACTGCTTGTCTCTTTTTATAAGAGCTCTTCATCTTGTTAGCAGGCAGTCGATGCCATTAGAACCAAGCACCAACCCCAGAAAGGCTGATCTGTTCTGTCCAAGCTTATCTGAAATTGTACTGACATGAGAGTTTTGGAGATTTGAGATTTATTTGGAGCTCTTGTGATGGCGACAGCGCACTTGTAGCTGGGTTTAGGGTTTGAAACCCTTTGGAGTATTTTTGACTTTGAGAAACACCCACTCACAGAGGTGAAATGGGGAAGATGGCAGGGACAGTCCTGGTGCCAAATCGGCTCCTGCCATGGTGGGTGCTCTGTTGGAGTTTGTCAGAGGTATTTTCTTTTTTTCTCTTTAAAATTGCCTTTCACTGGTGCTTTGTTTTCCCCTGTTGGTTCCCATCCTCACCATCAGCCATCCCCAGGTGTTTCCTAAGGCGTGTTCAGGCAGTGCCTCTTTTGGGACAGAGCTGAAAAGGAGAACCTAAACAGGCTTGAGTTGTAATCCCAGTGAGGTTTTATTTTTGTGGGTTAGATTCAGTTTATGACTGGATGAAATAATTCTGAACTTGCTAGGAAATGTTGGATCCCACTGCAGTGGAATGTGAGCAGTCTGTTTGTGAGGATCTTTTTTGGTCTTGTACTTCATTTCTTCTTGGCTCTTTTGATCAGAACCCTGTCCATTGTCTGGAAAGTGAAATGATTCCATTGTAATTCCTGACTTTCAGATTGTTCCTTTACTCATTAAATAAGGTTTGAAGAACATGTAGGAAATGATCTTTATCAAGAGGCTGTGCCCTTGAAGACCTGCTTTTGAAACAGTGCTAAAAGGAGAGGTTTAGAACCATGGAGCAATGGGATGATGTAAGAGGTAATTGATTGTAGGGAGACATTTTCTGTCGCTATTAATGAGGATATTAATTAGTTCCTAAGTGCTCTATACTCAGAATGTTTTGGGTGGGGTGAGACTTCCCTTTTGAGTCCCTGTTTGAGTGGAACATTGCTCTGAGACTCGGGACAGGTGTTCACTGTCCACTCAGTGCTCTATGGGGCAAATGAAGACTTGGGTTTGACCTAAAAAGCTCATTAAAAGGAATTGTCTGCATCTTGTCCAGTTTATATTTAGCATTTCCTGGGCATGTGCAAGCAGCTCCTGGCTGAGCAGATTCCAGCCTAAGGCTTTGCAAGCAAACTGAGGCCAGGGTGAGCAAGGCCTGTGTGTATGAATTAGTAAAATTCACTGGAACTCACAATCTGGCAGCACAGGAGTTTTAAGGTCACTCTCCTATCGTTGCCCAGGCTCATATAATGCTATTTTGCAATTCTGGTGATATTTTTCAAAGCTCACATATTTCCTTACCATCATACCTGGTACGTGGCTCCCTCAAACCCCCATTTATGGGCTGTCCCAGGAAATTTGATTTCTGTGGTTTAGGTTCTGCTGTAGAGTCCTCAGTGGGAACAAGGACACCATCACTCTGCTCCTGAAAAGGGTTCTTTACAGGCTCCTGAATGTGGCCTGCCTTGTTGTAACACCTCAGAACAGAGCTGTATTGCTGCTCCTTCTGTTCGTAGCAGGTACGAGGGGGCAGAGTGTGAAACAGGGGGGGGTGTCATATTCAGTGTTATGCCATTGCATAGTTACAGAAAGATGAAATAATTTAAAATACTCCAAGCAGTGCTGCTGCAGGCTGGAGGATGAGCCTGAAAAGCCAGGTTTTATCACATACCTCAGTGTGATATTTTCATGTAGATCACTCCAAAGAATGGAGTAGAAATCTGCACTGGACACTTCTTTTTCCCTGGATTAAGTGCAAATATCATGAGGCAGCACCAAGCCCTGCATCTCCACGTGCTGAGCACAGGGAAGCTGCTGGGAACACAAAGCAGCAGGGGAGGTGCTGTGGAAACAGGAATTGTGCAGTGCTGGACCCTTGGAGCCTGAGCATCCCCTGGGAAAGCAGCAGAGGGGCGAGCAGGGGGATTTCAGTCCCACTCTTTAGCTCTCAGCATTGTGTGTGTTTTTTAAAGCTGGTGTTGAGTTGGAACCTAAACATAATGGCACTTTGGGTAGATTGTTCCTTTTCCTCCCATGTGAAATGCTTCATGCTGTTTTACCAGTTCCAGCTGAAGGACAGCCCTGGGAGGGCAGAGCTGTGAAACCCTGGGATGATAAATCAGGAGCTGGTTTGTGTCTGATGCAAGAGTTACTCACAGCTGCTTCTTCAGCTGAATGAGGGGTTTGGTTTTCTCACCTTTGGGTCAACAAAAAGATGCTAAAAGTTGCCTGGAGGAGCAAAAGCTCTTCTGAAGAGAAGGGATGGCAGAGAGCAGCCTGCAAGGAATATTGACACCAACTACTTGGTGGGTTCAGGGTTAGGGGTTAAAGGAGCTGTGGGACAAAACCACCTCAGGGAAGGGAAGTGAGAAACAGGAGAGTGGCAAAGGTCAGGAGCAGGGGCAGAACTGAAGGTGTAGGAACGGCTGCTGCTCAATGAATGAATGGTGAGGTTCTGAACAAATAGTAATTAAAATCCCAGCTACTATGTAAATGCCACATTAGAGCTGTGATCTTTTTGCAGACTTTCCTCAGAGGTGAGTGGGAGTCTGTACATTACCCTCGGGAATGTTTCAGCCTAAATATATGCTCAAAGCCAGGGAGATTCAGATTTCCTGGCATGAGCTGACGTCCCTTTGACACGTCCCAGCAACACCTCGAGGTCTCTGTGAGGTTCCACTGCTCAGTGTTCCAGCAGGGCAATTTCACTGTTCTCCTGCAGATGAAGGTGTCTCACTGATGCTTTTCTGTACAAGAGCTCTGGATTTTTGTCTTGATTCAGAACCGAGCATTTCATTTGCTCTGGAAAATGTGGCCATGAAAGTGCACAGAGGAAATGATGCTGTCTGTGGCAGGGAAGATTTCCCAGTCCCATAAACTCTGGAGTGTCCCAAAGCATCCCAGGGCACTGTGCTCACCTTTGGGTGCACAAGGGTGCAGGGCAGGGGGCTGAGCTGGGGGAAAAGCTATTGACAACTTATTAGCTGAGCACATCTCTATATCCCGTTCCCATGGCAACCCTGATGTGAAATGTGCTGCTCGAAAAACATTAGTTACTATAGAAACATCTTCCCCGTGAGAAGTTTACTTTGGAACACATGATACCTAATATTAGTTTTTGTAAGTGAAACCACCCACGTGTGTGTTGGGCTCGATAAACAGATGATTGTGCTCGGGGTGAGCTGCCTGTCTCCCCCTCAGAGCCTCTGCTGGCCTTGCCTGCCCCCAGGGAAGGCAGCACAATCGCTGCATTATGCAGGATGGGACAGGCTCTAGAAATAGTTGTACCTGAAGTCATGGTCGAGACCCTTAATTTGGTGGGAAATGAGTTAATTTTGGTTGTCAGTGGATTGAATTTTTTATATTTCAAAGAAATCACAAGTTCTGTCCTGAGTTACCGGGCTGCAGCACTCAAACTTGCCCTGATGGGCAGCAGGGCTTGAAAGCTGGGGGAAGCTTTTGGTTGGTTTTAAGGTCAGGTTTTAGAAACATCTTCCTGAAGGCGAGGCTGGGGTCTGGCCCTTCACCTTTGAGGTGTTTGCAGTGTCACCGAGGTAAAAACCATTGGCCATCCATGGCAATTTCATACTCAGGTCTGTCCTGCACACACCAGACCTCCTTGTTCAGAGTGCTGCAGGGTCAGGGGCTCTCGGGGCTGGAGAAGGTTCTGGGGCTGCTCCTGGGGCTGGAGAAGGTTCTGGGGCTGCTCCTGGGGCTGGAGAAGGTTCTGGGGCTGCTCCTGGGGCTGGGAAGGTTCTGGGGCTGCTCCTGGGGCTGGAGAAGGTTCTGGGGCTGCTCCTGGGGCTGGAGAAGGTTCTGGGGCTGCTCCTGGGGCTGGAGAAGGTTCTGGGGCTGCTCCTGGGCTGGAGAAGGTTCTGGGCTGCTCCTGGGCTGGAGAGGTTCTGGGGCTGCTCCTGGGCTGGAGAAGGTTCTGGGGCTGCTCCTGGGGCTGGAGAAGGTTCTGGGCTGCTCCTGGGGCTGGAGAAGGTTCTGGGGCTGCTCCTGGGGCTGGAGAAGGTTCTGGGCGTGCTCTGGGGCTGGAGAAGGTTCTGGGCTGCTCCTGGGGCTGGAGAAGGTTCTGGGGCTGCTCGGGCTGGAGAAGGTCTGGGCTGTCTGGGAGAAGTCATGGGGCTGCTCCTGGGGCTGGAGAAGGTTCTGGGGCTGCTCTGGGGCTGGAGAAGGTTCTGGGGCTGCTCCTGGGGCTGGAGAAGGTTCTGGGGCTGCTCCTGGGGCTGGAGAAGGTTCTGGGCTGCTCTGGGGTGGAGAAGGTCTGGGCTGCTCCCGGGGCTGGAGAAGGTTCTGGGGCTGCTCCCGTGGGCTGGAGAAGGTTCTGGGCTGCTCCCGGGCGGAGAAGGTTCTGGGGCTGCTCCCGGGGTGGAGAAGGTTCTGGGGCTGCTCCCGGGGCTGGAGAAGGTTCTGGGGCTGCTCCCGGGGCTGGAGAAGGTTCTGGGGCTGCTCCTGGGCTGGAGAAGGTTCTGAGCTGCTCTGGGGCTGGAGAAGGTTCTGAGCTGCTCTGGGGCTGGAGAAGGTTCTTGGGCTGCTCCTGGGGCTGGAGAAGGTTCTGGGGCTGCTCCTGGGGCTCTGCTCTGTGTGGAGCTGCTGTGGGGTCACTGCTGCTTGGGGTTCATGGGTAGGATTTGCTGTCTGTTGTGGGTTCATGGCAGAATTTTCTGGGGTTTGTGGGTTCATGGGCAGGAATTGCTGTCTGTTGTGGGTTCATGGCAGGATTTTCTGGGGGTTTGTGGCCGCCTGGTTCTGAGTGCAGCAGCCCCTGAGGAAGCTGTAGTAACGGTGTAGTGAAGGGAAAGAACAATTCCCCGTGGTTTTGGTGCTCCCCAGCTGCGCTGGTGAATCACTGAGCTCCACACGGCATTCCCCCACCCTCCCATGAACAATGCAATATTGTCACAGTGTCGGGTACAGCACATCCTGAGCTCCCCATTTGGGGTTTGAGGCTTTGGGGAAGGAGCCAATCCCTCCAGCTGTCATGGGCACCCTGGGGTGCGAGGAAATCCATCACCATTTCTCCCTAAATTAGCTGAAAACCGAAAAATCTCAATTTTCCTAATTGTACTTTTCAGCTCAGGCTGAAGAGTTGTAGGAAACAAGTTCAGTTCAGAAACTTCTCAACTTTTTCCCAGTTTTGTCATGCAATTTCTAGCCTGGAGGCTTCCCTCTGGGAAGGTGCTGAAAGGCCATCTGCTGCTGGGCTGGAGGGGGTTGCTGTTCCTGGAATAGGTGGGTGCAGCAGTTGATGCGCATTGTTTTCCAGGATGTGTGAATGTGGGGATGGCACAGAGGGAAGGGCTGTGCTCAGATGGAGATGAGGGCACAGGGAAGGGCTCTGCAGTGCCCACCCCAGGGACAGAATGGCCCCAGGGACAGCCTGGCTGGGCTAAACCCTCTGCCTAACCCCTGCTTTGCCTTGAGGGTGGAGGGACCTTGTGCACTCCCAGCCTTGGCTGAACAGAATTTCCAAAGAAAAATGGATCCCTTAAATGGACCTTTGGAGTAAGGATGAGTTTGTTCCATCGGGCACAGTGGTGGCTGCAGAGGGTACAGTGCTGGAAGATGTGAAGGGAAGAGTAAAGAAATTGGGACAGAGATTGTTCCAGAAATGCTGTTTTTTAAGCCAGTGCCCCTTCTGAAGGTTGGTACCTTCTGATCACAGGCTGCTGGGTGTCTGTGCCCCGTCTCAGATTATCTGACATGATTGAGTGAAGGAATGACATCTCTGAGGGGCTCCAGGAGGATTGTTTTCAGGTGAGGGTTAGGCCATTTATGTTTAGGAACTTGTACAAAACTTGATTTGGGTGCCTCCTTGGGAGGAAGGAGCCCAGGAGCTGTGCTGTACCACAGGGAGGCCCTGCAGAGGAAAGGGGACACGGGACAGAGTGGCCCTGAGTGTCACTGCTGTGAGACACAGCCCAGCAGCCTCTGCCCATGGCTGGGATGGCAGAGCAGGGTGCAGGTTTGGGTTGTGGAGTGATCCCAAACCCCTGAGCATCCCCAGATAACCCCAGGCTGGTTCTGCACACCCTGCAGGGAATCTGGAGATGAGCACCACCTCCATCCTGTGCCTCAGGACACGTCCCAGGGGCTTTGAGCAAGGCTGAGCTGTGTTTTGATATCACTGTTAGTTAGACAGTTGACATAAAATAACAGACATAAAGACACACATATATATACATAAAAAGTAATTCTTTTATTCTGGGACAGGTTTTTTTAATCTACTTTATTAACTAGTGCATATATTTGTGTTATACATATATTGGTTAGTGAGGATGTCATTTTTTACTCATTAGTATTGGATTGGTAGGTTTGCAAAAGCTACAGTATTAGTAATGTTTATAATTGTAAGTTATCTGTATTATTAATTTTACATTCTAATTTCTTTTTCAAGATAGTTAAGGACATGGTGTTTTTTGCTCATGCAGGTTGTTAATACTTTCTACATTTTGATTTCTGTGTTTGCTGTGCTCTGAAGAAACAAAAAAAAATCTGTGACTGGATTTGTAGTGGCAGCCTTGATCAAGCAAAGCTGTGAACACATCCAGAGGGAATGGATGAATGAATGAGTGAATGAATGAATGAAGGCTCTGTGAGCACATCCAGGAGCAAAGAGGGGCTGGGAAATAGCAAAATGGCCATGGGGATGAGCAGAGCTCCCAGCAAAGCAGGTTTTCTAATAATTTGCTGGTTTGGCTTTCATGATGTCCTTGCTAGAGGATGGACGCTCTTTATGCATCACTTGAGATGATTTGGAGCATCTCTGGCAGTTCCCTCTTGACACCTCACAGACCTAAAGGTACAGGAAGATCCTGGTTGGAGCCAGTTTGATCTGTGGGTGGACAGCAGAGCTCTCCAGAGCAGGTTCAGATGTTTGTGGTGGCTGCTTTGAAGCTGGAGCAGTCCTGGGCATTCCATGGCAGATCTGGGGGGAAATTTTGGTGTTGGTCCATTGATGTCCTTAGAGAAGGGGAAGGAGATCTGCACTGGGAACTTAAGGACAGAACGTTCTAATTTGGGTATCATAAATTATACCCATGAATAAGCATGTCCTGGTTTCTCAGAGGTGCTGAACACTTATAATTCTATTGACTTCAGTGGGAACTGGAATGAGCCCAGTGCATGCTTTGGATAAATCACGTTACGTAACAGAAAAATGATGGTAATTTATGTTCGAGAATTTTTCATCACGGCCCTGAGCTCTCCTCCTTGAAGTTGGAAAGAATGAAAAGTTTGGAGAGTTATGCTGAGACTCTTAATGTACCTGCAGAGCATTTCTGGTGTGCAGAACCTGCCCTGGGCTGGATTTATCTGTGCCAGCACAGGGGATGGTGGCACCTGTGTGACACCTTTGGGGTGCTGAACAGCTGGAATTGGGGAAATTTGGGATCTTTTTGGCACAGAGATGTGTGACACTGAGCAGATGTGGGAACTGTCCCTCCTGTCCTCCCAGGGACAATGGCAGTGGGACATTTGTACCCTCCCAGCACTATTTGCCTTCCAGAAGGGCACAGGGAATGTCAAGTGCAAATTAAAAATAGCAATAAAAATGAAGTGAGGAAAGCAATCAGAACACCTAAAATCCAGCACTATCTTTAATCATAAGTGGAAAAAAAATTACCGAGTGTTGTTTGATCACAATCTAAACACAGCCTAAACAACCCTTTGAATTTGTAAATGACATGCAATAGGGGTATTTTTAGCTCGTGTTGCTCAGATCTTAAGGAGGATTTTTGGTATGTTTTAGCTTATCACATTTCTTGCATAATAAGCTCTAGTTTTGCACAGCAGTTTAATTTTCTGGGAGCCTATTCTGTATGCAAATAACTTTTCAGTTGTGGTCTCCGGTGGCAAGATTATCTCTACACTGAGTGGATTTAAGGTGAAAAGAACTTTACTGAAGGGCAAGATTATCATCTCTTGGTTTACCTAGTTTGTCTTTCTCAGGCATGTTTTTATCATCAGTTTGCTCATCTTTTGTTCCCTCTGTTTAAAATTCCAGTGAAAATGGCAAAACTTCTCGCACCTTCAGGGAGTGCCAAAAAGGCAGAGTTTTTGTTGCATTTTCTGATTGAGATGTGCCCTTTTCCCTTTCTGTATCTCTGAGTGTGCTCAGCAGGATCCATCACTCCTGTGCCAGTAGGAAATGCTCTTTAATAAAATGAATAACCTGGGTTTTTAATGCTGATAGTGCAAGAGCAGCTGAACAGCTCGGTCTTATCTCCAGGGCATGCCAAGGTGGATTTTGGCTCCTGGAAATGGTTGAGGATTTTGGAGTGCAGATATGGGACAGCTCCAGGAGACATTCCCACGATGGAAGGGCTGCAGGAGCCCACAGAGAGAAGGGTTTGGGGCCTTTTCCAGATAAACTGGGGCTCAGATTGTGTTTTAAAACAAAAGAAAATGAATTCTCTGCTTCAGGGACGGATGGTTTCTGTGCTGGGGTCTTGGAGGGTTGATGGGAGAGTGCCCAGGGGCTGTTGGGGCAAGAGAGCAGGAAAATCTGGGAGAGGCTGGAAAAGCCAGGAAAACACCAAGGAATGGAGAGGGAAAGGCAGGAGCACAGGAGGAAGAGGTGGAGCTGGGCAGTCCTGAGGAAAGGACAGAATGGGGCATTTCCTCAGCAATCCTGTGCCCAGCTGAGCTCCTCTGTGGCTTCTCCTGGAGCTCCAGGGCTGCCCCAAAGAGCTTTAGGAACCCCAGCAATGCCAGGGCTGAATGGCATCCCTGCTCCGGGGTGTGAAGGTGAAAGGTAAATTCCCACCAGCAGAATGGGAATCCCGTATTTTGAGCAATAACTAAAATTCCCTGCTTGTATTTAATGCCTGAAGTACAACGATGTTCACAGGCTCTTCCTCCCTCACGGGGTGATCAGTCCCAGCAGAGATCTGCTCAAATCAGCTGCACTGATTGCACAATAAATTTCAGGGTTCTTGGCAATTTCAGTGAAAATGAAGAGTACCTGGAGAATTGGAGGCTTTGTTTAATTACAGGAGTGGCTGGAGCTGGGCTCAGAGCTGCACTTGAGCTCGGCTTTAGGAGCAGCTCTGACTTCAGCCTGGACTTCCTGTGCCTGGGAGCTGCTGTCCATTTGACATTTGGGCATCTCTGCCATCTCCTTGATTCATAGAGTTGTCATAGGAACTATTCCCCAAGCTGTGTTCTGACTTGTTCCATGAGGCACTTTATTGTGTTATAAAGTGTTGACAGCAAAGCACAGGGAGAGATTTTTAAATGTCACCAAGGTAACTACTGGCATTCAATTACAGTTTGAGATAAAGATGAATCCCTTCTGCAAATGGGATTGTGTGAAAGTCAAAAACTGCTGAGGATGAAGGTGATTTGTGACACAGCAAAGGATTCTCTTGTCACTCTTGTTTAAGGTTAATTTGTGGTAACACCAGTTCAGGTCTGTGTTCAGCTGATCATTTGGGGTTCAGCTTTTTGGGGTTTATCCATAAATGAATCTGTCTGTGGCAGGCCCAGAGTTTAGCTCAGAGATGCTCTGTAGCACCAGACTGTAAATGGCTTTTCTCTGGCCTTACATAAACACCCCAGAGAGCAGAGCAGCACTTGTCTGCAAATCTCTTGAAACCTCGGACTGTCTCATTCATCTTAAGCCTGAGAAGATGAAAGTGCCAGGACTTGTGGGGATTAGGGAGAGTGGACAGCTCGAGGAAAAACTTGTGCTTTAGAGAAGGCTTTTAGAGACAGGGGAAAAAAAAACTGTGTTTGTGTGTGGGATCTGAGGATCAAGAGGGGAGGAGAGGAGGGAGAGGAACCAACAGAGTCAGAGCCAGAGAAAAAATGTGAATGGTTGTAGGCTCTGAAGAAATGACCCTAAACCCCCTGAGGCTCTCGTGGTTTGGGGTTGTGGTGATGGAAAAGCTCCTCAGAGTGTCTGTGCCTTCAGTGCTGCTCCTTCCCAACAATCTGCTCCCCGTTATCTCACATCCATTACATCTCAACATCTTTTCTGAGGGATAATCACTAACATTTAGGCTGTTACACATTCATTTTTCTCTCCCATTAAGAACAGCCTTTCCTTTCTCAATAAGGCTGCTTTATCTTTTATTTGAAGTTTCCACATTAAATGTGAAAAGAACAGAACCCGACGATGTCATCTGAGGAAAGCAATTTTATTTTGAGGTGAAGTGTTTTGCACAGCATCCTGATTGCCTGGCAGAGCTGAAATAGGTGATGGTTGAGTGGCTGAGCTGGCAGTGATGCTGCCCAATAATTCCCTGCCAAACATTGTCAATTGAACCCAGGGGAGCAGAGGTTTCCCCCAAAGGTGCCCAGGGCACACAGGGTGCAGTGAAACATTTCTGTTTAAAGCAGCACAAAGCAGCAGAATGTGGGTTATCAGCACAGCTCGAGGTGTCACATTTCAGATGGTTTTATAGTGATATTTCTGGTGTTTGGTGTGTGAACCAAGCTCTCAGGGCTCTGGTGAAGGTGGAGCAGCAAAGCTGGGCAGTGAGCAGAGATTGTGAACAGCAGCAGTAAAACCTCTCATGGCATTGAGAGGTTTTCATCCCTGAATGATCTCCCTGTCCCTGTGCAGGACACATCCCCTGCACCTCCCTGTGCTGCCAAACCCCAAATCCTCCTGGGGAATGGCTGATGCTGCCCCTGCCCTGCCAAAGCCATGGAGACGAGCCAGGCTGGGCTTCTTCCCCAAAAAAAAGCCTTGAAAATAAACTCCCAAAGATAAATGGGAAATGTGAGCAAACCCCGAAGATGTACAGAGCACTTGTGCTCCTTTGCCAAGTGCCATGAAATGCAAACAAAGGCTGGGATTGCACAGGATTGGCCATGTAAGGGGCCCAGTGGAGATGCTGCCCTGTGCCAGGACAGCTCTGTTTGCCTTTGGGGTGCTAACATGGGCAGTTCTTCTCTTTGTTTTAAAGTTGTCTTCTGGCAATTTCTTTAATCATAATCCCCCTTTCAGCGTGAGCCTGCCTACCAACTGAATATTTGTCCTTGTTAATGCCTCTATTTCTATCCTTCCCCCCTCATTCTCCCTCCCAGGCATCCTCTTATTTGGATTTCAGCCCTTCAAGAACACCACACAGGGAGGGATTGCAGTGCTGGGGTATCTCCATCACTGCAGAATTCCCCTGGAAAAAATTGTAATCTCTGGAAAATTCTTTCTTTTTTCTTTTTAGGAGATTAAGTGGGTCAGGTTCTAGAGAACCTTTGCTCTTTGGGGAGAATTTTTCTTTGGCTGCCACAAGGAGAATTGTTTTGGGACACATCTGTGTGGATACAGCTCTTGCTGCTGCAGAGCCCCAGTGCCTGCAGAGCCTTTGGGCAGAGAGCAATTCCCTCTCATTGTGGGGGGAAATGAACTCTGTTCTGGAGATAATTTAATATCATTTTAAGAGAGGAATCCCCTGTGGCTGTGGGCTGTGCTGAGCTCCATCCTCAGTGAAGGAAAGGCTGTGGAGGTTTTATCTGTGACCCCATGAAAAAAACCCCAAAATATTGGAAACCCCGAGAAAATCCACCCCGGGATGGCTGAAAAACACCGAAAAATGAGGATTTGGATGGGAAAAGGGGCGGAGTTTGGGGGGATTTGGGGTGGGTGGGGAGGGGTCCCCAAAATTTTGGGATTTTTTCAGAGCAGAAATTAAAAAAAAAACCAAAATCCCCCCAAAAACCCAAAATCCCCCCCAAAAAATTTAAAAAAACACCTAAAAATGGCCAAAATTCACAGCTCAGCCCCAGCCATGGGCTGACCTCGGGGAATTGATGGGTTTGTGACCCCGGGGAATTGATGGGTTTGTGTTTCCATCGGGTCCATGGCAAGGACTCTCTGCCAACTCCTGCCAGAAGCTCTCAGATCCATCTGTTACACTCCCTGGAAATGTTCAGCCTCAAAGGAAAGCAATTCTGTAGAGAGGGAATAAAGTGGCAATGGGAATATGGTTTGAGGATGGATAAACTGCTCTGTAACTCTGTGGAACTGAAGTTTCTGTGCAGTTTAAAGGCTTTTCCCCGTTCGGTTTTAATGCATGCAAAACACTCAGATATTTTTCTAATGTTTTGAAATATTTCTAGCAAGGAAAAATGGAAATAGCTCTGTTTCTCATCTCCCTCTTCTGCCTGTAGGTAAATTCTCTGGAGGTTCTATCTGACACTTTGTGAATCTCAATCCAGCAGCTCTTCAGGGTGTTTGTGTTAAACACGATTTGTTCAGAAGCTCTGTTAGGTTTGAAGCGATTTGAGCACAGGAGAAAGCAAATGGGAGGATACACTGAGCACTTTTTGTTTTTAAAAAATGCAGTGGTAGGGTAGAAATAGTTCTCATTTTGCCTTTGGAGATGGATATTGGGAGTGCTGATTCACTGATTCCCTCTGGAACTTTGCGTTTGGTGAGACAGGAGATGGCAGGAGCCCTGTCCTGAGGATTTGTTCTGCAGTTCCCAAACTCCTCAAAGCTCTGGGATCTTGGTGGATCTCAGTCCCTCACCCAAAGGACCCAGGGATTTTCAGTTCACCTGTCTCACCCACTGTAACTGGGTGTGAACCTGTGCTCACATTCACAAACATTTCCTCTGGGCTTCTCTCACATTCCCATCTTATTCTGGAAGGTTCAGGGAGCTGAAGTGCTGAATTTATCTCCACAAACATGAAGGGAATAATTTTATTTTTCCTTTTGTGTAGTCTTTGCCTCGTACATGTTCTGAATTGGAAAAAGGAGAGCTGGTGAAATTGTAATTAAATCTTAGGCAAGCCAATATATTAATTAAAAAGAAGGCTGATGGTCTTAATTACCAACATATTAACATGCTGTGTGCACCAGAGGTTCTGTTGAGTTGGCTGGTCTGACTGATTCACCTGTATTTACTACTAATTAATGAGACTTTACAATCATTAATGCTCTTTGCAATTTCTTGAGAGGGGAGTTAATTGTGAAAAGCCTCAGAGCTGCAGTAAACAGCAGTTCCAGGACAAGGTCTGGTGATTTGGGGCTCTTGAAATGATTTCCATGATGATTCACAGGCACTGAGCTTTCTGTCCCTCCGGTGGGACCAGGTGACTCTGTGCCACATGATTTTTTATTTTTTTAAATAATGTTTACATCAAGATGTTTGCAAAGCATCTGCTAAACACACATCCATGTCGTGGCAGAAGAAAAGCAGTTTGTCCAACAGTGGCTATAAAATTATTAATTTTGATCCGTCTAGGCAAAAGCTTGGTTGTGTTTGAAGATGGATTTCATGACAATTAAGAACAATTAAGGCCATCCTCAAACACTTTAATAAAACTGAGGAGCCACTGGAGCATTCTCTTTTTGAGTTGTACCCAATGATGCATTTAACAGCTCTGAGGAGGGAGAGGCTGAGTCTTGGTTCAGATGAGGATGGTGCAGATCTCACTGCTCTGGGCTGGGCTTTGCTTATGGTGACACCAGAGTTGAGCACTTTGGGCTGCTCTGACTCCCCCTCACTCTGAGTTCATTGAACTTCTCCTGGACTTCCTGCTCACACAATCCAGCAGGATGAAGCTGGGCCTAAAGCAGAGCCTGAGGTTCACGTGTTCTGCAGGTGCCTTTAGATCAGAGTTTAGATCAGAGTTTAAATCAGAATTTAGATCAGAGTTACATGTCGGGCTCCACGTGCCCCTTGCCCCTCCAGGGGGTGTTTTTGCCCCTCCAGGGGGTGTTTTTGCCCCTCCAGGGGGGTTTTACATCTCCAGGGATGTTTTCCATGCCTGCCCCACCCTGCCAGGCAGGTTTTCAGGGGTTCCTGGTCTGGGGCTGTGGTTTCTGCCCCTCTGCTGTGCTGTCACAGCTCTGCAGCTCAGGGTCTGCTCTCCAGGAGATGCTCAGGGAAGAGAGAGCTCTGAAGGTCAGCCAGACCTGAGGGCACCTCCAGGCAGAGGAAATTACAGCTCTGCTCTCACTGCAAGAGCCTGGAAAGGGCAAAGCCTGGCTCAGGGGGCTCTGGATCCCTTCAGAGGATTGCACTTTGTGGGGTGCTCCTCACCTCTGCCAGCTCCTCTGCTTGGAGAGTTTGGTTTGGCATCTCCTGCAGCGCAGAGAGCACCCAGGCTGCATTTGTGAGCAGCATTCAGCTCTGCCTCTCATCCTCCTGCACAAGCTGCTGTTATTTTGATTATTATCTTTATTTCTTGCTGATAAAGATGTCAGATCTGTGGTCAGATTGGCAATGTAAAGCTGCTGTTCTTCACTGACAGAATTTCCTGAGCTTTGTAGAAAACCCCTGAAGTTTTTGCTACAACGGCTGTCTGATCTTCACATCTTCAATAGTAATAATGAAAATCATTCAGAAACGGGTTAGAAACAAATCTTCTGTTTTCAAGCTGCACCGTGTTATTGGATTTGACTTGATTCTGGGAATTTAGTAGCACTGAAGGCATCAAACCATTCCCACAGAGAATTCTGGCTGAAAAACACTTACAAACCTCAAAACCAATAACACGAGTGAAGGTTTGTCTTCAGCAGCGAGTGTATTTGCAACACAAATAAACGCTGTGTTTCAGGGCAGGAACTCCTCACAGCAGCGTTTGTGTTTGCATTCCAATCCATCTGCTCAAGGTTCTGTCGCTGTGTCAGAGCCTCCCATCACTTCAGGCTCCTCAGAACCCCCTGGCTTTTGTAAAGCTGAACCTGAGGTGAAATGCTGAGGTGTGTTAGAAATGTGAGCACTGTGCTGCCAGCCCCTCCTGTGTGGCACAGAAATGTTCCTCTGACATCTCACAGTGTTCACCAGGGAGCAGACATCCTCAGTGGGGTTTGCCCAGAGCCCTGAGCTCTGCAGATTGCAGGTGAAATCTGAAATTTCTCTGAAATCAGCAGATTTCAAGGTGGACCTAAAAGCACAGAGAATGAACTCCTTGTTTTCATTTTACATCAGGAAAGAACCGGCTGCTGTGTTTGAATTCATGGTCAGGAGTTTGCTCTGTGTCTGTTTGGTGTCGCTGCCCGTGGCTCTTGCAAAGCCTCAGCCCTGATGTCCCCGAGCTCTGGGGATGCCCAGCAGGGCTGCAGGGGGAGGATGCTCTGAAATGCAGCTGGAAAAGGTGCCTGGACTCTCCTGGCTGTGGAACAGCTGGGAAGGGGCTCCATCCCACCCCATCTGCTGTTTGGGGTGCTGGGAAATGCTGGGGGCTCCAAATGTGTAAAGGAAAACCATACAGAGCTGGGTTGGCAAAGTCATGGGGTACAGATGAGTGTGATGAGGGAACTGGGGCTGTCTGGGAGCAGCAATGAGATCTGACAGCTTTGGGAGCTGCACCTCAGTGGGACTGAGCCAAGGGACAGCAGAGAGAGCTCTGGGGAGCTCAGGGAATGGGGAAACAGCAGAAATCAGCAGCACTGAATGGAGCCCTGAGCTGGGACAGGTGAGCAGGCACGAGTCTAAACCTGCAATCAGCTTTACAGCAGCCTGGATTAACTCAAATCCATCAGCCCTGACCTTGGCAGGTGAACACCCAGGGCTTTGTGCAGCGCTTGCTGTGAGCTCTGGGGGTGAAAAAGAGCAGGGAGGATTTCTTGCCTTGATGTTCTGATGGTGCCAAGTTCATCCTGGAGCTCTGAGGGTGCTCAAGTTGGTGCCAAGCTCATCCTGGAGCTCTGAGGGTGCTCAGGTTGGTGCTAAGCTCAGCCTGGAGCTCTGAGGGTGCTCAGGTTGGTGCTAAGCTCAGCCTGGAGCTCTGAGGGTGCTCAGGTTGGTGCTAAGCTCAGCCTGGAGCTCTGAGGGTGCTCAGGTTGGTGCCAGGCTCAGCCTGGAGCTCTGAGGGTGCTCAAGTTGGTGCTAAGCTCAGTCTGGAGCTCTGAGGGTGCTCAGGTTGGTGCTAAGCTCAGCCTGGAGCTCTGAGGGTGCTCAGGTTGGTGCCAAGCTCACCTGGAGCTCTGAGGGTGCTCAGGTTGGTGCTAAGCTCAGTCCTGGAGCTCTGAGGGTGCTCAGGTTGGTGCCAAGCTCAGCCTGGAGCTTGAGGGTGCTCAGGTTGGTGCTAAGCTCAGCCTGGAGCTCTGAGGGTGCTCAGGTTGGTGCTAAGCTCAGCCTGGAGCTCTGAGGGTGCTCAGGTTGGTGCTAAGCTCAGCCTGGAGCTCTGAGGGTGCTCAGGTTGGTGCCAGGCTCAGCCTGGAGCTCTGAGGGTGCTCAGGTTGGTGCCAAGCTCAGCCTGGAGCTCTGAGGGTGCTCAGGTTGGTGCCAAGCTCAGCCTGGAGCTCTGAGGGTGCTCAGGTTGGTGCTAAGCTCAGCCTGGAGCTTGAGGGTGCTCAGGTTGGTGCTAAGCTCAGTCTGGAGCTCTGAGGGTGCTCAGGTTGGTGCTAAGCTCAGTCTGGAGCTCTGAGGGTGCTCAGGTTGGTGCCAGGCTCAGCCTGGAGCTCTGAGGGTGCTCAGGTTGGTGCTAAGCTCAGCCTGGAGCTCTGAGGGTGTCCCAGGTGCCGTTTGAAGCACAGGAAGGTGGGGAGCAGTGGCACAGAGCTGGTCCAGCTCAGCACTGACACATCTCGATGGCTCAGAGATGACAAAGGCGTGTGCTCTGTGACAACTCCGGGCCCAGAGCCAGCACACGAGCTCGAGGAACTGTGACAACAAAGTGCTGGGGCTCCTTGGGGGAAAAAATATCTCCTGAAAATGAACAAGCTGGATCAAACTTTAAATGGGGAAGAAATGCAGTTGAATGCTGAGCAATCCATTATTGATGAGCCCGGTGCCTCTGAGTTTGTTGAACACCTGCTCTGGCTTTTCCAAGGCCCTGTGCCAGATCTGTGCTCCTCTCTGGAACACTTTCACATCTCTGGTGCTCGATGCATTTTGCTCTTTCACCATTCAGCTGTAAATTCTCCAAGCATGTCTGTGAGCCTCATGCCATTAAAAAAGGGGCAACTTTTGTTGTGTAGGTAACATTTGATTTTTTTTTTTTTTCCCAAGGAAATTTTCAGCTTGATTTATATTCTCAGAGCCAAATTTATTAAAATAGAAATTCTGTGCACAAACTGAGCAAGGACAAGGCTTGTAGTAAACTTTCTAGTGCCGTGCCATGAGTTGTTTGAAGAGTTTTATGTGTTGTCAGGAATTCACTCAATGCAATGTAAAATGCAGTGAGTGTTGAACATAGTGCAAGGCAGGGAAAACGTTTGGATCCTGTGAAAAATCAGGAGCCATTCAGTGCTGTTGGAATTCAGAAAAAAGCTGCCAATGAGTTAATTCTGGTGTGGTGTTTGTACTCGTGTGCAGAGCTGTCTCCTCTTGGCCGTCGCTCGCTGAGGATTTCTCAGATCCCTCTCTGCATTTGGCAGTTTTGGGTGCTGTGGATTTCTGGGGCAGTCACAGTGGGTTTGGGATTGCAGCAGAGCCCAGGGCTGGGTCTGTCCCTGGGGTGTTCAGTGCTGCCTCCAGACCTTTCTGGGCAGGGCTCACTCAGGGTCCCCAAGAGCTTTCCCTGGGTCTCTTGTCTATAAACAAACCCTATTTTTAATATGGAATTGAGTGTTTTTGAACACGGCTCCAGGTGAGGCAGAATCCAGCACAGCTGAGTGCTCAAGAGAGGCTCTGATAGACCCAATTTCTGCTGAGCTTCCAGTGGGGAACATTTCAGTACCCAGGTGCACTGTGCACTATTTGAAAAGTTAATAAATTCTAGTGCAAATCAGCGCTGCTGAAAGCCTAAGTAAATATTAAGACTCCTCTTTCATGAATAACTCCTGGCTAGGATATTATTTCTAATTCAAGAAACCACCCCTTTCATCTCCTACCTAAACACTTCTTATATTTGGATCAAGGTTATGTTTTACTACTCGCTGCACAAATGTTTGAGAAGATAGAGTTTCTTCACCGAGAAGCTGACAGTTTTCTCCATAAATCCAGCATTGCTAGGTTTAGAGAAAAATATTTATCTGCTGAAGAGAAATTGAGTTGATCACAATCACTGGTGTGGACAGTTGGGGCATCATTGGTTTAATTTGACAGAAAATTAATTGGGCTCTTGGTGGCTCTCAGGTGACAGCAAAATGTTTGAATTCTCTGGAGGAAATTATTTTTGGGATAAAATCCCTGTAAGGGCCGTGTCCAGGGGATTTTCCCCTCTTGTTGTTCATCTCCAGAGTCTCCTCTTGATTCATGGCAGAGCAGAGCCAGAGCTGCGTGGGGGTCACCGGGCACTGCACAGCAAATGGAATTGTTTTTCCCTTAACACCTCTATTGACTGTATTGATCCCCAAGAAAATTAGGTTTTTGAAAGTTCAAGTGTAGTTTAATGTCCCAGGGTGAAATGGATGTTTCCCTGCAGCCCCAGCTGCTCAGTGACTGTTTTGTGCAGATTTACCCTGCAGCAAGAACAATCTGTGCTCCAGTCAGGGCAAAACCACCACTGGGCAGTGTCAGCTGCACAAACCCCATTTAGTGCTGCTTCCCTTAAACCCATGAGATTCTGGCAGGGAAAGGAGCTGTAGAGAATGTGGACAGGTTGTTGAAAACAGGATCTGAGACAAGTTTGGGGATGTTTGGATTGTGAGGTATTGATTGCAGTCACTCTTTGCTGTGTTTGCTCCTTCCTGTCCTGGGACTCACCTTCATCAGCTTGGGGACAGCAATTGTGGCATGGGACAGTTGAGCTGTCATTAAAAACCTGAGTTCATGTCTGAATTCCCACCTAAACCTGAAGTTACTCGATTGGCATGGTTGTGAGACAAGTTTCAGGGCTGGTAAACCCCAGTGAAAGCAGTGCCAGGCAACTGAAATGAACGCAAAAATGCAAAATTCCTCATTCTCAAATATACTACTTTTTGCTTATAATGAGGTTGGATTTACCTTTCCATTCTTCCACACCATACATTCTGCAGGGCTGGTGTGAGCAGAGAGAGTGGAAACACTGAAACTGAGGACAAAATAGAGGGGAAAAAGGGGACAGGGAGGAGACTGCCCTGTGGAACTCTGCCAGTGCAGGGCCCTGTGCAGTCCATCCCTCTTGGGATGCAAAAGCTGTTGAAAAAAACTTCAATCTTTTGGTGCTGGGAGCTATAATTTATTCAGAAGTCTTGAAGGAAATAAGCTGCAGGACTCCAAACAGCTTTGTCCAGGAATTGTGAGGTGACCCAACACTGATGTTGTTGAGCTGATTAGAATAATACCAGAGAAAGGGAAAGAAACTTGGCCAGAAATCCAGGGAAATTCAGGAGAGCTGCAGCCTCCTGGGAATTGCAGCTCAGGGTTAGACTAACTGCAGCTTAGATGGCAAAATAATTGAAAATTGGGGGGGAGGAGGCAGGCTCTGCAGATGGCTGCTGGGCTCTGTCTGAGATCCTGCAAGAAGATGTAAAATGTGAGAGCATTTGGCAGCAAAGCTGTTTAATCAGCTGCTTTTGCCCCAGGAGCTGCTCACACCCTGGGGAATGGGGGCACCTTTGCACCCCCAGGATGTGCCCATGGGACAGAGGACATGAGTGATGTTTAATTCTGCTCCTGGTTTATTGGGTTTGTCTTTGTCTTACAAAGGATATCCTGTGCTGCTGGATAAACTGAGCCCATCCCGTAGCGATTTTTTGGAATTTGCAGCTCTGGGATTCGCAGCATTGAAGGCTGGAAATCTCCAGACAAACTATCAGGTTCTTCTCTTACTTCAAGGACAGATTTTTCAGTTGAAAAAGAGTAAATCAGTCAAAATATATTGGACCTATTTTTAAGAAAAATGGCTCCGTCCTCACATTCTGAAATTTTTTTGGAAACAATCTATTCTGTGGTTTGTTTTTTCATGAGATATTGAAGGGATGACCAATAGTGGTGAGACAGATCAGGCTGTTCATTTTCTATGGGTGTGGAAGAAGCAGTTGTAAAAACCAGGAAAATGAACAACCTGGTTAAATGCAGATTTTTCTGGAAATAAAGAAGGTGTCCAGTGTGGGGTAGTGAGTGTTTCTGAGCCATCCCATACCTGAGCACTGAGAGGTTTTGGGGCCAGAATTCCTGTCCTTCCTCCTGGGAAGGACAAATGAAATTCCATTTCCTTTAGACCGAATTACTTTTCTAAAAGTGGTTGCTAATGCTGTCTTGCTGTGATATTTTCAGACCTTCTCAAATGAATAACTGCTATACTGAAGAGACTTAATTACTGAAAAGTAATTCAATAATGATTCAATAAATGACCTGTTCCCTGAGAGGGTGAAGTTCAATATGGTCAAAGATCTTGTTTTTTTTTAAATAAACACGAATTACTTTAGGTTGATTTAATGCAAATGAAAAATCACCAACAAATGATTGCCAGAGAGGCCTAATTTATGGATTCTCCCCATCTGTTGAGAAGATACAGTTTATATATATAAATATATATCTGTCTGTGTGATTGTACATGAGCAGGGAGCTGAAAGCACAGATTTATTTGTGAGGGGCAGCTCTGGGTTTTCTCTCAGAGATGTTTTTCAGATGTTGTGTCCTGTCTTTTGCAGAATTCCAGGTTCTGGAAGATTCATTTCATGGGATATGATCTGTCTGGGGCTCTGACACCGTTCACTGGGATAGGAAAGGAACCCTGGCAGCCCCTGGGGTGGGTGCAAAACACTAAATCCCAATATTGGAACTGATTTGGGACAAATCCTTTTGGACAGTTAATCGTTTTCCTGCCTCACCACACCAGACTGAAGCTGCTGTCCCCTCAGAGAGGTTCTGGTGGGGTTGGGGCTCCCCTGGGAATTTTGGGTGCTCAGCAATGGGCAGGGCTTTGTGTAGGGCACTGTTGGTGAAAATAAATCACTGCAACCCTTCCAAAGCCAGCACATGGCAGGGATGTGATGATCTGCCAAGGAATAAAGCTGGGCCTTTTCCTCCTCCCTCAGAAGAGAGGAATCTCTGTTTTGGGGCATTCCCATCCCCTTTATGCCCCCGTGGTGATCACCAATTGCTGTTGCAGACCCCGCTCCTTTGTGCATCTCCTTTTTAGTCATTCAGAGCTGCAGCTTCTCTGCCCTTCAGCTGCTGCTCACCAGTTTGAGCACATTTAACACTCTCCATGTTCACCCTGGAGAATGAACCTTTTCACAATAATTACTCCCACTCATCTCCAGAGCAATCGATAGAGTGAATAAAACCTGGAGGCTGCCAGAGCTTTAATTCAGTCCCATTTTCTAGAAAATATTTTGAAAGTGAAATGAATGGACATAAATGTAGGACTCAGTTCCTGAGGTGCTGGTATGGCAGCAGAGCTTTCCTGCTGGAGCTGTTTGTGCCCTGGACTTTGGTATAAATACCAAAATAATGGGATGTCTCAGAGCATCTCCGTTCTGCGTGGAAAAAGGAGAGGTGGCACCAGGGCTCTGTGCTGCTCCTCTGTGCCAGGGATAACTGCCCAAAAGGACTCTCAAAGAGCACAGAGGGATCAGAAATAAATTAGATTGGTGGATCATGGTTGACAGGGAAAATTTCATCCTTCTGATGTCTCTGCTTTGGTGCCACGTGAGCACCTTTTTCTCTCGGACTGCCCGAGGCAGCTTTTCATCCCCAATAAACACACAGAACAGAAAAAACTCACAAAGAACACACTGCAAAGCAGGAAATATCCATCTGAAACAGCTCTGCGTCCTTCCTTGCAGGAGAGTTTGGTGCAGTTTGGTTGCAGAGGGTGCCAGCTCAACTCCATCAGATGAATTATTAATGCTTTGCAGGCTGAGCCCAGGCAGCTTCGGTGGGGCGTGTGGAACTTCAGCTCCAGCAGCAAAAATAGACTGCAGGCCTCAGAGGAATGGGAAGCTCAACAGACTATTTTTGTCAGCACAGTTTTAGTTCTATTATGTGTTATTTTGTCAGAGTGGATAGGGTGGATTGTTATTTTGGACGTAGTGGGTGATCTGACTGAAAATCCATTTCTGTTTCCTTTCTATATGTCACAAGCTGCTTCAAGTGAGAAGGCCCATATTTCCCTGCTTGTATCCTGGACCAGGAGGAAATAAATAGGATGTTATGGCACTTTTACAGGTTGGGTTTCAGGCTGTCTCGCTTTCACCAAGCAAACACATTTCCTAGGGAGAAGATTTGCACTTTGTTAACAACTCAAAGTCGAAGCGATTGAAAATCTGTCTTACTCTCTTTTTATTAACCTTTCTTAGGGCTGTTCTTTAATTAGAATAATTAATTTGAGCACACAACACCTCCATGGCAAAGGCTCTGTGTCCCTGCCTGGTTTGGTTCTTCAGCAGAGCTCCTCTATCCCTGCAATCCCAGTGTGTAAATTATGGAATAATGCTCTGGTGGGACCTTCAGGAGTGCTCAAAGCCTCCTCACACAATTTATTTCCTGCACAGGGTCAATGTTTGCTGTGGGTCAGGTTTTGCCTGTTCTTTGCTGATCATCCCTTCTCAGATTGAGGATTTTGCTGTCACATCAAGCTGGGATCTGAATGAATTCATCCACACTTCTCGAATTTCCATAAGCACATGGAAATGCATTGGGCAAAGCCAGTGGAGAAAGAACTTTCTGGTTGTTCTGAACGGTGTCTTTCACGTGGGATTTGTTGCATTTTGTGTGATCAAAGATAAATATTTGAGGATTTGTGTTGTTGGCAGTTGGAGTAACTGCTCTGTCTGTAATGTTTGTGAGGGATGCTGACTTTGTCACTCTCAGGTAAGGTCACACTGGCCACAGAGATTTTTCAGTGCCCTTTTTTTATTTTTTGGCAGTCCCTATTTTCTGCCAAGGTTTTGAACACATCACTTCTCTTTTGAGGCAGAGGATGGCAGAGAAAATCTCCATTTGTTTTCTCTTTGCCATGTTTTATTCCTCTCGTTCCCAGACTGGGATTGATGGGGTTTGGGAGGATAATTTCCTGCCATGCTGTGCTTTGCCAGAGCCTTGCCCTTCTCTTGGTGCAGTGCATCATCCCCTGCAGGTTTTGTGACATCTGGTGCCTGACATATTTCGAGAGATTTCAAAATTCCACATGAATCATTTTATTTGCTTCCTTATTATTTTGGATGTGCCATCTTGTCAGTGATGGTAACATTTAAACTCCCTTTTAATTTACACCATTAAGCCACAAGGAAAACAATCAAATCCAGCAACTAAACATGGATTGGCTTTATCTTCAGCTCCTGTGTTTTGCTGATAAATTAACTTACAAGCTGTTCCAGTCAAGGCATGACCTTTTTCTTCCCCTGTGCTTATTAAATGCAACAAATAATAAAAGTTCATGAACCCCCAAATTACTGCTACAAGTATTTTTCTTTTTTTTAATGAATAAACAACTTTGCTCTGAATGGAGTGGCACGGATAAAAATTAAATTCTGCACACGAGGAAGCTCTGCACCACTTTTAGTCATTTGATCTGTCTGTAACAGTAACCTGCCTCCCCCCAGGCAAGGACAACTTCATAAAAATTAGAAAACAACTTATTTGTTTCCACTTCCTGTGTTTTTTTGTTGTCAACTCCACCTCCCACTTTTGTTCTCTCTGAATTTCAAGGCTTCACATCTGGTCTTGTGTTAATTGCTCCTAAAAAAATCTGTCTTTATTGGAGGAATCACAAATCTTGTAATCTGCCCTGGCTGCTAATTAAATTACAGCTGACTTTTGATGTTACAGATTTGTGTTACAGAAATAAGCATTTCCCTCTCATTTTACTCTCTCTCTTCAAAATGAAGTGTGGACTAGTCCTTGCAGAGGCAGATTTCAGCTGCAAATGCGATGGAATAATTTTAAATTAAAATTATTTCTTTCAAGGTAAAAATATCTTCAAAGTAGAGATGGAGAGATAATTTGGAAAGGGATGTAACAACTGAGTTGGGGTGGGGTTTTTTTTGGGTTTGTTGGGTTTTTGTCTCTTCATTTTGGTACGAATGAAACCTTTCTCTTCAAAGATTTTTGGAGAAAAACAAAAACTTCCCCAGATCAATATCAGTAACCAATAAAACCCGAGTCAGGTTTGGATTTTGCAAAACCACTGGTAATCAGAGCAAGAGTTGTTCACATCCCAGACCCCAAAGTTCAAAGGAATATTCCAATATTGATTTGGCTCTAAACATCTCCCTTAGAACAGAAATTCCTACAGAAGAAAGGCAGGCATGTGAAACCATAAAAATAAAGGAAAATCTTTAAAGAGAAAGGTTTCATTCAGTCTCAGGGATTTGTCACCATGAACATTTATTTAGGCTCAGAACGAAGAAAAACGGATGAGTGAGGGTGCAGAAAACAGAATTTGAAAAATATTTAAATGGAAAAATGAGATTATAAAAAGCTGGTTTTGTCAACTTCCCAGGCAAGTGGAATGTAAAATGGTCTAACATCTACATGTATTAAATGAGATTAAGAGCAGAGTTTGAAATGGAGTCAATATAGATTTCAGGGGATAAAAGGATTATGATGAATGAAAAACAAAGCCAAAGGTGCCAAGTAAATAAAACACTTCCAATAAATAGACTGAAATTTACATTGCTATGGACTTTCTGCCAGAGGATTTTATCTTTGGCTGCCTAATTGTACCCATTAATTACATTTAATGGCGGTGGGAGATGCACTGGGATGTTTATTTTGAGGTTCAGCTCAGCATCAGTAGGATCAAACCAGCTGCAGGGGTACAGGAGTGAATTTTAGGGACTGATCGGGTCCTTGGGAAGGTTTTTTATAATCTGCATTTCCCTCAGTGTGTTACCTGGTGCAGGTGAGGGCTCTTGGTCATAGCAGAGATCATTTTAATCCCCGTTAGGATCTGGGTTTTACTGAAGGGATGTTGTGAGAGCACTGCCTTTCCTCTGACCCTTCCTTCATTTTCCCTTCCTCTGTTCCGTTGTTTTCCACCTCCCATCCCTCTGGAAAGCTCTGACCCCAAATCCACTCTGGGACTGTCACACCTGCACAGGTGATTTTGTGTCTCCCTGGGAAGGGGGGTCTGAGCCATCCACAGACCCTTCTGCCACCCCACAGACCCTCCTATGGCCCCATAGACCCCTTCTGCCACCCCACAGACACAAAGGGCACAGGAGAGGCTTTTCCATGCCCTTCTGACAGAATGAGAGCACCCTGGAGAGCCTCTCCCCCCTCTCCCCTAAGGAATCTGGTGCAGAACAGGACGGTGCCTTTGGCATTCTGAGCAGGACAATTCATTCCAGTCCTGGAAGGTTTTTGTGACGGGCCTGGCTGGCACCAGAGCGGGCACAGGGAGTGGGTACAGAGGGCACAGGGAGAGCCTAACTCCAAACTTTGCTCTGTTTCCCCAGGAAAAGCCCCAAGAACGAGCCCTCTGCTCTCTGCAGAGTTTTCCAGGAGCTCACAAAGTGATTCAGGGCTGCCTTCCTCCAGGGATGGATGGATGGATGGATTCTCATTTTTATTCGTTATTTTTGGTCATGTGCCCATTATGGATATTTTCCAGTTGGTTTCTCCTGCTAATAGCTCCCAGATTCCATGGAGCCAGCTCGCAGCAGTGCCAGCCTGTGGTGCTGAGGGGCTGCAGAGCTGGGCACGGACATTTCCTGCTCCAAAAGGCTCTGAGGGAGGGAGGATTTACTCCTGTAATGTGCTCAGAGGGGGAGAGAAAAGAGCAAACGATCAAATGAGGGCTGCAACATCTCCTGGGTTTGATCCTGACACGGACTGGGGCATTCTTAGTGTGAGATTTTCCCCTTTAGATCTTTCCCTGTGCCACCTGCCAGGGTTTCTGATCCTCTGTTCACGGGTGGTGGCTGTGAGTGCCAGAAACATCTTTAATTTAATTACCCCCAGCTCCTGCTCCGTGCCAGCAGAACGCTGTGCCCATTCCTGCTCCGCTCTCACCCCGTGTGAGCTTCAATTCATTGGGGAAGAAAAGATCAAAAATGGAATACTACTGCTTGGGATGAGGGACAGCTGAGCCTGCCTTCGCTCTTCTTTCTAAAAACAGATCAGCTGCCTGCTCCTCCCTTTCCCAATCCTCATCCTGGCTGCTCTCCTCTCCCTGTTTTGGGATGGAGATGGGGCTGACTCAGAGGGAATTTGTCAGATTGGGAGGAAAATCACTCCAAACTGCCCAGGCCCGCTGATTGCTGTGGGTGAGGGGCTCAGGGAAGGGCAGGGAAATTATGGAGAGAGCTGCTGGCACTCACAAACATCAGCCTTTGCTGAATCGAATCAGAGGTGCTGAAATCTCGTAAATCCTCTGCACAATTTCAGTGTGAGCTGCCCTGAAATCTGTTAGTCACCCGTCTGAATCAGATTCCTTTTGCTGTGCAGATTCAGGAGATGAAAACCGTGGGGTTTGGACGGGTGGTGGTGTTGGATCATGAGTGGTGTTGGTATCAAAGGCTGCAAGTCAAAACATCCTGAGAAATGTGGAGGATTTTGGAGATTTGGCTTCAGCCCCTTTGGAACTGGAAGTCTTTGAGGTTTCTGTCAGGGTGGGGAGGTGAACTGTGACCTCCAACCTTCTACACAAGACCTGTGATGATTCTTAAAATGGGAAAAAAATTCAGACCCATGGAATGGGCAGAGGCTGTGGTGAGACAAATAAATAATTTGATTTTCCATCTGCAGCCGTGTGCAATTGCTTGTCTGAGCAGAACATAACATATAGCTTGTTGTCATGGCAGTCATTAAATGCTGCTTTTCTGTTGCCTTTGCACTGTTTTTCCCCCATGTTTTCTGTACAGATTTGTATTTTATTCATTCATTATCGTTCTTTATCAGTAACTAAAATGTCACTGGCAGTTAGTGCCCTTTATTTTACCCAACCGTCCCAAATTGTGGGGGTTTGCTCAATGACCTATAAGAAAATCCTGTAAAAACCAACATGAAAGCTGTGATGTGATTTCCATTCAGCATCCCCAACCTGGAATTTCAAAGTTCAGTGTAGCTGTAACCACGTTGGGGCTCTCTGTATCCATTGAATCAAAAACCACTTCGTAAATATTGGATTGAGCTGCTACCTGCAGTACAGTTTGTGTGTGATGGTGATCTGGAAAGAAATGGGGAGAAATTAGGTGATTATCACTGGTGGAATTCATGAGAATTTCAAGGCAAATAAATAATGAATAGAAATGTCACTTACTCAGCTTTCAGCCTAGGAACAGTCTCCTCATTATTCTGTGGACTCAGTAAGAGGGAAGAGCTACACGAGGGAAGAAAATGGAAAACAAAGACAATCAAAGCATTTCAGAAGGCTACTAAACTCCCCAGCCGTGCCAGTTTAGGGATGGAGGGCCCAGCAGAGGAAGAGCAGTGGCTGAGAGGTTATTCAGCAGTGTTATGCAGCTCTTGGACTGATCTGGTTTAAGAACACAAAATGTTTCTCTCTTTCCTTGTCCCCCTGCCCTGTGCTGCCTGTGAGTGTCATTGTCACCCCTGGGAGTGCCCCTCTGATGGTCAGGGCTGACATCCTGCACAAAACCACCCCAGCACTCATAAATGTGGCCAATTTTGGACAGGACACCAAAGCCTGGGGGTGTGTTCTGTATATCACAGCACAGCGTGGATTTTGGTTTGGTTTCAAGCAGCAAAGGGGCTCAGGCAGGCATTTCTGGGGGTCTGGGTTGTCACAGCATCCTTTTCAGTGTCAGTGTTTGGCCTTGGCCTGCTTCCCTCCCTGCTCTGCCCGATTTTGAAGTTCCATTACTCAAACCCTGATAAAAATGCTGAGCTCTGGAGCTATCTGCTGTCAGGTAATGGTTTTTTGCTATCTCCCTTTCCTTCCACGGCTGATTTGTGACTCGTTTCTCCAGCTATTCATTTTCTGAGCCCTAACATCAGTGGGAGAACCTCTAGGAGAAAATCAGGACAGTAACTGTGTAGTCTAAACTGTATTTGTCTAAAAATCCATTTTAATACTTAGGGGAAAAAAAAAAAGGCACTAGATATTTTCTTTTGAAGTGTGTTTGTCCTTGGGAAACCCCCCACCTTTTCCAAAGCAGGTGTCCCTGTGACAGTGCTGAGTTAAAGTGAGGACAGGAGCATCTCTGTTTGTGTTGCTTCTGCTCAGTGATTTCCACTGGGCTGGAGGTAAAAGGCTCTGCCTGATGCTTCAGATTCCACTGAGGTCTTGTTGCAGCTGCATGAGGTCATTTGGGGTGAAACAAAATTCATCATTTTATCCTATTCTTTTCTATGACTTGTTCTTATTAAGAATCAGATGCTTCCTTTTTTTTTAAAAAAAAAACCCCATGATTTTATACTGACTTCTCCTGTTCACTTTTCATCACCTGAATTTTATTTCGATCACTCCAGCCTTATTCACTTTCTGAGATGCAGAATAAACAATCCTGTCACTGCAGCCTGGCTTACAGCAAATCACAGAACTACTGGGAAATCAAGCAGTAAAAGTGGCTTTTTTGGCTTCCATCATAAATTAAATATGAATATAATGGCACCATTATTTTGGTGTAGCCATATTCTCAGAAAGTTGCTGGACATGAATAAAGGGTGAATTAAATTTTCTGTCAGATTGGAAATATAACACTGAAAAGGCAGCATTTCATCCCATGTCTGTTATCTGTGTGCAGGAAACAGCGTGGTCCTTGCAGGTGAAATCTCTGCCAGGGGAGGGGCGGTTGTTTTTGCACAGAGCGTCAATCTTAACGTGGTAAAATACCAGCGTGAACCAATTCTGTCTCGTTGATATTCCTCTCTGTTTTCCTGCAGAGAAAGGTTATTCTCGGTGTTGCAGCGTTTAGACGTTAATGGTGGTGCTATTTTAGCAGCTGGGGCTGTAAATTCCTCACAAGGTTTGATCAGCCCTGCTCTGGATCCTCCCAGACCTGCAGATCCCTCAGAGCTGCTCCTCTCTGGCTGAATTCTGGGGGTGCTGGGGGGATGCTCTGCATGGAGCTGGGTCACACAGGGACAGGGAGGGGACACTGGGGCTGGCACCAACTGCCCTGAGCTGCTCTGGCAGCATCTTCAGCCCAGGAGCCCTTTCTTGTGCACATCTGGGCACCATCTTCAGCCCAGCAGCCCCTTTTCCTGCACATCTGGGCAGCCCAGGAGCCCCTTCTCCTGCACATCTGGGCAGCATCTCCATCCCAGGGCCCCTTCTTGTGCACATCTGGCACCATCTTCAGCCCAGGAGCCCCTTCTCCTGCACATCTGGGCAGCACCTTCAGCCCAGGAGCCCCTTCTCCTGCACATCTGGGCGTGGGGAACAGCAGCAAGGGAAGCAGAGCAGCCCAGTTGGCTGATGATGGGTCCCAACTCGGATATTTGAGCTCTGGGAGGGTTTTTTCCAAGTTCTGTTGTGTTTGTCAGGGTTGGAGCGTGTCCTTACCAAGGCACAGAGGTGTAGGTGGCAACTCAAAGGTGCAAGCTGCAGGAAACTGGCCTTACAAGTTCATCTTGCAGCTGATTTTCAAGCTACAGCCTCTTAAATTTCAGCCCTTTCATTCTGTAGTTGTGTGAGTTTGGCCTTTTCTGCTTGCCTGGGTAGAGATGAAGGTAAATATCACTGCCCAGCCAGGATTGGTCACTGCCCCTGTGAGGGGCTCAGGCTTTTCACTCAGAGTCACTCCCAAATCCTGGCATTGGGATGATTTCCCTGCAATGGGACAAATATCAAAGGGAAAGATTCATTTTCATTTGGTTTTGGGCCCAAGGGATGCTGGGCACAGCCATCCCTTTTCTCTCACACCGACAGCAGCTGTTCTGACAGCCGAGAACTTTCTCCATCTCTGCTCCTGTTGAGCAGCCCATATTTAGTTGTTGTTTTGGTTCGGTTTATTTCGTGTTATTTCTTTTTTTCTGTCTTGAAAATTCCATTTATAGAGTGGCTGGCACAATTCTGCTGCCGCTTATCACGACTTAGCTGAGCTGATGGCAAATTCACAGATCTTTAATGCAGGCTGAGAGGATGGAGCTTGGAATGGGCTCTGATATCTCTTAACCAAAGGAGCCCTCATTGATAAATTCTGATTTTGTGTGATTTGGGGGGCAGCACGTTTCTGTCAGGGCAAGTGGCAGAAAATCAAAGCTTCTCGCTGCATTCAGAGCCAACATCCCAATGTGGGATCTCAAATTGCAATTTCTGCTCACACACGTGGTCATTTTTATCCCCACGGAGCATCTGATGGAAGCAAGAGTTGCTGTAATTGGATTCTCTTACCCTTCCTGTTACTGGTCATGAATTTAATTGAAATTCTGGTCTTTTTAATAATTATTGAGAAATCTTCTTTTTTTTCCCCCCCTGTTATTGATGCTTCTAATGTGAACATGATGTTCATGTAAAAATTGAATTTAAAATCCTCTTTCTGGAGCATGTCTGAGTTAATCAGTTAAAACTGTCCTTTCAAGCTGAGCAGAAGAAAATACTCTGCTGTTTAAGGGCAGAGCTGTGTCCAGCACTGAAGAATTGAACAACTTAAAGGCTCTCAGTCAAGTGGAAGAACACAGGGATAAAAGATGTTTGGGGTTGGAAGTAGATGATCTTTAAGGTCCTTTTGAACCCCAACTGTTCTGTGATTCTATGACCTCTAGAAAATCTCAATTCCTGTTTCTTGTGCTTCTGATTTTAAACTGCAGAGGCAGAGTGAATGGCGAGCTGGGCTTGGGAACTCATTGTGGGGCTATTTCAGGTGGAAAATAAAATAGGGAAGAAAGAGGGAATGTGGATGTTTATTGGGAGGGGAAAGGAGGATGAGAGAGAGGGAACATGGAATGCTTGGGTGCTTTTGTGGTGCTGGAAACAGGGACAGCCCAGGGCAGCAGAGCCACCTGTGACACACAGAAATGTCACCGTGCCCTGAATGATCTCACCCAGCCAGAGGGACACTGAGATCCCGCTCTGTGCCACGGGAGCAGGGCATGGCACGGCCCTGGGGCTGGCACGGAGCTGGGACACGGCTGGAGCCCGGGGGTGATGGATGGGAACGAGGGCATGGAATGGGAACAAGGGCATGGGGCGGGAACATGGGCATGGGACGGGAACATGGGGATGGGACAGGATTGTGGGCACGGAATGGGAACGAGGGGCATGGAATGGGAACATGGGCACGGGACGGGAACATGGGCATGGAATGGGAACATGGGCATGGAATGGGAACATGGGCATGGAACGGGTACAGGCATAGAATGGGAACATGGGCATGGAATGGGAAGAGGGGCACGGGACAGGAATGTGGACATGGAACAGAAATGGGCACAGAATAGGAACACGGGCACAAAATGGGAACGTGGGCCCAGAACAGGAGTGGTCATAGAACGGGAACTCGGGCATGGGATGGGAATATGGGCATGGAACGGGAACACGGGCATGGCTTGAGGGGGTGATGAACGGGAATGTGGCACAGAATGGGAATGGGCACGGCTCGCAGAGGGTGATGAACAGGAACACGGGCACAGAAAGGGAACACGGGCATGGCTAGAGCCCAATGGCGATGAACGGGAACTCGGGCATGGAACGGGAACTCGGGCATGGAATGGGAACTCAGGCACGGAATGGGAACACGGGCACAGAACGGGAACATGGGCATGGGATGGGAACATGGGAACAGAACGGGAATGGGCACGGCTCGCCGGGGGTGATGAACAGGAACACGGGTACAGAACGGGAACATGGGCACAGAATGGGAATAGGAACATGGGCACAGCTGGTGCCTGGTGGCAATGAACAGGAACAGCCCTGTGGTCCCACAAATGCTCTCTGGGCAGGGGGTGATGGGCAGGGCTGAGTCTGGCACAGCCTCCACTCGGGGCTGCTGCATTTGGGTGAAATGTGTGATGAGGGGTCAGGAAAACGACAGCCAATACCCCAAACTGGTTCTTGCAGGGCCCAGGCTGGAACTCTGTGCAATCCAACGCTCTCCAGGGCTTGGGTTTGAGTAAAATAGGAACTGATGATTCATCCCTTCGTCTTCAACTCTGAATGAACCTAAGCATGAAATTAAAACATGAGTAGCTTTTTCCCCTGCTTTAATTATTTCCACATTTCTCCGTAAATCCTGATTTCTACCCAAGGCTGGAAGTGGAGGTTCTCTGACCATAGAAAAACCCGTACTCCCAATGCATCTGGAGGCAGAAAATTCATAAAACTCTGTAAGAAAGTTTGTTCCTTGGAGAATTCTGCTCTGTGTAGGGCCAGTGTCCATTTTCCTCTTCCACTGTATGAAATATTTAATCCTACAAGTGCTGAAAAGTTGGTTTTTGTAAGGACTGAAACTGTGCAGATTATTCTACCTGATACTGGAAGCTGATCAGGAATTGCTGAGCATTTTTAATAACCTAAAAAATCTCTCTCTCAAGAGTTATTCAGATAATTTTTCTTCTGATTTCATCAGCTGTGTTTTGTCGCTGAGTTTTGATTGAGGGGCTCAGGAATGACCTGCAGTGATTGCAGGGGTGGAAGTTTTACTGAAATGCCATCTTTGCCCTGGCCTGGTCCCTCTCACACACAGGAGCTGTGCTGGTGCTGAGGTTGGGGTTGATTTTTGATAATTTGGAATGAAAGGAGCTTTGCTGTGGGCTCAGAGCTGATCAGACCAAAGCTCAGTTTCGTGTCTGCCCCTTTCTCGCTGCCCTTCTTGGCTCCTTTCCCTTCCTGAGAGTGCTCAGGCTCTGAAATCCTCCTGTCCTGAATTTCCACCCCTCAGTGTCCTGGATGGACATTCAGCTGTGTCTGAGGAGTGCCCAGGAGTTTTGGGGTGGAATTGGGAACCCAAGCCTTTCTCCACCCACTCCCCATAGCCATGGCACAGGGATGCAGCCACGCTCTCCTTTAGGCATTGCTTTCACCCCCAAATACCCTGGCCCTGCTGCTTCTCTGGAATTGTGCTGATTTGCCCTCACTCCTCTATTCTGCTGTAAGATTATACCAGAACCTTCTTTTCTGCAATATCTAACACATGGGTAGCTCCCTTCCACTGAAATGCCTTCCTGGCATTGCTTTTGAGTCCAAATCTCATCTGAAAATCTCTTTTATTACCTGTTTAATTTCCTTTTTTTTTTTTCTTCCTCCCTCTCACCCTCTTTTGCTACATTGCACTGACTTTGTAGCTCTGTTATTTAAGTATGAAGAAATTTTAGGCAGAATTTTATGAAAGCCATTCCTTGGCATGCCTATTAAAAAAAAAAATCAACTCCCAAACAAGATTTGTATATGATAGGGCATAACAAAGATTACCCTGCATCTAGATTTAAATTAAGCCTAAGAACTTCAAAATGAACAGGAGCCAGAAAGTGCCAGAGGGGCGGAATGAAAACCCAGCATTGAGAGGAGAGTGTGAAGTTTATAATGAGAGCAAAACTTTATCCTTGGGAACATTATTTGTTATTTCTCCTCTGGCATTGCCCAATTTAATAAAATCTTGGAGAACTTTCAACCCTGCACAACTGCTGATTTTTAATGAAAAAAAAAAGATGAAAGAGATCAGAGATCTCTGTACTTGCAATGTCTTAAAGCGAACCTCTGTACCTCAGAAACTCTGCCTGCATAAAAGTGCCCTTGAAAGGTGATTTTTTAAAAAAATCCCCATAATGTTTATTCTTGTTTTATTGGCCACTAAACCTAATACTCCCTGTATGCTCTTGAATTCATGTTTACAGTGGAAAGCAGAGCTTTTCAAGGCATTTGTCTTCATTTTTGGCTGTCAGTGCAGTGGGCAGTTGGGTGTCCTGACACAGCAGTGTCTGTGTGGGTTTGTGTGTGAGTGGAGATGCTGCTCAGGGCTCCCGGAGCTCCACATCTGCTGCTCCTTCAGCATCCCATTCTTTGGAGGAGCAGAGGGGTCAGAGATGGGTACAGACACATTTTGCAGGTTTTTTTTGGCCCAGAAGTGATGCTCAGTGATGCCCTGACGAGCTCTGGCTCTGCCCGATCCCATTTGG
The DNA here is from genome assembly GCA_009741485.1 of Malurus cyaneus samueli. Taxonomy (NCBI): domain Eukaryota; kingdom Metazoa; phylum Chordata; class Aves; order Passeriformes; family Maluridae; genus Malurus; species Malurus cyaneus. The sequence continues at coordinate 13,959,172 of CM019231.1, read as the reverse complement.
GCTCTCCCAGCCCGTTTCCCCCTTGGTGTTGTGGGGTCTGGGCAGCTCCAGCTCCTTCCTGGCTGTCCCTGTCCCTCACTGCACAGGGGCACTGCCCTGGAGGGTTGGGCAGGGTTTGGAGGGGCTGGGCAGGGTTTGGAGGGGTTGGGCAGGTTTTGGATGGGTTTGGATGGGTTTGAGGGGTGCACGCCTGGAGGAGCGGGCAGGGTTGGCAGGTTTGGAGGGCTGGGCAGGTTTGAAGGCTGGGCAGGGTTGGGCAGGGTTGAGGGGCTGGCAGGGTTGGAGGGTGCATGCTGCTGAGGGGCTGGCAGGGTTGGGCGGGTTTGGGCAGGGTTGGAGGGGCTGGCAGGTGGCAGGGTTGGAGGCTGGGCAGGGTTTGGAGGGGTTGGACACTGCCCTGGAGGGGCTGGGCAGGGTTTGGGCAGGGTTGGAGGGTTGGAGGGCTGGGCAGGGTTGGCAGGTTGAGGGCTGGCAGGTTGGAGGGCTGGGCAGGGTTGGAGGGCGGCAGGGTTTGGAGGGTTGGACACTGCCCTGGAGGATTTGGGCAGGGTTTGGGCAGGGTTGGGCAGGGTTTGGGCAGGGTTTGGAGGGGTTGGGCAGGGTTTGGACGGGTCACAGTAGCATTTCCCTGTCCCAGCTCTCCCTCTCCCCCAGCCCAGAGCTGCTGTGGCTGAACGGGGCTGTTCCTCTGCTCCTCCACAGCTTCCTAATATGGACAGCAAATTCCTGTCCTGCAGAACCTGCCTGTGCTGGAGCCGTGAAAATCCACACTGAGTCAGCAGGGCTGAGCGTGGGCTGAGCTCCTGGTGCCTCCAGAGAAGCTGCTCCCATGGGTGCGAAATGGGATTTTGGGGCGCTTTCTCTGCCCTGGAGGAGAGGGGTCCCTGGGAGCTGTGACCTCCCAGCAGAGCCATCTCCAGGAGCTCTGCCCTCGCTGCTGCCATGCCCCGAGTTCCTGGAATGTGGGCAATGAGATCCCAGCTCTGTTGGAGCCTTTGCCTTCATTTCCTAAAGAGGATAAGGGCATTTTGATATTTTAGTAACAGCAGGAGAGATGTCAGAGCCGCTGCATCCTGCCCAGCACCAGGGCTCTGGGATTTCCAAATCCCACCCCAAATAAAGCCCCGACCCTTCAGGCTGATGATGGAAACGCAGATTGGCATTTCTGTGCTCCAGGTGGGATTCATGGGGATGTTCCTGGGAAATGTTCACATCCCAGTGTGACAAACCCAAACAGAACGGCTCCGTTTGTTGAGCCAGAGGCAAATGTAAATGATGAAATAATGCCGTGTAAAACTGCATTAAACATGTCCCATTACATGGTGCAAACCACATTAGGGAGCTGCTTAAACATAATGCTCCTTCCGTTCCTCTGATTCCTCGGGGATTTAAATGTCTATATTTTATGAGATAGGAAAACAGTAAAATATTAATTGCCCTTGTGCATGCTAATGTTCTGTTATCAATATAAAAATAAGAGATGCAATAATGTTGCCAGGAGGGTGTAGATATCGATATTTCTGCTGTCAGGAAGGGAGAATCTCTGCACCCTGGGCTGGCTGAGGGGCTGCCCTCACCCTCCTGCATTTTTTCCCAAATGAGAGCAGATCTCTGAGTGCAGAGATCACTCTCTGCATTGGGGCACTGGGGTGTTTTATCTCTCTTTTCTGCCCTGCTCTCCCCTGGCACAGCTCAGACAGCAGAGCAGCCCTGGGCCAGTCCTTGGCACATCTCAGTTTTAGTTTGTGCTTGAATTCTTCCAAGCTGCAGAGGAAGAGAAGCCTTTAAGAGCATGAAGGAAACAGTAGGTGGGTTTGTTCTGACTTGCTGTTTAAAAATGGAGTTGGGAAGGAAATTGATTTCCCATCCCAAAAAAAAATATTTTTGCTGCGGCAGAAAAAAAATGTTTGAGCTGTGCTGTAGGTGAGGCTGAAGCCTTTGAAAGCTTTGAGGGAAATCCACTCTGCTGAAGTGTGGACACTCCTCTGGGGTGATCCAGAGAGAAAAGGGATCAGATCTGTGTTCAGACACCCCTGGGCAGCAGAACAAATGTGGCACAAACCCTAAATTCTCTGAAATTTCTCCCAGGGTCTGAAATATTTCCAGGTGATTCCTTTGTAAAAATTGGTACATTACTCTGTTTTCTGAGAAATTGGCATTTTCTGAGGGTTGGTTTTTTTCCCAAACAGACCGAAGACAATCAAATTCTGTTGTCATGCCAGAGGAGAGAGACTCATTTTGAAGAAAGATATATTCTTTATGGAGAGGAGAGTATTGCCATTTATTCTGCAGTATTTATGGCACTCTCAGCTCCTGGTTCTTGTTAGTGTGCATTCAGTGGGAGCCATCACCAGCTCTGGTGATAAAATACCGATCTCCAGCCACGGGCAGGGCACAGCCACAGCAGCACCAGCATCGCTCACAGCACCAATTAAAAATATTTACAGCACTGCACTTCCTCTAGGAAGTTTAAACACAGCCTTTTCATCTTCTTAGGGCTCTGTTTTGCATAAATTTGATCACAGTTTGCAGCTCACAAAGGCAGGGAATAGCAGTGCTGGATGGAATGTGCTGGAAGGGGTTTGGAGGGCTGTTCATCTTCCCAAGGTGGTTCTTGCCGCACATTCTCATTTTCAAAAAAACCTCTCCTGGCAATTTTCCAAGCATTTGGGGTCTTTGGTAAACACCACAGAATCTGCTGAGCTGGAGGCACCCACAGGAATCCTTGAGCCCACCCTGCCAGGAATCTTTGATCCCACCCCAGCATCCCCCGAGCGCTCCCGGAGCTCCAGAATCCCGAACCGGGAATGCCAGAGGGCAGCGGGGAGGAGCAGAGGCTGCATCCTCCTTCCCCTTCTGGGGGATGCCCTCCTGCTCTCTGAGGGAATGGCTTTTCACGGGAATTGTCTCAGGAAGGGGAGAATCCACCCCAAGCACACCCCAACACCCTCGGTGGGGCAGCTGAGCAGGAAAGTTTGGCACAAGGTCTGTCAGAGATTTTGGATTCACACCCCCTTTGCTTTTGAAGAGTTCTTCTGTGAGATTTCTGTCCAAAGTGTCAGAAACATTTCCAAGAACTGCTAACTGGAGAGGTTTTTGTAACCTTGGATGGCTGAAATCACAGCAGAAACTTCCTAGGAGTTTTAGGAACAGCTGAAGGAACCCAAAGGTGGTGCTTTTTACAGCCTGTGGCCACACCTAGATTAGACTTGGAAAAGAAATTCCCTTTTATTCCTTTGTATTTTATGGATGCAAGTCCTCTTTAGGTCCTTTTAAGGTCCTTTTTCTCATGAGTGATTGCACTTTAACCCAGTGTAAAACCCTGGTTCATCCTTTGCTCAGCTGGTCCTGTCACCCTGAGGGTCCCACAGGGACCCCATTCCCCTCTCCTTTCCTCCCTCGGTTTTTTGGGATCAGGAGCAGCCAGCAGAGAGGCGGGGATGCCATAAAGATCATGGGGAATTTTGCTGCCCCTGGGGCTTCTCTGCCACCTTTGCCTGTGAGATGTCGGGAGGGCTCCAGGAAGGGATTTCAGAGGCTGATTTTGCTCATCTCTCTCAGTATTTTTGTGCACCTCCCATTATAATCATTAGACTTGCGTGCCTGTTCAACCCCTACATGCTCCACATTTGTGTTTTCCTCCTACCTTTTCAAAAATAGACATTTCAGCGATCTGCAGCATCACATTTGTTGCTGTGGAGACGATTGTGATGTTGCCAATGGAGATGTGACTTCACTGACAACCTCCAAAGAAGGACAGGAACACCAAGTGGGGCTCTCTTTCTCTCCTGCCCCTTCTGCTCTTCCTTCTCCCCCTGTTCCATCCTGAACCTGAACTGATGCACAGATCTGTCTTTTCTCTTAACCTGAGCTGCATTTTGGCACAAAAACATCCACAAATTGCCTCTAATTAGCGGGAGAACACAGGGCTGGTGTAACGATTTGTGGATTCTTGCCACGCTCTTTTCACAACTTCACCAGCACCCTTTGGACTGTAATTCTGTGGGAGAATCCACCCCAGGTGCAAGCACGGATAAATTGTCTAATATTCAGGGAAAATGAAAGTAATTTCCTGGTTCTTTGCGTGGGCAATCCCGAAGCGCAGTGACAGGTTGGAGGGAGGGGAGGGGACAGAGTGACAAACCATTATTGCTCCTGCTGAACAAAAATATAAACGTGCTTCCCCGCGGTGTTTCCAGTGAGAATTGGTGAGTTTGAGAGAGCAGGTTTGGCAGGAGAGAGGAGAGGGGAGCAGGAGCAGGGAGGATTTGGCAGGGTTTGGGCAGGGCTGGGGGTGGCTCTGCAGGAAAAGCTGCCTCTCTCCGGGGAACCATGAGTGCTCCGGGGATGGTGGAATTCAGGGCATGGGCAGCGTCCAGATTCGCTGGGAAGGAAAAATCCATCTCTGTGGAATAGCCCAAACAACACCGATTTTCCTCAGTACGAAGTTGTGTAGAAAATTCCCGAACAAATGAGCTGTTTGCCCTGGGGAGGAGGGCAGCGCTGGGAATTCGGTGGAGTTTCTCCCTGGCAGCCTCAGAGTCTGCCTCTGGAGTGGTTTGTGCTGTGATGGTAATTGGGTTTCAGCTGATTGCAGCAAAACTATGAATCAACTGCAGCCCATTTTTAATAATGAAAAACCGAAACATAATCAGAAATACATTCACAGAGCTACAGCTTGCAGTGATTATATGCAGCAACTGGTGCCTGCAGCCTCTTTTTGGACTCATATTCTCTATCCTGCCTTTTTTTATTTAGTTTAGGCATCAGAAAAGAATCCAATCTTGGGAGCAGTTGGTTTGGAGTGAGATGGGGCTGAATGCAAGGATCATTCTGTGCTCTGTGCTCCAGTGCTGCCCTGCTGGAGGAGAGGTTCCTGTCCCTGCCCCACCATCAGCAGCCACCACAATCACACAATTTGGCATCCAGGATGTGCCCCTGAAACCCCTGGTGACAATGGTGCATCACCCTCGAGGGCTGAGAAGGGAAACTGTATTTTACCTCTGCAGGCAGACATGGTGGAGCGGTGACAGAAGGATAAGTTACTATGGTGATGAAGGCTATAAAACAGATGGAAATAAATATATGTATAATGCCTTTTAGGCATAATGTGACACAAAAATGGTGACCTGTTTCCATGGGACTGGTGGGGATGGCAGTGTGTCCACGCTGATGCTGTCTGGAAGGCAGCAGTGATGGATGAGGGGTTTGTTTTGTGTCAGAGCAGCTCTGCAAGGTGCTTGTGCTGCAGCAGCATCCCCAAAATCTCACATTTCTCCCTCCTCACCTCCAGCTCTGGGCTGTGGTTCCAGCAATACCATCCCATCCTTTCCCTGTCCCCTGCCTGTTGACCCTGTGCTTCCTCGGACAAAGGAACGGCAGGAAAAGGGCAGGGGCAGAGCTTTGGCTCCTCACCCCCATCCCCCACATCCCCTGGATGCTTCAGATCAAACATTTTCTGGGGGAATAAATGAATTCAGTTTTCCCTGCTGTCTCTGCCTCCCCCTTCCCAGATGACCCTCGGTAATGGTTTATTTTTCTCCTTCCATCATTTCCCCACAGCCTAAGGCAGTTTAGCCACTCGGACCCTTAACGTCCCTTATCTTCATCAGCAAAATGCCAAAGTGATTTACAGCCAGAATTCAGCCAGCACCGAGGGGAACGTGATGATTACGTAGATTAATTCTGAAGCCTCTTTTGCTTTCAGAAGTTTGTTGGTGACTCATGTTTGTTCACAAGATGTGATTATAGAAGTTTTCAGAGCGATGGCATGTGCGCATTTGGGAAGGCCTCGTGCTGATTTAAAGGAGACCTCTCAGATCAGAAGGTACAGGTCGAGTTCTCGGATGAGGCATCAGGACTTTATTTTATTTTTCTCCCAGCTGGTTTTTATTTATTGCATCTTCCATTCCTCAGGAAAAGCTGGGAGCTTTTTGTTTCTTTTCCTCTGGTGGTGGGAGCTGTGCTGCATTTTGGCGCTGCACGCAGGGGGATCAGCTCCCCGGGCTCCCTGTGCTGTGCTGAGAAGGTGGAAAAGAGTTTTTTTTTTCTGTCAGGAAAAGAAAGAGATGAGTCAGGGAGTAAAAGAGGAGCTGAGCGAGGCTGCTGTGCCCTCCCTGTCAGAGCAGAGCTCAGGTGGGCTGGTGGGGAGCAGTGAGTGACTGCTCAGCACCCTCACACCGGGGCACTGCCACTCATCCCCACTGCCTGCTGAGGTTTTGACAGCTTTCTCCAGGAGAAAAACCCCCACGGTCACATTTTGGAGAAGGGGATGGTTCAAGGGCTCACAGCAGCTCCCCAAGGGGCTGAATTGCAGCCCCCCGTGCAGCATGTGAACGGCACGAATTATCTGTGCCATTTGGGGTTGATTTCAGAATTCCTGTTCTCCACAGTGCCCTGGTGGGCTGTGTGATTGTGATCCACACTGCACTGGGGTGCTCCAGCCTCGCTGCAGGTGCCTCCTGCCCTCTCTGGGCAGCAGCTGCCACTGTTCTGCTGGGTGTGTGCCCTTCTCCCCTGGCACTGCAGGGTTTGTCTCCCCTGGCAGAGTGTGTGCCCCTCTGTGCTGGCAGGGCTGGTTTTGTGCCCCTCTCCCCTGGCACTGCTGGGTCTGTGCCCCTCTGCCCCGGTACAGATGGTTTGTGCCCCTTTCCCCCGGCATGGCCGGGTTTGTGCCCGTCTCTCCCATCAGTGCCCCTCTCTCTGGCAGGGATGGTTTTATGCCCCTCTCTCCCATCAGCGCCGTCTCTCCCGCAGTGCCCACAGCTCTCTGTGCCCGGACAGCTCTCCCCATCACCCCTGCACTGTCCCAGGGCCGGGGCAGAGCTGAGCTGAGCACAGAGTGCAGCCCCAGAGCTCAGATCAGCTCTGTCATGCAGGGCCTGGCTGCAGCCTCTGTTAGCCCAGATGTGCTCAGATGTGCCTGGCTGCAGCTGCTGTCTGTTAGTCCAGATGTGCCTGGCTGCAGCCGCTGTCTGTTAGCCCAGATGTGCCTGCTGCGGCCGGCTTTACAGATGTGCCCGGCTGCAGCCGCTGTTAGCCCAGATGTGCCCGGCTGCAGCCCCTGTCTGTTAGCCCAGATGTGCCCAGATGGGCCCGGCTGCAGCCGCTGTTAGCCCAGATGTGCCCGGCTGCAGCTGCTGTTAGCCCAGATGTGCCCAGATGTGCCCTGCTGCAGCTGCTGTTTGCTTGCCCAGATGTGCCCAGCTGCTGTGGCTATCCGTGCTGGTGTTTGGGCTAGCCCAGAGCTGCTGGGGCTGAGCCAATGGAGGGATTTGTTCCTGGCCTGGCACTCGCTGGGCAGATGAATCAGACGCAGATTTGCATTCCCTAAATTTAGCTGTGCACCCATGTAGCCAGCCTGTGCATGTTTTCATTTGCATTTTGTCTCATTTGGCTGAGGGAGTTTCGGACCATTTTGGGTTGAACAGGACCCCTCGTGGCTGCTCCATCCCAACCTGGCACTCCCAAACCCTGCTCAGCCTCCCTTGGGGTTTGCTTGCAAGGAAAGGCTTCTCCAGGAATGCAAATAAACTTTAAAAAGTGCATGAAAATGCAGAGTTTATACATCAGTGACAAACAGATCCATGGCACAGCCAGCAGGGTCCTGCCTGTCCTGGTGCCCCTGCCCTGGGCACAGCTTGGCCTTGCAGAAAATTTGGGTTTTCCATCACACCCCACACGATGGAGCAGGGTTTGGATTCTGCTGGAAGCACCAGGAGGAAACAGAGCAGTCAAATCCTGGAGCTCTTATCTCACATCTCCATTGGTACAAAGGTTTTATCTCACAATCTGATTTCATTTTCAGCCCTGAGAGTAAAAGGAAGCTCACCGGGCTCTGGGTTGGTTTTGAGGAAATTAATTCCCATTTTCCTCCCTGTTCACTGCTGTGATCTGAAGTTATTTAAGCAAAGGCAGAATAGCTGGCAGGGTTTGGGTGCATCAGGAATTTCCTGCACTGAAATGAAAGTGGAGCAAAGCAGGTTCTGTCACCACTGGTGGCATTTGTTGTGCTCTGTGTCCCTCCCTGGCAGGAGGCATTGGGGGGTGCCAGGGTGCTTGGCACAAATCCTGGGGCTTGGGAAGTGCCACCCTACCCTACCAGACCCTAAAGAAGATGTTAATGAAGCTTGAAATCACATTTGCATTGCAAATGATACAATTTGTTCTGGCTTTATGCAGAATTAATTGGAACTGTTTGCTGCTTTGTTCCAATTGTGCATGTGAATAATGCTGCAGCGTTAGGTGGAAGATCTTAGTCACAAACAAGGCAGGGTAAATTAAAAATACACTGCGTTGAACAGATCATCCATTCAGCTTCCTGACTTCTTTTTTATCAGCCATCTTCAAATTCTCACACCATGGAGGAGTCCTGTTCTCCTCCAGGTCTGAAGGATTGATGCTGATTTGTTCAGTTCCAGGCAGATTTTTAATTCCAACTGCTTTAGAAATTACCTGAGGGGTTAAACCAAAGTTCTTCATGAGCTCTCTTGAGTAGACAGAGCACAAAAAAGGTGAGTTTTCACCAAGCTGGGGCTCTGAGCAGGTTCTCCCTCATGCAGTGTGGACAAAGCAGTTCCTTTCTGGTCCTTCCCAAAAGTTGTAATTTCAGGACACGTCCCAAACCTGTGCCTGTCTCTCTGTTGGCATTTCCAGGACTTGCTGAGGAGATTTTTGGGAAGTGTGGAGTGGTTCACCTTCCTCTGTGTACAGAGACATCACTTTTTTTTTCTGGCTCTCTGCAAACAGAGGCTTTAAAACTGTCACATTATCTCCAAATTATTTAACTTTCAAATGCTCATTAAACCCCTGGCTCCTTCTGCAGGCTCGGCAAGCTCCACGTACAAAATTCTGTGAGCGAGGTGGGAGGAGGAGCAGGATCAAAATGGCTTTTGCTCCCCTCTGCTGCAGCCTGGGCTGTGCTGCTGTCGGGTCAGGCGCTGTCCCTGGGCTCTGGTGTCCGGAGCTGGGGCAGCCAGAGCAGCCCTAAAATAAGCCTAAAACATCCCTAAAACAACGCTAACACAGCCCTAAACCAGCCTTAAACCAGCCCTAAAAACATCCCTAAAATAGTCCTAAAACAGCCCTAAAACAATCCTAAAATCGTCCTAACAGAGCCCTAAAACAGCCCTAGAACAGCCTTAAACCAGTCCTAAACCAGTCCCGACAGCCTTAAACCAGTCCTAAACCAGTCCTGACTGCCCTAAAACAACTCCCAGAGCCGAGTCAGAACCCAGCCTGATCAGAGCAGGGCTGGGCTGTGCTTCCCAGGAACTCTCAGCCCCATAAATCCATCAGAGCACTCTGCAAGGAGCCCGGTGCCTTCACTCACTGATGTTCCTTATGTGGCTGAAGGCAGAATTATTGGGATGGCTGATCTAAACCAAGCTTTTCACCATCTAAATCTTTTTTTTTATTCCCACTGCATAGTTTTAGCAGGAAAAACGAAAGAAAAATTGCTGTCATAAAAGACTCATCTGCTTCCCATTACAGTGACATTTAAGGATTGCACACATTAAAATGCTCCTATGCACTACGGAGGTAGAAATTGATAACAAATGGGAGATTTTGGAATTCAGGCACCCTGGGGTGGGTGTGGAGCAGGTCTGGGGATGAAAATGAAAATGATGTCCCTGCACCCAGCCCTGCCCATCCCTCCTGTGGCTGTGGCAGGGAACTCAATTGCCAGTGCAGAGGAGAATATTTGCTCCAAATTCCCTTCACCCTCTGTCTCCTTCAGATTAAAAATGAAAATGTTTCTATTCCAGCACCAAGTGCAGGGAATTTACCTGGGCTGGGTTAGCCATGGCTCTTGTATTGGAATGGGATCTTTAGGGAGTTTTTCCTTTCCTTTAGGAAATCAAATCTCTCCTTTCCTCTGGGTACTTTGCAGCTGTTGGAAGCTTTGAGGAGCAGAACTTTGTGTGAGTGAGGTTTCCCCAAATCCTGGGATCAGCAGGTGGCAGAGTGTCCCTGTCCTTGTCCCCTGTCCTTGTCCCTGTCCCTGGAATTTTGAAGGATTTAAGGCTGCAGGAACAGTGAAAGGGCTCTCACACTCCTGCCCACCCAGGTGCCTGCAGCTGCCAGATCAGGCTGCTGACCCTGCAATATTGAATTTGAGAGTTGTGAAATGGGCAGGTTTGATCACTTTGCTCAATGAGAATGTTCTCAAAACCATTTTTTTCTGAGCCGTTCAAATGTTCTTTGAATGTTTTCAAAACCATTTTTTTTTCCTGACTTGGCCTCTTTAGAAGCTTTTCCTTCAGAGGGAAAACGAGGAGCTGTCCTGGCATTGGGGATTGAAGGCACAGCACTCTGTGAGTCTGCAGTGCCCGTTTTACAGGTTGATTTGTTGCCCAGAACACGATTTTCTGAGCTCTGAATGGCTTTGCTTCCCAGCTAAGCAAGATGTTTTGGAAATTGTTTCTGTCGCTGGGGTTGTTGTCCCTTTCCCTGCCAGCAGTGTTTGCTGCAGAGAGTGCTGGCTGCTGGAAATTGTTCACTCAGAGGCAGGAGAGGCTTTTTCTTGTGTCCCTGTCATCCCAGCAATCTGATACAGCCTAATTCCTTGTGTATAAACCTGAAATATCAATGGAAATGGTCTAACTCTGAAACACATGGAAATCATGTGTTTTGGACACAGGATGGCTTGGGATAAATAACATTTATGTTCTCTGCAGGAAGATATTTTCAGTATTTTTTTTTCTGTCAAAGTGTAAAAATTATTTTTATAGGGAAACTGCTCTATGTTAAATGCTGAAGCTTTCCCACTAAGTAACAGCGTGCTTATTGCTACTGCTATTTAAAAACTAATTGCAGGGATTTATTGCAGAACTGTAAATATGAAAGGCCAGATTTGTCCTGTCTCATACCAAGCAAGTCTCATTAAATCTGGGATCAGAATCTGATCCAATAACAAAACTTTTCTCCACCGATCCTGAGCACACCTTTTAAGACAATTAACTTGGCTGAGCGTTCTGATTTGATCTAAAACAGGAACATGTTCCTTTGAAAAGGATTTATTGCATCCATTTGAATCAATAGTGCTGTTAAAAGAGCACGGGGAAAGAGAAGCACAAATGTCATACACAGGGACCAGGGGGGCTCACAGGAGCCCAGCTTTATTTCTAAAATTCTGGGGTTTTTTTCAGCTTGAATCCTGGTAAGAAGTTTTTAGGCAGCTGCATTTTAATCTTTAGTGTTAATTAACTTGGTAAAGTATAAAGTAGCAGAAGGATGGATGACAATACTAATGAAAGTAATAAAAACAGATTGATGATTAAATTCAAAGAAACAGAGCCCTCTGCCTCCCTGCAGACACGGATATTAATGAGATTTCCTTTGTTTCCCTCCGAGGGTGGGCAGTTCCTCCCACCCCACAAATCTCTGCAAGTGCCAAAGGGTTTTGTTGATTTTGTGCCTGGTTCCAGTTAGAGCTGCAGCCAGAAACTGGGAAATACAGCAAAGCATTGTTAGAAACAGGAATTTCTGAGCTGATAGTAAAAGTGACAAACCAGAGCATTAATGGGATTTTTTTTCTTGGGGTGACCAAAGCAGGAGAGGCAGTTTTGCCTGTGGGTGTTTACACAAACTGAAGTTCTGAGATTGCTGTGTTTGGGTAGGAAAGAAAAACACAAAGTTTTCAGTATCTACCCAAATTATGATGGAAATTTAAATATATGGAAATGGGCTGAAGGAGGTGAAGTAGGGAGAGTCTGCCACACCAGCTGCTGGCCTGGTTATCTGCTCAGATAAATAGGACCAAGTGTCTTGAGGAGAAATTAAATCGAATTTTGAGTCAGCAAAGCATGAAAGCGGCTCCTGGGGATTGAGCTCTGGTGTTCCCTGATCTCTCACAGCTTGTGCTGAGTGTCCCCTTCCCTCCCTGAATTTCTGATGGTAAAGAACAGTCACAGCCCCTGTCATGGGGCAAAAAGATGCCAATGGACTGAGAGCAGTTCAGGCAATCCCAGCAGAGACTTCCTCCTGAGGAGATAAACTGCACAAGAAGGGATTTGGTTTTACTTTGTTATTACTTCATGATACTTGATTAAAGAATCCTCAGACATTTAAAATATTGAATTCTTTCATTTTCTGTTTTATATCAGGTGCTTCCTACCCAGATGAGTGGAGAACCTGTGGGAAACGGAGCAAGAAATGCTGTGTGAATAAAGGCCCATCAATGGTGAGGGTGAGAACTTTTTCCAAACTGTTTGAAGCTCTTTGGGTTTCCTCAGTGCTACTTTAAGTCAGACTTCTGAAAATCGCTGAGGCAGAAGGAGTCTTTGTTAAAATTCATGACTTCTTTCCCATTATTTAAAGAAGGAGAAATAAGAGAGTGCTGATGAGTTACATGGAAAGGTCAGAATTGACAGCAGCTGTAAAGAAGAACAAAACAGCTTTAAAATCTCCTCCCTTTCTGGTGATAAATAAAGTGCATGATCTCAATTATTTTGCTCTCCTAAGAACCTGTTTCAAGCAAAGGTTTTTTATTACATGCACTTTCTTCTCTGAAAACAAAATCTGTTGATAGTGAGAAGGGGTGGCTCACCTTCCCCTGGGTGAGTTTTAATCTGTGAATTGTGAGATGCAGATCTGGTCAGCTCCTCAACCCCAGCAGGAGGAACCCCCTACTCCTTCCTCATCCCAAATCATGAACCTGAACCTCCTTCCTCATCCCAAATCATGAACCTGAACCTCCCTCCTCACCCCAAATCATGAACCTGAACCCCCTGCTCCTTCCTCATCCCCAAATCATGAACCTGAACCCTCTGCTCCCTCCTCATCCCAAATCATGAACCTGAACCTCCTTCCTCACCCCAAATCATGAACCTGAACCCCCTGCTCCTTCCTCAACCCAAATCATGAACCTGAACCCCCTGCTCCTTCCTCATCCCCAAATCATGAACCTGAACCCCCTGCTCCTTCCTCATCCCCCAAAAACGAACCTGAACCCCCTGCTCCCTCCTCATCCCAAATAATGAACCTGAACCCTCTGCTCCCTCCTCATCCCAAATCATGAACCTGAACCCTCTGCTCCCTCCTCATCCCACAATAATGAACCTGAACCCCCTGCTCCTTCCTCACCCCAAACAATGAACCCTCTGCTCCCTCCTCATCCCAAAAAATGAACCTGAACCTCCCTCCTCATCCCAAATCATGAACCTGAACCCTCTGCTCCCTCCTCACCCCAAATCATGAACCTGACCCCATAAATGAGAGTGTGCACCCTCAGTTGCTGAGCTGGGCTGGCTCAGGTGGCATTTGGACCCCAATTGAGGCACTCCCAGCCTCCAGCAAGGCTGGCCTTTGGCACTGAAGGTTTGTCCTGGGGCTCTTTTTTTTTCTGGAAGATTCCCCAGGGAACCCATCCCGGCTCCCATCCCTTTCTGAGGGCTTTGCAGAAATTCATATTTCACGTCAAAGCCCTGGAACAAAGTGTGTTCAGCACACAGAAATGCTCGGTGTGGTTATGAGTTGGCTGCACTGTTGATAATTGGCTGGATGTGTGCATTTGCTGACTTTGAAAACGATGCCAAAGCTCCCTGCAGAATCCAAGGGGTTGATTTTCCCTGTCCCAATGATTTCCATGTGCTGAGCAGTTTGATTTTCCCGAATTACAGAAGGAAAAGGCTCCCCTCTCGTGGCTGGGAAGGAAAATGGCATTTTCTGTGCTCTGTATTCTCCCCTTCCTGAGCTGTAGAAACATAAATAAGTTACAGAATTGCAGAATTCCCCCCTCCACCCCAGCTCGGAGCTGTGCTGGAGCAGGGGGTCAGCAGCCTCTGCCCTGTTTGCTTCAGGGAAAAGGAAATATCTGAGGGGAATTGATGGAAGTTATTTAAATGACAACGAAAAGTCATGATCTTTATCAAGTCAGAAACATTAGAGCAGATTTAAAGCTGTTTTGCATTTGCTCTTTTAAAATAATTTCTTAGTAAATGTTGACTTTTATGTGTTGGATTTATTTTGTTCTGTAAAGTCTACTCTCAGGGAGGAGACCTGATAGATAAATGTTCAAACCATTCTGTGATTCAGCAGACATCCATTCAGACGAGCAGGTTTTCTATTTTTTATTAGGGTGGGAATGCTGAAAAGCATCTGTAATTTACAGGACGCCTGGTTTTACTTCCAGTTTGCCTGCCACAGAGATACTCCACCGTTTGTTAGGGTAAAAAATGCCTTTACTGTCCCGTTTTCTCCTTTAGGAGCTGAGTTCATCCCTCTGCCAGGTAAGAAAATAAGAAAATAACAAAATAACAACTACAGAGCTTTTCACAAGTGGCTGTTCCAGCCCGGCTGAAATCACTCTCAGTAACATCTGAGAAATCTGCTTTAGGAGAGATAAACCTGATCCCACTCGATGCTGCAGTGATTTCAGGTGCCCTTCATTCTTTGATGCACTTTAAAATGTTGCAGATCATAAAAATGGTATTGTTTTCAGATTGGTAAAAACCCTTCCTTACTCCAGAATAAATGGAGCATCTCTGGTGGAATCGATTGATCTGGTGTTCAGCAAAGGTACACAATTTAAAAACGAAGCCACTACATCCAAAATAAAAAAAAAAATGAAAAGAAGAAAGGAAAGGAGTGGGGAATCTGTAGTTCTGAAGACTGTAAGCTTTGGAACATAAATTACAATGGAAGTTTATGGAGTCTTTTGGATTAAACCAAAAGCCAACCCCATTAAACCAAATGGAGCATTCCTAATCTGACATGTTGACAAGGACAACCCTGCCTCTTCCAAAAGGGAATGAATCCAGATTGATCTGATCTTCCCAACAGGGGCTGGGCTGGCTCCAAAGGAAGTGATCCAGGCCAAAAGTAAACAAGATGCACATGAAGCAGTTTGTGCCACGAGGAAAACTTCCAGGGAATATGCAGAGGGGAGAAGGAGAGCCAGCAGCATCCCAGCCCAAGATGCTTTTCCTGTCTCCTCGTTTTGTCCTGTTTCTGTTTCTCTGGACAGTGTAAATCAGTGTTTCTTCCCCAGGAGATCCCTGATCCTTCCATGAGTCTCTCACATCAAACACAGCAGTGCTGTTTGTCCCTGAGCTGTGTTATTTACTCTCCCCAGTGATAAATGGGTGATAATGGCCGTATTCTGGTGGAGAGTGACACTTGAAAGAAATATATTAACAGAATGAAATGTGAAAAACAGATTCCTGGTGCCACTTACAGCAGGGAGAGCTCTTGCACAGGGATGGCACAGTGTTTTGCCACAGTGTGAAAATTGTGGTGACACTGCACATAAACTGGAAAAGTGACAATCAGGGATTTTATGTGTGTATTCCCCACAGACATGTTAACTTTAACAGCAGCTTTAGGTACTGCCAAGGAAGAGTTTTATCATATATCTACAAATGTGATTTATATTTTATTATATTATTTATATTTAATTATATTATAGATCTCTGTACACAAGTGGATAGATGTGTGTGCATTTGTGTTAAAACCCCACCAAACCACAACTCCTTGGTCTTCTCCGCTAGAGATTTATTCTGATAAGTTACAAATATCACGACACACAAGGGATTTTTTTTTGTTTGTTTTTTGTAGGTATGATGAAAGGAGCTGGGTTTGGGGATTCCAGCAGATCCAAACCCGAGGCTTGGCCAGATGGAGAGCTCAGCCTGAGAGGTGTGAAACAGCAGAGGATCCTGCAGCAGCTCGGGGTGAGTGACTTTGCTCGTCTGGATGGGACATTTGGGGAGATGCTCGCATTCCAATCCCGTTTCTCCTTCCGAGGGGAAATATTGATGCCAGTGCGGGCACTCGGATCTCCCAGTTCTTGCAGGAGCCGACAGAATCACGGGCAAGTTCCTTTCAGTGTTACTGGGGATGTTTTTGGAGATGTTTTGAAAGCTGTCTTTGAAGTTTTTGGAATGATTCAGAACAGGGATGCAGGCGGGATTTGGGGTGGGTATGGGGCAGTGGAACCTGGGCAGGACCTGCTGGGTTGGGGACAGGCGGATCCGCACCCCAGACTGACAAAGGGAGCATCCTCCCTCCATCCCTGGGCTGGGAGTGACCGACAGGGAGGGGATGTGCTGTGCCACTCTGCACTGTGACACTGTCCCTGTCACCTGTGGCTGTGTTTGTTCTCTTCTGGGGTTGCTCTGCTCTCCTGGCATCACCCCCTGCACCCACCCACCCTGAGAATCCTCCCTGGCCCCGAGCGGAGCTGTGAGTGCACCACATGCCCTAAATGAAGTGCTAATTAAATACTGGTACTTAGCGCAGACAGCGTTTGTTGGAGAGGGCTGTGATGCGCTGCAGATGCGGCGGATCCCGTGGAGAGCGCTCGGGATCTGTTCAAACTCAGTTAAACACAGCGCTGTGCAGGCAGGGGCTCCATTCCACCATGGATTGTGCTCACTGGGCAGTGTTAGAGCAGTTATCAATAGCAGTTATTTATTGTTTTATTACTATGAATTTTTATTATTTGTTATTGAGTGAAGCCAGTGGGTTTCCTTGCTGGAGGAAGGAGCAATGTGGATGTGCTGCCCTGAGATCCTTCCTCAGTGTCCAAAGCCTGCAGGTGACAAGAGTGTGAAAGAGTGCAAAGAGTGTGAAAGCTGCTCCTGTAAAAATTCATGGACCATTTCCTCATTTCTTTCGAGATGGTTCTGCAGCGTTGGGAGTGCTTTTCAGGGTTCTCTGCTCTCTTGGGAGAAAAAGAAGGGAGAAATCCCAAGATGGTGCAGGAATAAGAGAAAAGGGGGAAGAGAGAGCAGATGGTGAGGTGGAGAGCTTCCCTTAGCCCAGTATTGCACACTGAGGATGTGAATTCAATTGCCTGTTGCTATTTATTGTGACCACAGAAAATCCAAAGTGCTTGAGTGTTTAAATAGTTCTCGATGCAGAGATGAGTCATGAGGCAGAGCTGATCTTTCATCTGTGGCCGTGCTGGTGAATGTTTCCCAGCCAGGATCTTATCCCACCTTCTCTGCTTTAATGGCATTGCTGTTCTCAGATCATTTTGTTGTAGAGAAAAGGACAAAATGAATAAAAGGAATGCGTCTGGAGCTGTGTGTTACTACAGACACACACTGCTACTCAATAGTGCAGAGATATTCCAAGTTCTCACTCTCCAGAGAGGATTAATCAAGAGAGGAGAGCGTGACCTCCTCACTGTGCTTTTGTAGGACTTTTCAAGGGGGAGTTTCGCTGCTGTAGGTGAGCAGGTCTCTGAGTCAGGGCTCATTTTGCACATCTTTTGCCAAGAGACAATGTGTCATTCGTGTGACAGGCACTGCAGGCATCCTGCCTGAGAAAGGGAGTGTTTGGGAGTGCAGGGGAGTGTACCCAGCGGTATGAATTTTGCACGTGGAAGTGGATCTAATTTTCAATTTTCAACTTTAATTCTCTTGCAATTTCTGGGTAGGGCGAGCTAGAACAGGCTGGAATTGGTGCTGTAAATAGGATCATTCACATGAGATGCACTCTGGCACCAAATACTCTCTCGTGCCCAGCAGCCCCTCGGCCCTGGAACCGTTTGTGTGGTGCCCTGGTGGTTTTGTCTTCCCCCAAAAGAAGAGTCAAATTTGAGAGAAGACAGATCCTTGTCCCGAGGATGATGCTGGAGCCAGGACCCTCGAACAGAGGCTGCTTTTGGAAGAGGGATGTTGAGGGCTGTTAATGCTGGAGAGGGAACTGACTCATCACATCATCAATTCTGCTCCTCTGCCAGCGCAGCACAAAACCTCTTTTATCATCACACTCTCTCTTTTTCTTCTTCAGTTCCTTTTCAGAGCAGCCTGAAGCTGTTCAGTGCCCAGTGCTGCTGCAGTTTCTGGGTGCTGATCCCACTCTGCCCTGGGCAGGGCTGGGATGGATTCCTTGACCCCTCAGCTGTGAGGATAAGGAGCTTTTCCTGAGTGCTGTGCTCCCTCTCTGAGCTGCTGTGGCTCTGGAGGAGGCTCTGGCTCTGGAATTGCCACGCCAGCTCCACGGGGCCCGGCCGGTACCAGTTTTTTGGGAGTTTTTTGGGAGATTTTCGGGAATGTGCCAGCAACAGGCGGCTGCTGGGAGAGCTGGAAGTGCTGCTCTTCTCCTCACATCTGCCTTTGATTTTCAATCAGAGCTGCTTGGTGAAAAGCCAACTAATCTGCAGTGCTTAGGGAGGTTTTTTTTTTTGTTTATTTTAAAGGGGCTGGTTTGAGCCAATTTCAGTACCACAGAATTAGTTTTTAATACATTTTTTTCCCCCGAATTATAAGTACTTTTGGATATAGAGTATTTCACATGGATCTTACAGGGAAATCATTCTTGTCCATTATTTTTTACAGCAGTATCTGTATGTTAAAGAGGGCCAAGACCTTTCTGTAGCAGAGGCACGGAGAGCACAACAAAAAGGGAAATAAATCCAATGGCCTCGATGGTGCTGGGGAGCTGCTGCCTCCTCTCCATCCTCTGGAGCCAGGGAACCCAAAAAGTTTGACTTCTGTGAGAACCAGAGGAGGAATTGTCACAGGTTTTATATGAAACTTCTGTCATTTAATTTCCATTTGTGCTGTTGTGGCAGATGAGGAGTTGGCTTTGTGCTGGAGATACTTGAAAAGTCACTGTTTAATCAGGGACTTCAAAGGAGCTGGGAAAGGATCCATCTGTGATTCAGCCATCTCAGGCTTGAGGGGACAAGTCTGGTACCAAAAGGATGAAGAACAGAAGGTCTTGGATCACAGGGTTTTGAGGCTTTGATGGCAATTTCTCAGTGAATTGCAGAAACAGGGAGCTCTGGCCCAGGCTGCAGAAGGATTTCTAGGATTGTTCACTGGCCTTTATTTATCCACAGCTTCATTTGATACCTAACACAATTTGGAAATAATCCTTCAGGTGGAGCATACAGTGACTGTTGAAAATTGCTGCACCAATAACCCTGAAAGCAGAGTTTCCTGTGAGCTGGGTGAGCAGAGAGCACATTAATCACACTGACAGAGAAATAACAAAAGGTAAAACCAGCCCAGAGCACAACAGCTGTGCTGTGAACCATTCACAGTCACACCTCCGTGCTTTGTACCTGTGTTTTAATGAGATTTAGTGCAAAGTCAGTGTAAAAATCACCTTTGGTCACCGTGGGTGTGTTACACACTCTGCACCCACAGCCCTGGGCACTCCCTTGGATAAATGTGACCTTTCAGCCTGTAGAATTATACCCCTTAAAAAAATTATTATTATTTTTCTATAGCTGGTGATTTATATTTTCTATTGCTGGTGATGTTTTGGCTAAAGGTGCAGGATTTAATGAGGAAAATCCCTGAGCTCAGCCTTGCTTTGCCAGCAGAGGGGACAAGCAATAGTTTGGGTTTGGTCTGTTCAAGAACTGGTTTAAATAATTCAAAATAATGATTCTGTGCTTGTAGAGCAAAGCCCAGCCTCCAGGAGCCCACAATTCCTTCTGCTGGGTGACAAAAGCTTAAAAAGCCCCTTAATAATGGACAGCCCGAGCTAAAATCCATCAGTCCTTTCTGGTTTGTTGTCTTTTTGCCATCAAAGATTGCAATTGCAGGGACAGGCTCTGCTCTGCCTTACGTGGAAAGTGGAACACAGAAATTTAAATCTCTGCTTGTTTCAGTCTCTGTGGGACATTTTTAGGGAGCTGAGATAGACCAAGCTATCTCCTGTGCTGTGTGTGGTAGCATTAACAATGCAAGATGAGCAATTCTAGCTTTTAAAGGCTCTTAACTCAAATTTAAGGTTTTTAATTGAATTTTTTCCTTCCTCCATGCTCGCCTTTCATAAAATGGGTTTCTTTTTTAAATTTTTTTCCTAAGGCAGGAAGGCAAAGCGCTGCCCTTGTGTTTGGCCCGTTCTGTTTGAACAGAGCGCTGAGTGTTACCCCCAGAGCACAAAGGGGCTCTGTCCAGGGAGAGATGGCTGGGATGGTTCCTGTGGAGGATCTGCATCCCCTGGTGCCCACGGGGCAGATTGGCATCGGGGAGGCTGCAGGGCCATCAATGGGCTGATCCATGGGGTGACAGGGATGGGCTGATCCATGGGGTGCAGGGATGGGCTGATCCATGGGGTGGACTGATCCATGGGCTGATCCATGGGCTGATCCACAGGGCTGATCCGCTGGGCTGATCCATGGGCTGATCCACAGGGTGATCCCATGGGCTGATCCATGGGCTGATCCACAGGGCTGATCCCTGGGCTGATCCGATGGGCTGATCCACAGGGTGATCCTGCAGGGATGGGCTGATCCATGGGCTGATCACAGGGTGATCCCTGGGCTGATCCATGGGCTGATCCACAGGGTGACGGGATGGGCTGATCCATGGGGTGACAGGGATGGGCTGATCCATGGGGTGCAGGGATGGGCTGATTTATGGGGTGCAGGGATGGGCTGGGCATCGAGTGGGTGCCTGGGAGCAGGGATGGGCTGACACTCAGACTGGGTGCCCTTGGGGTGCAGGAATGGCATGGGACACTCAGAGCTGGGTTCCCTTGGGGTGCAGGGATGGGCTGATCCATGGGGTGACAGGGATGGGCTGATCTATGGGGTGCAGAGTGGGCTGATCCATGGGGTGACATCCATGGGCTGATCCATGGGCTGATCAATGGGTGATCTGGGCTGATCCATGGGGTGACAGGGATGGCTGATCTATGGGGTGCCAGAGCTGGGCTGATCCATGGGGTGCAGGGATGGGCTGATCCATGGGGTGCAGGGATGGGCTGATCCATGGGGTGCAGGGATGGGCTGAGAGAGGGGAAGCTCTGCCATCCCAGCTGTGCAGGGGCTGGGGCAGGGTGGGCTGTCACAGGGACAGCTCAGGATGTTTGGGGAAGAATGGGCTGTCACAGGGACAGCTCAGGGCTCCTCAGGGTGTTTGGGGCACTGGAATCCCCTTTGGAAGCTGGGAAGGGATGGGATGGGTGTGGGGAGGCAGTGCAATGGTGGGATATTTAAGAAATGTCAGTAAACTCAGTTAAAGGCAATAACGCTCCTGCTGCACCTGCTCCTGTGAAGCCTCAGGACCTTCACTGGGCCAGGGAGCCACGGGAATGGATTCAGATCCCTCTTGGCTCCTTTTGACCAAGCAGAATGAATGCCAAACACATCAGAGGGGTGCAGGGATGGATGGGGAATGTGCTTTGCAGATTCAGCAACTCTTCCTCTTGAGGGGCTCAGATCCTCCCCTTCCCCTGGGTTTCAGTGAGGGACCAGCAGAGTTCTCAAATTGTCACTCAGGAGCTCTCAAATTGTCACTCAAGAGCTCTCAAATTGTCACCCAGGAGCTCTCAAATTGTCACCCAGAAGCCCAAACCCAGGCCAGGCTTGGTGCAGCTCCAGCAGGAGCATCCTGGGCTGAGCTGGGCTGGGCTGGGCTGGGCTGAGCCGGGCCTTTCCCTGACAATCCCATCTCCTGCCCTGTCCTGTCCTGGTGCTCTGTGTCCCACAGCAATTCCATCTCTTGGCTGTGCTGGAGGCAGAGCAGCTCTGCTTTCCGAGGCGTTGCTCCTCAGTGAGCAGCTCCAGCTGCTGCTCCCCCTCACCCAGGGCACTGACTCATGCTTTTTGCCATCACAATCAGTCTGTTTTCATAAACAAAATTAAGTGTGCTGTGTTTATTCATTAGGGAGATTTGGAGTCTCTCAGCAACCAAGAAATAGATTTTGTGGGATGAGTTCCTCTCCCTATTCCCCGTTTTGTCTTTTAACAGCTGAGTTTAAAAAAAATAAAAACGGTTTGGGGAAACTCCATCCTGATGCTGTCAGAGGGTCATCCTGCCCATGAGCAGCACCTCAGGGAGGGGTGGGCACTGCCAGCAGGGCTTGGGCAGCTCCAGAGGAGGGAAAGGGACATTTCAGATGGCACAGAGATGGATGGGAAAGTGGGGCAGAGAATGGAGCAGGGCAGGGATAGGGGCTGGGCTGCCCCGGATGGCTGTGCCAGGGTGTCCTGGGGATGTTTTGGGCAGCACAGGCAGTGACAGGGGACAGGTCCTGAGCAAACCAAGGCTGGCACAGTGAGCATTGGCTGATCCCACACCCCACCCTGGCCTGAATTCCACTGCACCCAAAATCCTGGGCAGAGCTCAGCTCTCATGGTAGTCAGGCAGCTGATAGACTGAAAAGCTCACAAAAACACATCATCCTCTTACTGTTTGTGTGTGTGAGTAACAGATAAAGGTTCTGTTTTAGGGACAGCCTCCATGGCCTCCTGGTTTGGCTGTAATTGCCAAATTGTGGTCAGTGAACCCCGAGTGCTGCAGCCACCTCTGCTTGTGTCCAGGGCAGCTCCTGCTGCCTTTCCTTCCTCCCTTTGCCAGATTTTCAAGGGAAATAATCTCTGAAAACTGCCAGGGGGAGTAATTCTGCTGTGCAGGTTCACTCTTTGGGTCAGCAGGAGCTCAGATTCTCTGCTGTGCCTTTGCCTTCCCTAAAAACAACGAATTCAACCCCAAGCTCAGATTCTCTGCTGTGCCTTTGCCTTCCCTAAAAACAACGAATTCAACCCCAAGCTCAGATTTTCTGCTGGGCCTTTGCCTTCCCTAAACACAGCAAATTCCAGCCCCTGCACCCTGAGCTCGCTGAGCTGATGATTTCAGATTCACAGACAGTCCAAGCAAGGCTCAGGCACAGGGAACTCGAGGATGATGTTGGGTGGGAGCTTCTCTTCCTTCTGAAGCTCTCTTGGAGCAGCCCAGCTGAGCGTGGCCACCTGAGCGAGCCAGTGATGATGGATTTAGAAAAAAAATCTGCTCTGAAGCTGAAAGGCAGCTTCTTAAATGGACTAAATGACATTTGTATTTCAAAAAAAGAAAAGGGAGCTGTAAATCGCGTATTTACACAGCGGAGCACGCGAGTGCTCATACGAGACCCAGATGTTCATTAGAAACACGGATTTTTCTTCTTTGCTGCTACCCTGAAAACTGGGAAAAAAGTCAGCTATGCTGAAGGGTTATGACAGAGTGAGTTAAGGCTACAAAATCCAGGAAATTTCCCGTTAAGACCAAAAACCTGGGGTACTGTTGTAGTCCTTTAATTCGGCCCCAAGACACGAATGAAAGCCAGAGGATCAGCCCAGGTGCTCAGCTTCTCAGTCCTCAGCTGTGGAACTTCCAGGTTCAATTATTTTTATGTTCCTTTTGCTGAATAAAGCTAAAATGCTGCGTGCCATATATTTGCTCATCATAAAAGGTTCTCTCCCAGGCAGGAAGAGCTCCTTTGCTGGCAAAGCCTGGCTGGTTGATGAGGCTCCCAGCCTTTGTGCAGGGTTGGAGTTAAGAACTTCCACATGGTTCCACTCTTTTGTGAATAAGCAAAGCAAAGCACTGGCTCCATGTCCAACAAATGCATGGAATATGGTTTGAATTCTCTGGTTTGAAATACGAAGGATAATGTTGGTTTTGTTAAGGTAAATGTCTTTAATTGACTGCTGGGTAAACTCGACTCTCACTGGGCCATAATGGGCTCTGGGCATCCCTCCAGCACAGCAGTACCAAAATGTGTCTTTTAGTGACTCCAGGACAGAAATGCAAAATTAAAATTTAGATGAAAACAAGTGAGATGGAGTCCATCCCCAGTCTTTATAAAAGGACACTCACATAGCTGGAAATCATTGCTTTATTAAGATCAAAGCTCTGCAGTACCTGTTAATGTGGATTGTTTGGGGCTTTTTATTGGGATGGTGGGAATAGAAAAAAGGGCAAACAGACAGAGAAAATGAAGAAATCTCTGTGTGTCTGTCTCATCTACAGGACCTGAATGTGATCCTGATGCAAAGGGAGCTGAGGAGCTCATTGATGCTGGAATGCTCCACACTCTGCAATCCTCTGCACATCCATTGCTGGGAATTCAGGAGGGGACAATGACGAGGAGACAAGTGGGTGACAGCCCAAAGGTATTTATGAACAGACCAAACACTCTTGCAGCAGATGATGCCCTTTCATTTATTGCTAATCTACCAAATACAGGCAATATATAAAAATACTTTACAGATAGCAAAAACTCATTACATTGGAGGTTAACAACGTTGTTGTAGGAATGTGAATGATATAAACCCCTTTCCAATTGTGAGTCAGGGTTCTGAACAATTTGATTCAAATGACATCTGTTAGGAGGATGTGAGTGACAATGTTTGTTAAAATATGGCTTTACCTGAACACCCAGGGCAGGGAGGGCTGGATTTGGGGGGAATCATTTCACAATTGCACAAACACTCAGACAAAAATGTGAGTCCCAGGCAGGCCCCACTGTTCAGACTGTGCCCAGGTGTCACCACCACACTAAAACAGGTTCAATCCTGCAATAACTGCAGCACAGCTGGGCATTTCTGGCTTTTAAAAACATTTTTCATTTCTGAGACTCAGTCCTTTTGGAGCTTTCTACCCAATGTTGCTATTTTATGAGTTACAGAAGGAAGCTCAGCCCCCCACCTTCTCCCCAGGTTTGCAGTCGAGATCATCTTTTACAGCATCAGCACCTTCAGGTGAAGTTTATTGCAATGTGCAGGCACTAATTGATATTTTTGTACCCCTGGAACAATAGAAATGGCTAAAAAAACCTCAAACAGAGCAGAATGGGTTGGATACTGGCTGGTGGGTAAAGAAGTTGGTATCAGCTGTCAGCCCTGCAGTTATTACAGAAACAGATGCCAATCTTATGTCAAACATTCCAAAAGGTGGATTATTCTTTGTGAATTCATTCATTCATTGAGATGAATCAAGAATTACAGCCTTCCACGTGTGATGGCAGTGTTGCCTCACAGGTAAGAAACCACTGCAATGTAAATGATGAGGAAAAGAGCTGATTTCTGGAGAATTTTACAGTTCACCCCATCGAGACCCAGCAGTGGCATCTCTTCCTATTGCACAGGAATATGGAACATAAATAACAAACACTCAGAATCGCAGCGAAACTGGAACATTACATGATTTAAAGTGGTGCAAAAATTATGAGGATCTGAATCAGTTTAAGATTTGAAATCGAGACAGTCATTTTCTTGAGTCCCATCTGGCAGATAATTGTTCCTTATTAAGTAGCAATTTGGAAAGAAATGCAGGGGAAGAAGTCAGATTGAAATATTTAGAAACATATTTCTCAAGCGTTTAAAGCTGTCTTTGAAGTCTTTGGGAAATTTATCAAATACATCTTCTTTTTAGGACAACAACAATTCAACAACAATTGCATAGAAAAGTAAGGCAATCAGAAATCAAAAATTGATCCTTTATAAATACAAACCTTAATCCAAAAGTTGTTGCATATTTGGTCAGACAAAAAAAAGCACAGTGACTGTTTTTTTGTAAAGGTATGGATTACAAAATACACTTTAAAAACATGCTAGCTACTTTGAGAACTGGTTTAGATATGTTAAGAAGCAGCAGCTCTTTATACAATGGAGAATAACATAGTGCTGGTTTTGGAAACAGTCTACATTCAGGAAATGCTGTGCTCCTGCAGGGAGAAGGGAGGGTTACATATTTACATGGATACAAATAAAGCAAGTGCAAAACCCACCACTCTCCTACATTCTTTCTACCAATAAAAACAACATACATGAGACACTTTCACTCCATTGCTGTTGCTCAGATCTCACATTTTTGCTCATTCTCATGGAGAAAAACAAATCCAGGACTTTGTATTTCATTGCAAGTATCTTCACAAGCAATTCCCCTCCTGGCAAACTCGACTTCCAACACTCATAACTGACAAAAAAAAAATCTTCCTGATATCTGCCCACTCCCATTCCACTCTCAGACTGTTTACATATCATGAATGATGATTTTTATTCTACGTATATTTGATGCAGAAGTTTATAGAAGCTCATCCTGTATTCGCAGCCAAAGCTCGGATGGAAAATGGAAGTAAAAAAAAAAATACACACACACACCACGAAAAAAAAAGAGATGAACTTTTGAGTTCCAATGAGCCCCATGAACTTCACATGGTGCAACTTTGATGGAAAATGCATTAGAGTTGTTCACCCTGCAGACAAGATATTTGTAGGCCTTTGGTACAATGGCAGGAAGGCACTGTGGTGAAACATTCAGATAACTGAGGAAAGACAGAATTTCCTCATGTGCAAATATGGCTATCTTCCAGATAAAGTGAGAACAAATTGCTCACAAAATGCTATTAACTCTTCCAAGGTTAAGCTTGTGCTTCTACAAAGTTGTATTAAGTAACAAAAATATTAATACTGCTCAGCAAGAACAGGAAATAATTTAGTACTGTATACTGTGAAATTCTTCAGCCTAGCTATATCATTTTAATCTATCTGTTTTCTCTTTAAAGAGACAAAAAAAAAGGAAATAGTGAATGCACAACTATGGCTGAGGATGCTCCTTTTCTCCGGAAATAAATAGAAAGTTGGTTGAAGCTGAATTGTTTAATGAGTGCTGCAGGAAAAGCAGACAGGGCAGTGCAGGCTGAGCTGCTGGAGCTGGGATTTCAAACCCTCAGATGCTGTGGGCACAATCCACAGCAGGGACCCAGCTCTGGAAGGGAAAACCACGGATAAATCACACCCAGAGAGAGCCTGGGCTGGCAGGGACCTGCAGCACCACCAGTGCCACCCCTGCCACGGCCCAGGCTGCTCCTGGCATGGTTTTTATCCCAATTTCTGATTTAAAGCTGCTCTCTGTGGGTTTGAAGCCATTCCCCTCCTCGCCCTGTCACTACCAGCCCCTGTAAATAGCCCCTCTCTCTATGGGTGTATGATATAAATTACATGTATATGTACACGGACAGATTAATACCTATGCATTAAAAATGAGGAAGGAATACAGTTAAGGCAAGCATGACTAGAGCACCTGTAGCATGTAAGAAAAAACAAAAAAAAAACCCCAAAAAACCAAAAAATCCACCAAAAAAATCAGCCCCAAAAACCTCAAAAACCCCAAAACAAACAAAAAAATAAAACCCAAAACAAAAAAATAAAACCCCAACGAAACCAAAACCCAACTTTCTCTCCCTCTTTATAGCAAAGTGCCTGAAGAACACATAAGCCCTGTGAAAATGTTGTGTATTTTGGATCAGAGCAGGGCAATGTGGAGATCCCAAAATGAGCAGCAGAATGAGGCACCCCAGGAGTTTGGGGTGTTGGGATACAGGGGCTCATTGTGGGATGGAAGATTTGGATTTCCCAAAGCACAGAAAGAAGCCAGGGTGTGCCATTAATGCCAGGCTGGGTCCTGCAGGGCTCTGCTCTGGTTCTGCATCTGAGCTGGGCTCAATCTGGAGTTTAGAGCAGCTCTTGTGAAATTCAGGTTTCTGTTTAAAAGCCAATTGTAGCTGAGAGCCAGGTCAGGTGTTCTGAAGAACCCAATGCTTCTGGCTCCCACTCTAAACCCCAAGACCCTGCAGAGTTTAGGCACCAATTTTTAGTAGCAGAAAATATATTCTTGATTTCTGTTGGACCAAGCACACGCCCTGCATGGATTGTGCAAAATCTTTCTCGAGACATTGGGGAACCAATTTTGGGGCTGCTCTGCTGTATTCCCATCACCTCATTCCTGCTGGGGACACGCTGCTATTCTGCAAAGTTCACTGGGACACAACTGAAAACTGAATTAGTTTGTGCTTTCCAGCACTCCTGAAAATACCAGCATTCCTTACCTATAAACCAGGAGAGATTACTGTGCAATTCCTAAAATATTCCGGTTATCTGCACACTGATTCCCCCCTCAGGGATTCCTTTAATGGCACTGGGGAGGTGCAGATTCTCCTGAATGTTCTGATTTGTGCAGCTGCAGGTGGCAGTGGTTACCTGGAATGTGCTAAGCAGGAATCAGGACAGGATATTCTAGCACATGAAGCAAAACAGAACAAAATACTGACTTCCCATGGAAATTTTACCTTTCCAGGAATTGCTGGCAGCTTTGCAAAGCTAAAGAGGCAAGGTGAATATAAATAAGTGTATATTTTCTCTGGAATGTATGGCTTCTGTAAGATGCAATGATTTTCCTCTGCAGCTTGGGTGAGTAAATGTTCCAGCTGCTAAATGAGACAAGTTATGAGCCAATAGCAGGGTCTACATGAAAAGAAACAGCAACAATTTGTTGGAGAGAAAATATCTAAGATGTGTTCATACACTGCCTAAATATAAACAAGGATCAATCAGAAAATCTTCGGGTTTACTGTGGCTGCTATATATTAATCTCTGTTTTACCTGGGTTTATTTTACCTTGGGACAGGTGCTGCAGCTGTGAATTGCTCTTTTCACTGCCTGTTTAAGAGAATCCCTCTCCTTCAAACTCCTATCCAGTCTGACGAGAAAAATGAAAAGATCTCCTGGATTCTGCTGACATCTCCTGTTTGAAACACCAATCAGTGCTCACAGAAAACTGCCTTTTGATCCCAGACTGGATGAAGGCCGAGCGAGCTTGGGCTGCCTCCGTTTCCTACAATAATAAAATTTCTCAGGAGGGCTTTGAAAGCTGGAGGGCAAATCACTGTTAGTGACGTGCAGAAGGTTTATATTTCATGAATATATTACTCTGTGTTCCCCTTTGCCAGCCCAGTGTCCAGCCCAGGCTCAGGGCCCTGCTCAGGACAGTTCCCATCTGGATGGATGGATGGATGGATGGACAGATGCTCTGCAGCAGGCTTGAAGTGTTTCCTCAGACAGATGCCGTGTTCCAGGAGAACAATGTGATCTCTGGATGAAAGGAAGGGTGTCCTCGTGCTGTTTACAGAGAGAGGTGGCGAGTTGCTTAGTCAAGGCTGTCACTTGGTGCCAATTCATTGTTCCTCGCACCGAGCCGGTGCCTGGAGATGAACTGCGAAGGAAGCCGGAGGTTGCAGGGGCACTGGAAGGATCTAAGAGGTCACTCATGGAAGGATTTGGTAAAAGCTGTCTCACAAATCTCTTCTTCTATGTCTGACTTCTGGCAGGGAGTCCAGAAAATTCCTTCCTGATAATTTCGTTAACTGGGAAATAAAAGAAAGAGGAGGAAACATTAAAGCGCTTTCGACATCACGACGAGTAAAAAGTAAAAGCAATCCTTGGGCAGTCGAGCTGAAAACATCCCCTCTGCATTCACAACCATTTTATTAACACCTAAACGGTCCTGTTTGCCCAGACCACCCATTTTTGGGAAGGCAAGGGGAAGCAGTGGAGGGGTTTCACTGTGCTCCATAAAGCTTCCATAAAGCACAGGGACACTGCCACAGCCCCCCCACACAAACCCCTCTGACACAGACACCACCCTCACCCAGCAATAAAGGAACAGCTCCAGACACCTGAGCATGCTGACATTTTCACTAGGCTGAAAGAAGAATATTTTGAAGAGAAAAAAGCCAGGTTTGGAAGAAATAGAGTGGACAGTGATGAAAACAGACACTGCAATTCAGGTGGAAAAGTGTTGGCTGCTTTGCTTTTGGGTGGTTTATGTTTGGCTATTTTTAATCTCACTCTAGACTCTACCTGCTTCACATTTTTATCATCATTTTAGACTGTAGCACAGACAACTTCCATGCAGCACCAGGACACTGGGACAGGTTTGGTACTAAAGCTCAAGGGAAGACACTGAAGAATTTCACTGTTTAAAAAGTCACACCAATCTCACACGTTATGTACAACAGCCAATGTCTCCTGACAAATTTCCACACTCACTTGCCTGAAGCTCCCTTTGGCAATCCCCTGACAATTCTCTCTAGAATTTAAGTGCAGAAATCTCAGCACTTTGATTAGGAGAGACCTCAACCATGAGCATTTTGGTGCAGAACTCCAGAACTGCCTTTTCTGGGCCTCCATTTCACCTGCAGTACCCTGGTGCTGTATTCTCATGGTGTGGAAACTTTAATTACTTTGACAAATTGGCCTTAAAACCAGAAAACCAAATTTTGTAGGATTCAGAGCCCAGATCTGAATGATTTCTCCCTGTTGATATTGAAGGGCTGTAACAAGGATTAACTCAAACCAAAGCAGACCCTTACCAGGAGTGATTAATCCTCAGGTTTGCAGCAGTAAGACTCCTCTATATTTAGACCCATTTCTAATAAATGTTTATAGAAAACATGAATTAACATAGTATTAAAATAATATTTCACCCTGTCTAAAAAAAACCTGGTGCCCAAGCTCCGGCAAGTCTCTGGGAAGGGGAACACGTTTCAGTTTTTAAGAGTTGTGGCTCACGGGTTGGATCTCCCTCTTCTCTGGGATTTCTCTCCTCCATGCTGCGATTTGTCTCTGAGAAAGTAAAATCTGTGTTTTTCTAAAGCTGGGGGGCTGTACTCCAGGAAATCCATGCTCAAAAATCCCTCCATGAGCAGCTCGGGGTTCTGCTCTTTCTAATTCCAGATTGGAACCAGTCTGGAGCGTTTTGGAGATGATCTGGGCACAAAAAGCAGAACTCCCCTGCTGCCCTCCCCTCTCTGCCCCTGACAGCTCTGTTTTTGGGGGAACAGTGCAAACCAAGCCCAGGGTGGGTGCTCAGAGGTGCAGCTCTGCAGTGCAGGGGAGCAGCCAGAGGATGGGGAGGTTGGTCCATTCTGACACCACAAAACCTCCTCCTGCTCACTCACAGCTTCCTGTTTGCTCTACCCAGGAAATGACAGGAGCAGCTCTTCAATGGAAATTTTTCACAGCCTCAGCTAAAAATAGCAGTGAGGTAAAAGAAGTGGGCACCCACTCTTACAGGGTCATTTCCTTTCGAAAAACAGGCGGGCTCAGGCTGCAGGAGATTTATTTATCGGCACGGTATGGGGCTGCCAGCGCACCAAAAACACCATGGATGAGCTTCCTTTTATCTAACACCATGGTGGAAATGTCAGGGGCAGCAGTCCCCTCACCTAGGAAGGGTTAAAGAGTGAGTGGAAGGTGAGCAGATCATTCAGTGGAGCTCTGAAATGCTCTGAGGGCTCTGGACGGGGCTGTGGTGAAGGGCTGACTCAGCCTAAAAACTTCACTTTCCCTCTCCTGTGGGGTCAGAATGCTCCTGTGGGGTCAGAATGCTCCTGTGGGGTCAGAATGCTCCTGTGGGCTGAACTTCCAGGAGCTGCAGGAACACCCACAGCATTAACCCACACATGGGCACAAGAGCTCCCCGCAAGCTCTTCCACAGAAAAATTGGGATTTTTGGAAGGACCTGAATGACAAGGGCTCCCTGCTAGCAGCTGGCCTGGATGTCCTGCAGTCACTGGGAATTTCTCCTGAATCCAGGCAGTGGTGGCACTGTCAGGGGCAGTTTAAGCTGGGCATTGCTGGCCTGGGAGCTCTAAGGGAAGGTGATGGGTCCCAGCAGCAAAATCCACAAGCACAGTCCCCAAACCCGATAAATGTGTCAATAAACAGCAAAGGATCACAAGGCAGGATCTCTAACTTAGCCTGGAATCACCTCCAGCCCAAGCCCAGTGAATTCACACATCTTCAGGGATCTGTTCCATCTGGGAGGGGGGACCCAGACCAGGTGTAAAACCAGAGATTTGGACTGAATCTGCTTTCAACAGAAGCTTGAACAAAATCAGCAACTGAGCCCTGTCCAAACCCCAGAGGAAGGCAGGGCATGTGCTGAAGCTCTTCTGAACCCCCAGACACCTTTTTGGTAGCGTGGTTAAAATATATCTCAATATCAGTTCTCATTATTTGCTCACTTCTGGCTAGAGGAAATGGAGATGATGTGATTAATAAATAAAAGATCATTATTGAAGGTGCCTGGCACTGGCTGCTCCGGAGCACGCTGCTATTGATCCATTTAATGAGGGAGAGCTGATGGGCCACGAGCACAAATGCAACGAGAATGAAGATTAAATAATAAAAAAGGACATTGAAATCACAGCTGCCATCAGCCATGGAAGTGACAATCCTGTTCCTGGGGATCACCAGGAGGAGAACCAGAGGCTGCTGGAATTAGGGGGACTCTGTGTCCCCACGAGGGGCAGGGACAGACCAGGCTCCCAGCTGGAAACATGGACTGTGCTCCCATGGGTGACACTGGGCTGTGTCCAGGGTCACAGAGTCACCCTGAAGGTGTCACCATCCCAGCCCTGGACACAGAGTCACCCTGAGGGTGTCACCATCCCAGCCCTGAGAGTCACCCTGAAGGTGTCACCATCCCAGCTCTGGTCACAGAGTCACCCTGAGGGTGTCACCATCCCAGTCCTGGACACAGAGTCACCCTGAGGGTGTCACCATCCCAGCTCTGGTCACAGAGTCACCCTGAGGGTGTCACCATCCCAGCTCTGGACACAGAGTCACCCTGAGGGTGTCACCATCCCAGCTCTGGTCACAGAGTCACCCTGAGGGTGTCACCATCCAGCCCTGGACGAGTCACCCTGAGGTGTCACCATCCCAGCTCTGGCACAGAGTCACCCTGAGGGTGTCACCATCCACCTGGTCACAGAGTCACCCTGAGGGTGTCACCATCCAGCCTGGACAGAGTCACCCTGAGGGTGTCACCATCCCAGTCCTGGTCACAGAGTCACCCTGAGGGTGTCACCATCCCAGCCTGACGAGTCACCCTGAGGGTGTCACCATCCCAGCTCTGGAGTCACCCTGAGGGTGTCACCATCCCAGCTCTGAGAGTCACCCTGAGGGTGTCACCATCCCAGTCCTGAGAGTCACCCTGAGGGTGTCACCATCCCAGCCTGAGAGTCACCCTGAGGGTGTCACCATCCAGTCCTGAGAGTCACCCTGAGGGTGTCACCATCCCAGCCCTGAGAGTCACCCTGAGGGTGTCACCATCCCAGCTCTGGAGTCACCCTGAGGGTGTCACCATCCCAGCTCTGGACACAGAGTCACCCTGAGGGTGTCACCATCCCAGTCCTGCACTCAGAGTCACAACATCCCCACCATGCTCTGATATAATGGGGTACCCCACAGCCCCTCTGGGGATCCCACAGAGCAAATCCTACAAATTGCAGTGTCCCCTGTCCCCTCCAGCATGCACACATCCCCTGGGCAGGAACATCCAGGATGGGATGATGATGCTCACACCCAGCATGCACAGCCCCCCTCTCCTTCCCAGACCAGCTCTGTGCTACACAAGTGGGGAAGAACAAAAAAAAAGTGGAAAAGAACGAAAAAAAAATTAAATTAAGTATTTTATACCCTCTAAGCCAAATAAAAAGGGGAATGACTTTTTAATTGAAAAAAAAATAAATAAATAAAGGTTAAGAGAAACACACAGCTGGAGAAAAGGCAAAAAAATACCAATTACCTTTCTTTTTGATTGCTTGGATCAAAGATCACAGTCATTCTTTTTCATATAATGTTTTGTATCCAGCTAAGGTGTGTATCTATCAGCTCTGAAAAAGATTTGCAAAACCATTTTTGAGAAAAAAGGTAACCTTTGACCTATGTTGCATGGCCAAGTGTTACAGTTTTCAGCTGCCCTCTCATTTTTGTGGGTTAATTTATTAAAAGGACATTTCAGCACACACAATACATAAGGCAGAACTCAACCACGGACCTTTCTGTTTGCTCAGATCCAGCACCAGATTTTTTTTCCCTCTTTTCTCAACTGATACTATCCAAAAATGAATATTCAAATCTTACACTCCTCAATTAATGGCAAAACATGTGAAATGCTGATAATTTGATCTGAGACTCCAGAGGCACAGGAGGTCCCTGCAACTTGTGAGTCAGGTCAAAGACTTTCAGTGCCTTCTGCAAAATCCCCCTCTGTCATCACCTCAGTGTCCAGCAAGATCCAAAATCAGTCCCTTTTCACTGAGAGATGCAACCACAGTGCCTGTGAAAATCAGACTTTGCCTTACTTGTACAGAACAGGAAAGATCTGGGTAAAGAAATTATGAATGCTACAGTCTGCTTCAAACACAAATAACGTGAATTTTTTTCCTCAAGAAAAGGCAAAATTTAAAACGTTCTGCCCCTTTTTTTTTTTTTAATTTTCTAATATTTTAAGATTGCTTTTGAATCCACCCTGAAAGCATTTGACATTCCTGCAAAGCCATGTGGAAATGAAAAAAATTTATATATATAATTGCAATATTAAGGAGCAAAAAGTGCTTGTTAAAAAGCTGAGTTTTGAGTGCAAGATTCAGAAATGTCTTTGCTGCTGGGTTGCAGTGACTATATATAGCAAAGAAGTATTTTACTTGGCTCCCAAGGATTGTGCAGCCACGTATCATGCCCTGGCACCTCCCACTCAGTACACAGCCTATTTTATATTCTGCACGCTGGAAAATCAGCTTTGGCACAGGGGAGCACAGCAACTCATTGACTAGGAAATACCAGTTTGGGTGCATCAGGCAAAGGAGCCCAAACCTAACAAAATGGGCTGGAATCGACAGCAATTAAAGGCTTTTAAAGGAAAATGGGGATATGGAACTGCTGCGAACGTGCTCAGCTAAAAAGTTTCAATTCCACATCAAACCCAGGGGTTCCTCCTTCCCAAAATCACACCAAGAGATGCACCCTGCAACTGCTCTCCTTGTCCTGCCTGTAACCCTGGAGTCTGGGTGAACTGGGAGCCTCCCAGCACCCTCCAGCCCAGCAGCAATCAGATCATCTCCACTCATTAAGAAAACTCTTGGAAGAAGTTGCTGAGCCCAAAGAGGGAATTCAAGTCCCAAGATACATTTTTGCTGTAATAATATCAATAGACTCAAACCCCATTGGAATCTCTCCAGGAATTTAGCAACATAATACAGACATCTGATGGAAAACAGAATTGAAATAAAATGCATATTTCTGGCTAAAGCCCATCCCAACTGAAATCAATATCTGAACTGCTCTGGATTTACAAAGTCTGGATTTCACTCATGACATTTAAATATCCCTCCCTTTTGTTTCAGTGAAGTTCCAGATTGAGGTGCAAAAATCAAACAATTGCTATGTGTGGTACTGTCCTACCCCAGCCATAGAACAGGAAGCTGGGTGTGCCTGTAACAAAAAAAGCAGAAAATAAAGATAGCATTTCTGCTCAAAAAGAATCCAGTGCCCTAAACACACTGTAGATCAAAACTAGCAGGAAGGAAGTACTCAGAACACAAATCTGTCTGTGACACCATCTCAGAAATGCTCAGGATTCTCTCAGCACTTTCATTACTGTCAGTGTACTTCCAGAAAACATCATCAAAAACAACTGCCTCAACACTGGCAGGAAAAAGCACAACCTAGAGGGGAATGAAGGGGCTCCAGGGCTTGGAGCTGTCATCATCCTGCCTATGGCCTGGCCAGAGCACCCCTGAAGGACCAGAGCTGTTCCAGATCTGCTTCGGGCTGAAAAACGCACAAAGTCTGTGAGGTCACACGCATGGAACTCCAATAATCTGTGTTTAGCTAACAGAAAACAGCCTGAGAGGAGATGACCTGCACAGAACGAGCTACACCCTGCTGTAAATCCACTGAGCTACGTGTGGGGATGCAGCAGAGAGCAAACTGAGATCCTCAGAGCCCCTACAGAGGGGTTTAGAGCCCTCAGGTGGGATTTGAGATCCTCCAGGACTCAATGATCACGAGGAGAATGACAGCACAAAGGACATGTCCTCCTGCAGAAACAGCTGCCCTGAGGTGAGCTGAAGGCAAGAATTCAAGGCCGAGGGGTGCCATTTGTGGTGCTTTCAGCCATTTAATCCATTGACCCCCTCAGTTTCTGTGGCCCCTTCTCCTCAGCAGGTGGGATATCTTCAGGACACACACAGCAGCAATTTCTGCTCCAGAGGATGATCTCCTGTTTGCTGGGTGGGTTTCAGGGTTCAGTCATCTCTTTTTCCATCAGAAGGTTCTGAGATGGGTACAAACCCTGCCTACACATCAGCTGGGGGAAGAAAGGGCACCTTCAGGGAGAATTCCATGTCCTGTTCCTCCTGCCCCACCAGGCTTTACCCAACCCCCTTGTGCAGGCTCAGAGCTCTGAGCTGAGCTCAGGATTGTGTCTCATACTTGGGAGAGCACACAGCACACCGGGCTCATTCTGTTTGTCCAAAGCTCATTCTCTGCACCCCTTTGTGCCCAGTGCAGAGCACTGCAGGCACTGAAAGCAAAGCCAGGGGTGGTGCTCAGGGTGGCAGCTGCCCACCCCCTCCCCACGTTACCTAACCCAGGACTGCCTCTGAGTATCAGCTCTGCCAGACCTGCACCAACATGAAACAAATCCTGTATTACTGATTGCTCAGATGGTGAAAAATATCCTGTGCTTCATCAGATAAACCTGAAAGCCTGTTCAGCCACCACACAGGGACTGCAGCGAGCTGAGCTGGCTCCGTGCAGCTCCTGCACCAGTATCAGCAGCTGCTTTGGGAACAGTACCTTGAAAGTGGAAAACTAGATCAGCCTGGGTGTGAGGAGGAACTCCAGGCCACCGTGGATTTGGTTTGTAGTAGCTTTCCATAACAAAGTCTTTTTTTAACTGCCTTGCTTTCTGCTCACATATATTTAGATATGACTTTCATTCTGCAGCTCTCTGATGCCAGAGAGTTTTGGCCGCGACTGCAAGGGAAGGGACACGTGTTTGAGTCATGGAGTTGGCTCTCTCTAGTTGATAGTTAGTGAGTTACTGAGAAAAGATGGAGTTTGTATTTAGTTTTAGTTTACATGCAACAAGACCAAGTAAAATATTCCAAGTAGAATGAGCACATAATAAATAAATACACAAAACCTTATACCAGAAGGGGATGGTGTTCATTTTATAAACCACATTACTTGGCTAAAGCAATACAGAAATATTAGGCTGATGGACTGAAGCTTAAGAAACACAAGGCAAGAGTCTCCTTTTGTGACTGCTGACTCTTGATTTAACCCTGCTGCTGCTGCAAAGCACAGCACGAGGGTGAACTGTGCTCCTGTCTGGTTTATTTGACATAGTTTGGGCCTTATGAGTTAGACCCAGGACTGCTGAGAAAAGCAATGCCATTCAGGATTCAGACATATTCCTTTTAGATCAAAACAGCAAAGCCAAGACAGGTTGGTGATGATTTTCCCTGCAGCAGCACCTGATGGTTTAAAAGCTGATGGAATCGGTATTGGATGCCACAACCCCTCCAAACAGCAACTGCAGGGAAAGCACACGGGCACTATTTATACACATGGCACTAGGCAGTTTCATCATCCTCTTAGACTCAACCTATTTACTGGGGCAGGATGAGTCAGTCAGCAAAGTGATTCACACACACACAGAGAAAAGAGAATGGATGCAAAAAATGCCACTTCTTACAGGAAATAACTGGGGGGTAGGACAGAAGAACAGTTACAGGATTAGCTGAAAATACAAGATAGACACTGCTGCTGCTTTTTTATTTCTGTCACAAAGGGACAACCAGAACAAATATTTAATTGAGGGGAAACAAACCATTTAACAAATATTTAATTAAGGGAAAACAAACCATGTTAGCCTTCCCTTTAGGCAGTTTTGCAGGGGATGAACAGTCAATAATGGAATCTGTTTCCCTCCCTTGAGCACCAGTGCTTATGTCTATTAATCCATAGAACTATTCACTGGCTCTCATTCTCTGGCATCTTATCTCATGCTGTGTCCCCTCTGAAGGGACTCCTGCAGAACCCTGCCACCCCACAAGCCAGGTTTCCCTCCTGAGCTTCACTATATCAACAGTTCTTCCAGCTGAATCCCAAATCCCTAATTTTTATCCACAACTCCAAATCCATGCTCAGTTCCTCAGGGACCTGGACAAAATAATCCTTCCTCACAGAACAGCCAGGTAAACACAAACCACCACTAAAAGCAGCCTGATCGTGTCATTGGCCTTCACATCTTTCCCCTCCTGAGCAAGAATGGCAACAATGCTGGGTGATTAATAACCCCTCATCATCATAATTACCAGGCAGGTAATAAGAAAGAAGAAAGAAATATAAAAGAAAGAAGAAGTGATAGGACCCTGGCAGGGGCAGGATGGCTCTGGGGGATGCTGTGGGGGGAAAAAGGGAGGCAGAATCCTCTCTAGAGAATCCCTAATTCCTGTAGATGATAAGCACATTGTACTTAAAATTAAACAAAGTAGCAAAGAAAATATATAGAGTGGGCTGCTTGTAAGGTCACCAAGCCAGAAAGAAGGGACTGCTTTAATTTCCCTTTTACCTGGAAAGAAAAACAACAAAACAACCCCACCACCTCTTCTAAGGGCTGGAAAAACCCTGTCTGAGAGGGGAGATGGTTGCAAACACCTCTTGAACTGGTGCTGTTTTCCATCCCCCAGCAGAGGCCGGGTGAGGAGCGGGAGCACGGGAAGTTGGCTGTGCTGTCCAGAGCATGAAAACACTACTGCTGTTTATAGAGGGAAACCCAATTCGTCAGCCCAAATGAATTCCTGGGCTAATCCGTGCAGGCTTCATGTTTTCCACCAGCCCCAGCCACTGTAAAAGACTATCTTTAGGAGGCACAGTGTGTTTGGAAAGGAGCAGCTGGAAAGAGGGGACGTTTATGCCAGCTTGGAAGGCGTTCTGTATGGAAAAAGAGGAATGCTCTCTTGGGTCTCCCCACAAAATTAAAGCATCTTCATCCAGAGCAGAAGGATGCCAAGCACAACAAACAAAAGCGGCTTTCCCCAACTCTCCTGGGCAGCCTCGTGCAGGGCTCACAATGGTTTCCATAGAATTTGTTTTGCTATCATAACAAATTCGATCTGTCCGGCCGTGATGGCCACGCTCTTTTCGAAAGACAAGAAAATGAATTTCCTCACTCACTGCTCTGCCAGAGCATTTTTGCCTCGGTGCCACAGACAGGGAGTCCCCGGGTAAGTGTGTCCTGAGGACAGAGCTCCCTGCTCGGTGGCACTGGGTCCCCTGTGCTGTGCTGGGGACACTGCCCGTGCCCACCCTGCACCCCCAGCTCTGATCCTGCCAGGCTGAGCCTGGGCACTGTGTCCACATGGGCACCAAGAGCCAGGTACCACCCTGTGCTCCTCTGGGAGGAGGGGAACGGCTCCTTCCATCCCCAGAGTGCTCCAATTGGGGACACCCTGCAACCTGGTGGCATTTGGGGTCAGAGTATTCCAAGGGTGCCCTGGAATGGTCCAGGGGAGAGGCTCCCTGCAGCCCCTGCAGGGACACAAAGCTCTGCTGAAAGCAGGGATGTGGTTGTGTTAAAAGCAGAGATGTGATTGTGCATGACACAAACAGTTGCAGCAGCGTTCAGTGCTGCATCTAAACCAAGGCTGCTATCAGAACAGCCTGACACTCTGGGAAGTCAAAATCTTGAGCTAAACTTTGCATTAGGTGTGAAGATGGGGAGAACTATGAAATGCCACCAAGCAGACAACAAACATCCCGAGATATTAATTTCTAAAACAGACACAGCACTAATTTGTGTGTTATTTCATTAATGGCCTATAGAGTTTGTCCTGAAGAAAAATTTGTGCAAAAAACAAAGGCATTTTTTAAAAAGGAAACACATATTACAATATGACTAAGTTATCTGAGGGTATGAATCTGCAGGATGACCTCAGAAGAGCCCTCATGTCACCCAGCCTACCCAGCTGAAATTTTCACCTGCTGAAATCTAGATGTGGAATCCTGCACTGCTTTCCAAGGAAGGAGACAGCACCCCACACCAAGAAATGCACAATGAGTAGGAGAAACCAGATAAGAGAAAATGTAATGCAATTTTAAGGAAAAAGATACACAACCCAAAATGTAACCAAAAAATGCAGCTGCTGAAAGTCCCCCTGCAATGTGCTCAGTTCTGGTTTAAACCCAGACCTGCCCTAAACCCAGCCTGCAGTGGCCAGTGTGTCCAGACTCTTTCCAGCCTTTCCAACATCCATTTGCAGACTGTGATGATTTCATTTCCAGTGAATGAGCCCCAAGCCCAGATTCTATCCTGGTGAGCAGGGACACTGCAGGAGAGCTGTCCTGGTGCCTCCTGGGGGAACTGGGAGCCCAGCAATGGCTGCTGCAGAGCCAGCACTGGGAGTATCTGACCACAGAGGGAATGCAGGGTCTGATCCACCCCCCAGCCCTCTGGCCCTGTGGCTGTGGAGTCTCCTGGCACCGAGATCTCACCAAAATACTGAGCTCATGTTGCTCATAATGACAGATATCGCAGCCAGAGGTTTAACTGCCACGGCGCTTTCACCGTGGGCTCCCACACTCACCAAGTGGTTCCCCCTTCTTTTTGGTTATTCGCAGTCTTTCCAAAGAAACTCAGAAACCACCTAAATAAACCAGCACCCACTGAGACATTGCAAATGTCACCAGAGTCATTCATGTGTCTCACTACTTGTCCTGCATTTGACTCCATTCATTCACGGCTGATGAAGTCACTCATCATTAAAGACCCAAACCAAACCACACCACACCACAATTTGGGAATCTTTGACTGGACTGCCCTGGCAGAGCTGATCAGAGGGAATGATTGCAAACTCACACTGCTCTACCTCAGTCACTGCTCCCTGGGATGGCAGCTATCACTCACTTCAGCAGAGGTCACTAACACTTTTCTCACTACATCTACTTTAATTGCAATCTCACTCTAAAGAAACAGTGTTTGTTCAGCTGAAGGCAGAGTTTAGTTTATATTTTGGAGGGCAAAGTTTTCAAATTAAAAATCCACAAAAGGACATGGCTTGATTGAAATGTGAACTGTGTGGATCAGGAGAACCTGTCAGAAGATGGGGAGTGTGAGCTTTGTTTCTCTGGGTCAGTAGGAGCTGCTCTGGAGTCCCAGGGTGAAGCCTTTTGATCCTCAGTGCTTTGATTCCAGTTAACAGTAGCTGAAGATTTAACTCTTCTACGCCTAACACTGGTTAAACCCAACTCCAGGCCAAGTTTTCAAAGTCATTTGCAGACCATTAGTCATGCCAATGTGGAGAGACCACAGTTTTAACTACAAA
Organism: Malurus cyaneus samueli; assembly: GCA_009741485.1. Taxonomy (NCBI): domain Eukaryota; kingdom Metazoa; phylum Chordata; class Aves; order Passeriformes; family Maluridae; genus Malurus; species Malurus cyaneus. The sequence continues at coordinate 13,918,474 of CM019231.1, read as the reverse complement.
CAGACTGCAGCACCTCTAGGAGATGTGCACATAAACTGAGAACGTGAATGCCTGCAAAGTTGGGAATTACTTGGATTTTGGGTTTTTGTGCAGACCCTCTTGGAGTGAGGAGTCATCTCTGACATTCCCAGCTGGATGCATGCCCAGATTTCTGTGCTTGCAAAATTGAAGCATGGAGACTCGGAGTGATGATTCAGATACAACTGCCCTGTTCATGCATTTTAGATTTTTCCTCGGTAAACACAGAAAAAGCTGTATTACAGGGAGAAAGAGTGGGAAAGCCAGCACCTGACTGCAAACCCAAAGTGGGAGCTGAGTGCTGGGAAGGGAGTTTCACCTTCTCCAATATTTGCTCTCCATCCCCAGTTCCTGCCTCTCCCCCTGGCACAGCCGTGGATGTGCTGCTTGTTTTTCAAATCACAGAAGCTGCAATGACCTATTAGCTCATCGAGTACCTCTCACAGCCAGTGCAGGATGGTCCTGTCCAGAGTGCTTTTAAAATGCCTCTGAGCACACACTGCATCCAAACCTGAGCACAGAGGACTCCTGGAACTGGGCAGGAAACAGCAATAAAATGGTTGGGCAGTGTAAGGCCATGGCAGCTTCTGCTGGGCAGAACAGCTCTCACTGCTCAGTTCTCGTAAGAAAACTAACTTGGATGGGAAATTCAGATGATTCATCCTCATATTTAAAATATAAAAACTGCCAGAGATTTATAAATAAATGCTGATTATAAATTATTACTATATTTCTATATATTATATAATTCATTACAAATAATTATACTATTATTTATAATGGAGTATGAAAAACAGGTGGAAGAAAAACGGATTTTAAGCTAATCAATCTAGGTCTTCAATCTTGTGAGAGAAAATATCTACACAGACAAAAAGTCCCCCATCAACTATCCCTGCTGCCTGGCAGGAACGTGACCTGAGCTGCCAAAATTCTGTTTGTGTGAATATACAGAGAATCCAGGCATTTTTCTACAGTAGAAGACTTTATAACTGCCTTTCAGTTTGCACCATAAAAAGATTGTAGATCTTTAAGAGGGTTACTCTTGCCAGGCATTTTATTTCACAATAGTTAAAGAAATGTGCAGATGTTTTCCAAACTTTTCCGAGCGGCAAGGCTCCGTGCAGCTGCTCCCAACATCTCAAAAAGGACTCAAAATGCCTTTCCAAGAGCCATTGCAGGAGCTGAATGCTCCCAATGACCACACTGAGCTTTAAGGGCACAAAAGAGCCCTTTCCCCACCTGGGCCCACTCCTAATATTGATCCTATTTGTTACAAATGGAACTGTGAAGAGCAGCAATGCCAATCCCAGGCGTTCTGGGTTCATGAGTCAGGCCTCCAACAATCATGAGATCGCTTTTTAAATCATGCAATCAACCTCCCGCCCCCAAAGTTGCAGCATTTCTGTCTGCCTGGCTTCTGAAAGCCCAAAACATCCAGGTTTGTATTTTTAATGTTTTGGTTTTTCTTGGATCAGACTTGAAAAGATCACTGAGAAAAAAAATAAATCTGTATCCTGCTGCAGTCACCCGCACAAAACTCTTAAATTGCTATTATATTCCAAAAACTAAAATGAAATTGCAAAGAATTAGCAAAAGCCTCGAGCTGCTACATGGATGTGAGCCAGTTCACTGAATAAATTCAAATTCAATTGCTCCACACTCCTAAAGGGGAGCTGTGAGGATTCTGTCCCTCCCTGTTTGTGAGGACAAACACACCCTGCAGCACCTACAGCCCCCGAGCAAAGCCTGCTCCTGTAAACGCGCCCAGCTCATTGCACCACCCTTGCTGGGAATTACTGGGGTTTATTCTGAGCTGCTCCACACACCCAGCAATTGCTGTCATGACAAAATGCCCTCTCTTATGTTCATGTTCAGTGGCACTGCTGGAACACCCCCTGCCCCAGCACCATGTCCTCTGAAGGGCTGCTAGCTCCTGCCTTGGAGCTGTGCTGATCCCAGGGTTTTTACACCAGCACAGCTGGCTCTCTGTGAGGCTTTTACCATAATAGCTGTGCTAGCAAAATAAAATTCAAAACCCCAACCACCTTAACCAGCACAGCTCTGTGGTGAGCTGCTGGAGTGTGAGCTCTTCTCTGCTTCAACGCAAAATGGAGAGTTTACCACTCCAGTGAGTTCGTGCCCTTTCCTGCTTTGCACAGTTTTGTTATAAACCACTTTCTAGCTGCACATTCCTCATCACATAAGTCCCCATTTTTTAAAACTTTGTCAAAGCAGTTATGATTTTGACTGAACTGAAAGAGTTTCCACATAAAGCACCCGGTGTCACTCCCAGCCTGCAGGAAGAGCACTGATCCCTTGTCCTTACACCCCGCACTTGCTCACACAACAGCCTTGCTCTGTGTCCAGACCTTGCCCAAGAAATGAGAACATTTGTGACCCAGTGACAGTGACCTGCCTGCAATCAGCACTCACTGCTACAGCATCAAAGGAGTGAGCCTGTGGAAAGACAGAAAAAGGAGAGAGGAGCTCTGCCAATCCCTCCTTTTAGTGCAATGTTTTAACCACCTACAGCATGGCCAGTGCTGCACCAGCTCCTGCTCACCTGGGGACACCTGCAAGTCTGGGATCCCCAGGAAAACAACAATTTCACCACTGAATTTTGCACCAAGTGCTTTGAAACCAAAGCTTTGATCTGTCTCCATCCATCTGTGAGAGCTGGGGAAAAGCTTCTCTGCCTCTTTCTGCAGTGGAATAACTTCAATTCATGACCATTTCTCTGCGCTGCATGAATAGTGTCACTGGAGTGAAAAATGTTATTGTTATTATGCCTTTAAATTGCAAGTGGATTGAAGGAATAAAAGTAAATGTATGGTGTCTTTGGCAGATGTGTCCCAACAGATGGGTGTCTATGGTCTCCTTTGTGAGAGCTGTCTGCTGCCTGCGATTCACACTGTCTAAGGAATGCCATGAGCTTGGACTAAATGGACAGCAAGTCTGGGAAGGGACTTTATTGTGGTTTAGAAGCTTTCAATTCCCAACTGCACGAACAAGTTTTTTTTTTTTTTTTTTTTGAGTAACTTTTTGCCAGTATTTCAAAACTATCATCAAAAATTGCTCGATGCCTCCCAAAACCCGAGCGCTCTTGGCCGATAACAGGAAACCTTCAAACAGGGACATGCCTTCCACCCCAAAGCTCCAGAACTGGGGGTTTTTAGGGCATCAGATCAGGGTGGGAGGTGGCCACGGAGGGGACAGCAGTGTCCACGTGCCCCAGTGCAGCTCTGGGCTCCTAATGGGCTCTGCATGTTCCAGCACAGGAAACGCTTTGTGACACAATTTGCCTGTGGGCACTTACTGCACCAATTAAAGATTCCTGAGCTCGAGAACAAAGAGGTGCCAGTGGAACTATGGTTTTAATCACTTGATTCATTTTCTTCCTTCCTCTACTGCTGATTTGGGATGTATGGGTTTTTCTTTTTCTCGCTTTGTTTTGGTTTGCACGCTTTTGAGGCAGCTGCTCAGAAAGGCTGCTGGGAAAAGGGCACTCTTCACATGGGGCTGGATTTGTCTGAATTTTTTAACAGTGAATTGTTTCTGGAGGTGAAGAAGATGATCAGAAGGAGCCTGCCATGTGTGCAAGTGTAGGGTTTTCTCTGAAAATCCATGTGTGTGTCACTAATGTGAATTCCTTACTGCTTAACTTACAAGAGGAAAGGATAAGACACTTTTTAATAATGGTAAACTAAGCACAGGGAGGTTGAGTATTTTGCTGAAAGACCAAGCTCAGACTAACCCCAGACCTTCCTCCTAACAGACTGATCCTTCTACTTCCTGCCAACAGACTCCAGTTTTTGGGAGCAGAAACACCTTTTTGTTCACTTTTTATATTACCTCTAGAAAAGCAAGACTGGCACAGGACAGGGGCATGCAAATCCTAACAACACAACCCCACAAGAGCAGGGATCCAAAAATAAAGCATTCAGTGCACCCAGGGAGTGCTGCACAGTCCCAGCAGAGAACAGAAAATCTGTAATAATGTGAGTCAGAGCTTCAGGAATGAGTCTGATGAATACATAGATTTGCTAGAGCGTTTGAGCAAAATGTTTTGGAGAACATACAGGCTTCACTCTTAGTCAAACTCTGCCTGAGCAGAAGGGACCACACCTTCTATGAAAAGTAGTTCTAATTAAAAACAGAGCATGGCTTTTTTAGATGCAAATTGTTGCTCAAAACTGAACCCCAGCCCATTTGAAGGATTCAAATTCACTCCTGTCTAAATTGCCAGGAAACGAGAACATTTCCCCTCTGCCCTGTCTCACAATTTAACTCTGTGCATGGACATAAGATGAATCCAGAAAAAAACAACCTAAAATATGCCCCTAAAGCCACCATCTTCTGTGCTTTCTGTGGATGGACTCAAGGCAGAGTTTAGAGAGAAAAGGCAGCAGGAAGGAGCTCAGTCCTGGAGCAGCACCCTGGTGATAGTCCCAGGAGAACCAGGGTTCCCTGCCCAAGGAGAACAGAGCTGACCAGGGAAGAAAAAGAAAAGATTTGAATTTCATTTCATGATACCATGAGGGCAGAGTGAGGATTTTCTTGTTTTAAATGAAAGAACCCACAAAGAAAATGCCGGGACATAAAACCCTCTGAGTGGTGTTGGATGAGCAAAACTGCACAAATGAGCACCCAGATATGATGTGCTGGGTGATATGCAAGGCCCACACTGCACATCCTGCACATCCACTTTCTAAAGAAATATCTGACATGTCTGAAGTTTTCTGTGAAATACCTGAGCCCACTATAAAGCATCTTGGCTGATGAGCAGCCTGATAAACACTACACAAGCATCTGCCTTGCTTCCCTCCTCCCCGAGAGAGATTGCTGGTGCACCAAAAATAATTCAGAGCTGCTATATCCAGCAGACAGTTTGGAGTGTCAGATGTGGTCAGACAGTTACTATTTGAATAATGACAATCATTTGTCTTTGCACAGACAGCTGAACCGAAGGGATCTTGGTCTAAGGCAGGCAAGCTGATAACAGCCAGGCTGCACAGCCACGATCTGTTAATGGAATTGAGCTGGTGGCTGTGTCCCAGATGGGGAACTGGCCCCCAGCAGCTCCTCCAGGGCTCTGCAGCAGGAACACAGTCAGTGCCCCAAGCCCTGGGTCACCCCCTCAATCCTGCCCCACCAGGGGACTGCAGACACTGCTGCAAAGAGCTACATTTTTAACAGGGTTTATGCTTTCAAGAGATCATCTCATTGCTCTGAAAGTGCTGGAACTAAGTTCTATTTGTCAACATATTTATGTGGTTGTTTGGGTAACTTTTACCATTGTGGGTGGTTTTGGTTATGAATAATATTAAGATGAGGCCTCGGCTGAACGAGTTGATCACTGTCACCCCCGGCTTTCACTCGCATTTGAAGCTGATCCCTGTGCCAGCAGCACTGCCCTGAGACATCCTGAAGGACCTCCTGCCATTGGGGACACCTTCCCTCCCAAAACAATGCCAACATTAACGAATCTGGGGGGCAGAGGCGTCACAAAGGTGCCTGTGTCCCTGCCAGCAGATCCAAGGACTCTCAGCATGCCCACCCTGAGAGGCTGCAGCTCCAGGAATGAGGAACCGTGGGGCATGGCCAGGGCACTCCTGGAGTTTGTGGCAAAGCTCAGAACAGAAACAAAGCCCAGAACACCAAGGATGAGTGTTAACCATGAAGGAGAGGGTGAGAGGAGGTCACAGCAGCAAAGGGACAAAAGCTGGGCTGTCAGCAGAACTCTGGAGAAAGGAGAACAAGGCAGAGCCAGGAGGAAGAGCAGGGGGAAGTGAGAGGCACCCAACAAAGATTGACCAAGAGCAGCTCATGCCAAGGCTGCCCAGGAACCAGCTCAGTGTCTGCCCCTGAAAATCACTGCAAAACCCAACAGCTCACTTTATCTCACAAGAGCTTTCTGGATAAATGGGATTTGAGGGTAAAGCCTCCATAATCCTTTGGGTTTGCTTTCTTTTAATATTATAAAGCACAAAACCAAACTTTCTAGTCAGGAAAAACATGGCTTTTGTTATGTTCTGAGTCACTTTTCCCCAGCAGCAAACAATGTGGCTTTTCAATTCAAGTCCTGAACATTTCAGAATGAAATGCTTTGCAAAGTCCTAAAGTAAATCACAATTCTCCAAGTCACACTTCCAGCTGATGCAAACTCCCTGAGCTCAATAGAGACACTGCATGTGACCCATCTGGCCTGGCCTGCTTTGGGTGGCATGACTGATAAATTAATCTCTGGCTGAAATCAGTTCAAGATGATCCACTCAGCCAAGGAGGAGCCTGGGATTTCATTATTTATGGCTGCTGTTCTTTGGCAGGGAGGCTGAGTGCATCCTTGGTGAGCTGTGCTGCACTTGGTGCCACTGGCCCAATTCAGCACTCAGGAAAATGAATTTTGCTCCATCTTGGGAGTTCTTTTAAATGGACTTTGGCTGGACTCTGAAGTTTTTTAGCTTTTACTTCAAGATGCTTTTTCTTCCTTTTACAAGTGTGCAACAAGTACTCTCAGCTTCTCACAAAAAATAACCCTAAACAGTGTTTAGTTCTCCTGTTAAAAAGATGCTCTTTCTTTGTTATCATACCCAATTCCCTGAATGAAAAGGGAGCCTCCTAAATTAAATTTAGGAATCCTAAATTTCCTGCTCAGAGAAAGGACCAGTAAAACCTCTCAAGATTTCACAGTGATGGCACCAAAGCTGCATCAGCCGTGCTGCAAACACACTAAGAGAGGAAACCATCCAAACTCTGCTCTGCCCACAAACCCAGCATGAAGGCTGCACATCCCACACAGCATCAGAACCTGAGCTCAAGAGAGTGAAACTTTCACAGGCACAATTTCCCAATTCCAGGTGAGTAAGTGCAGCAAAAATCCCAAACTACTGAATGCTTCCAGCACATCTGGTGCACATCCAGGGGATCAGAGCTGGACGGAGAGGACAGCAGAGGCACCATTTGTGACCATCAGGTCTGCACCTCCTGCACAAGAACATCCTGTACCTGAGCACTGCACCCAGCAGCTCACTCTGCTCCCATCACAGTCAGTGATGCCTTTGCTGCTGCTCTCTGTGCCTGCACTGTCCAGCTCTGCTCATTTGGCATCGATTTCCTCCTGCCAGGAATGTGCTTTAATAAAAGAACCAATCCACCAGCCTGCCAATAGCTGCCTACCTAAGAATAAGCAGGATATGTTCAAAGAAAGCTTTACTCTGACTTATGTTCATTCCTAAGGGCTAAATCAGCTGGCTCACAACAAAGGAACAGCATTGTTGTGCTTATCAATGTCCCACTGTTCATCCAGAACATCTGCAATGGTTTTGCCTGCAGCACTACCCCATTCATTGCAGCCTTGATAGACTGCTCAATGGGCTTTTTTTTTGGTACAAAATGTACAAGAGCATTTTACAAAGTGGACTTTGCCCTGATATGAAAAATATAATAAAAGAATTTAAGTGTGCATTTCATTTCAGATCCACCATTTTCCAAACTGGCAAGAGAACCTTTGGCAAATGGAAACAAAATGGGAGCAGCTCAACCTGGCAGCTGAGCCCGCGGCACAGAGCAAGCAGAGGGTTTCTGTGGGCAGGTGGCCACAGGGCATTGCCATCTACCCAAAACGCAGCTAAAGAGAGACCCAAACACAGCCTGAGTGCCCTAAACACAGCCTAAGAGACCCAAACACAGCCTGAGTGCCCAGCAAACATCCCCAATGAGGCCCATGAGGAACAGGGGGTTGGTTTGTAACCCTGAACCTGCCCCCTCCCTCCACAAAACAGCCCAGGAGAGGAGCACAGCACTCACCATCATCCAGGTACGCCTGGTCCAGGTTCTGCTCCTGCTTGATGGTCACTCCTGCTGGCAGCACGTCCTTCTGCTCAGTGCCTGGTGGCCCATTCTTGGCTGCCCGCTGGCCCGGGGCTGCCTGCTGCTGGATGACCGTGGGGTAGGAGCTGGGGCTGAGCCTCTGTGCCTGGCTGGCCTGGGGCTGGCTGCCTCTGGGCACGCTGGCCGGGAAATTCTCACAGCACATGATGTGCTGGAACTCCTGGTGGCTGCCACACCTCAGCTGCTGGTTGGTTGGAGAATAGTGGATGACGGGGGATGGCTGCTGCTGGCCCGGAGAGTGGTGCAGCACGGCCTGGCCCGGAGAGCCGGCGTGCACCAGCACCGACCTGTGCGCATCGGCCACGGCCACCGGCGCGGCCAGCACGTTGGGCTGCTGGTAGCCCAGCTGGCTGGGGCTCAGGCTCTTGCTCCGTTGGTAAATCACCGCGGGGCTCTGCTGCTGGTAGCGCGAGTCGGGAGAGGCCAGGCCCGGGCGCAGCTGCTGGCACGGAGCCATGGTGGCCACCAGGCAGGAAGGAGCCTCGGTGGCCATGGTGTGCTGTGGGTAGTAGGGCTGCGTTACAGTCCCCAGAGCACCGTGCACTGTGCTGCAGATTAGGGCTGGATCATAGTCATCAATGGGCTCTGTTTTGATGGATGGTACTAGAATAAAGCATGCAAAGCACATTATTCGTAACGAGCTGAGGAGAAACAGAGAGGTTTTCCTTGAAGTAACAAGAGAGTTAAGCCTTTTGCAAGATTTGTCTGTGTAAATTCATGTCACAAGCATTGAGATTAGCAAATCACCCAAATGCAATCATGGCAAAGATTCTCCAAAGCACTCGGTGCTAAGAGGTTCTTGAAAAATCTTTAAAGTACTAACAAACTACAAATTGCTGAAATTGAAAAATTAAACACTTCAGCTTGTATTTTGATTCATTCAAGGGCCATTCTGGAACAGACAAAATCAGAAGTCATAGATAGGTGTTTAATGCAGTACTTCCATCTCAAAGGAAGACCCCATCAATAGAAATCCCAAGACATGAACATCATCTTTCTGTCAAACACTGAGTAGGGACCAAAGGCAGAGCTGAACTATTTCAGAGCTTTCATTTTTGTTCCTTTGCTGCACAGTTTCCCCAGTGCTGAGCTGAAGACCTGCCTGACACCACCATTTAAAAGCCCATAATTAAAAACAGTAATGTGACTCTTGGTGGGGTAAAGGATGGTCCTCTACATTTCCAATGATTTATTTGTCAAATCTTCCCCAAAATTCACCACAGAAACAGCACACAATGGAAACCACACAGTGGTCATGCAAAACTCCTTTTTGGAAGTACAGATCCCTCCTCCTAAGCGTTCTGTTTTAGAGATGGATTGAGATGGAGGTGTGCTTCTCAATATTACTCCAGAGCAGAACAATTCAACTACACAAAACCTTCACACTGGTGATACCCTACAGAGTTCATAAACTCAGGGAGAGAACCAGAGATTTTCAGGCTGGAGGAGACCAAAATAAGAGTCTGAACGAATTTTTGCCTGTCCTTAGAGACAAGTCAAATTAAGACATCATTTGAAGCTTGCATAAAATCTGGTGCTGTTATTTTATGCTTTCTGGTTTCCACAAACACAATACTCTGATTTTCTCACATATTTTTCTCTCAGCCAAAGCTGAGAAATTCTGGGAATCTCATTAATAATCCTGTTGCATTTATTGTGACATGGCTCACCAATCCCCAAGAGGGAGAACATCAGAAAAGCATTCATATTTTTCTCAGCTAGCCTCATAATGAAGAATATACATTGCTTGCCTTCCTCTATCCCAAGCCCTTTCCCAGATCTCATGTTTTCTTATGGCTGGACACATCAGAGAAGGCAACACTCATGGCTTTGGGGGTCACATCACATCCCAGACTGAGCCTGTTCCCACTGAGGCTCTTGGCAAACTTCCATCCAGGGAAGGGGCAGCATCAGCCCATTGCCAAGACAGCTGAGATCAGCATCACCTCAAACTGATGGGATGGCAACTCCTGATCACAAACCACAGGCATCCTTTGAACCACGCACTTGTTGAGTGGTTAATTAAATTAAATCAGCAGCACTCAGACCCTCAAAGGCTGGGTTTGAGGAGAAGCCAGCTCCTGTCGGATCCCGTTCAATCTCACTGGGTGGGAAAGGGTTGAAACTGCAGGGAACGTGACAAAGTGACAATGTGACAGTGTGACAATGTGACCATGTGACAATGTGACATGGCCCTGCCCCGTGTGTTGAGCTGTGATTGGTCAAACAGAGCCCACAGACCCTGCCTACCCAGAGATGTGATTGAATAAGAAGTTCCTAAGATGATTGGATAAGAAGGTTTGTGGGCTGTGACCCTGCAGAGCAAACAGCCAATGGGAGCTCAGCCCAGGAACATTGAAAGTATAAAGAGGCGCAGCTTTGTGAAAATAAAGGATTCTGTGAGCAGCTCCAAGGGCTCTGTGCTCTGTTCCCACACTGTTACACTCCAATAACAGCAAGAAAACAACAGAGCAGAAAATCAAACCTTGCTCATGAAATAGGCAAGAAGTGGCTCTGAGGCGTACCTGGGTGATAGGTGAAATGCTGGGGTTGGCTTCTTTTTCTTTTGCCGTTGATGACGTAGAAGTTGACCTTGACGGCCGTGCGGATGTGCTTGTTGCGGTACTCAGGGATTTCCACAAACAGCATGCTCTGCAAGAACCCAGGGACAACAAGGGGTCAGCAACTGAGGCTGGAAAGGGATTGCTGTGGCAGCTCCCCCTGCTACAGCTCTGAGCATAAAAAATCTCCCTAATCATCCCCATAAAGGGAATGAGAAGAAGAAAGGGAAAAAAAGAAAGGGCAGATGCTGAAAGACCAGAAGGTTTTTGGCACTGGCAAACTGCTTTCTATGGACTGCATCCCTCCTGAACTTGGTGTTGTCCTGAACTTAGGGAGAGAAGTCTCAGCTACCAATAAAACACAAGAAACTGTGATAAATGGTGAATCACTGTTAATCCCACAGTGCTGGATAAATGAGTGTGCATTGCAGAATTCCCCTTTTTTGCCCGAGTAACTCAATTATTCTATAGGATTGTTTCTCACACACAGGCAGCCCCCACTCCCACAGCACCCCCCTGGTTCCCTTCCACCAGGACACAACCCATGGCAGTGTCACCACGGCTCCTGACAGCTCTGCCTGCCCCAGCAAAGACCCAGCAGCACAGGGAACAGCCTCGTTCCCTCCAAAAATCAGGGTTTGTTTGAAATCCTGCAGCATAAATCCTGCCCTGCGAAGGATGGAGCACCCAGGGCTGGCACAGGGACCAGGGAAGGTGGGACAGTGTCCTGCAGGGGCCAGGGAAGGTGGGACAGTGCAGTGTCCTGCAGGGATGGGGCTGGCACAGGGACAGGGAAGGTGGGACAATGTCCTACAAGGACCAGGGAAGGTGGGACAGTGTCCTGCAGGGGCCAGGGAAGGTGGGACAGTGTCCTGCAGGGATGGGGCTGGCACAGGGGAGCCTGCAGAACACAGCAGAGCCCAGCAGTGACTCCGTTTGCAGGGGCCACCCCTCCGAGAATGGTTTCTTTCTGCTCTTTGTGCACTCAAGATGCTCTTGAAAGCTCTCCTTGAACAGAATTTGCCCCACAGGACTGCAGAGGACACCCCGTGTTTGCATACTTACAGGCTGGCTCTTATCTTTGTCCACTGTTGCCTCCATTTCCCAGATCTGCTGCCCATCTACAAGAAAATCACAGTATTAACGTCACCGTGGGTTCTTTTCAATTGTAGAACTCAACTTGTCAAAAAAGTAAAAGAGGGACAAATCAAGGACATCAAGTTTGCAAAGTTCTCCAAATGGACTTCCTTATTTTTGATAGATTTTAATATTTACCCCTTGGATTTTTATATTCCATTGACCCTTTCAGCCAAGCAATTTGCAGAAGAAAAACACTAATGGGGAGGAACAATTTCTCCATACCTTTCTGAAAGCTTGCTTTAAACTGGCCAAGGGACACACAGCCCAAGAGCTGATGGGACTGGGAATGCTGCAGGCATGAGGCAGCACTGGCTGCTTTGGGGGTTCCCCAGACTGGGCAGCACAAGGGGGAAAATCTCCTCAAACCAATCTTTCTCACAAGACTTTTTATTTTTCCCAACTCTTGGAAGTTCTGCAAGAGCTGCTTTTGTCCTCGGTTATTTAAGCACTTCTGCTTCTGGCAAAAAGGGAAATGAAAGAGTATTTTTAAATGCATTTTGCATTTTTTTCTGTGGTTGCGCTCTTTGTTCTGTGCTGGGCCCAGACAATGAGCTGACAGATGTGCCGGGCTCTCCAGGCACCCCTTCCCAAGCTGGGTTTGGTGGCCAAGACAGAGCCCTGGGGTCCCTGCCCATGCCAGCTCTATCCCCTTCCCAGCCAGAACCTGCCCAGCATCCCAGCCAGCCCTGGGTACCTCTGCTGGCTCCTGCTCACACATCTGGGACAGCCAGCTGATCCTGGAGAGCACGGTCGCATCCCTGCCAGCCTCCCTTGGGGGCTCCTGGGGCTGCTGCTGGGGCAGGAGGGGCACCCAGCTCCTTCACTGGGCAGGAGGGGCAGCCAGCCCTGCCTGATCCATCCCTGGGCATTCCACCGCCCTGCCCGATCCTCAGGAGGGGCACCCAGTTCTGCCTGGGCACCCAGCCCTGCCCAATCCTCCAGAGGGGCACCCAGCCCTACCCGATCCTCCCTGGGCAGTGCCCCCAGCCCTGCCCAATCCTTCACTGGGCAGGAGGGGCACCCAGTTCTGCCCAATCCTTCACTGGGCAGGAGGGCACCCGACCTGCCCGAATCCATTCCTGGCAGCGAGGGGCAGCCAGCCCTGCCTGATCCATCCCTGGGCAGTGCCCCCAGCCCTGCCCGATCCTCAGGAGGGGCACCCAGTTCTGCTTGGGCACCCAGCCCTGCCCAATCCTTCACTGGGCACTGCACCCATCCCTGCCCCATCCTCCCCTGGCACTACACCCAGCCAAGGAACAGCTGCAAGTTTGGCTCCACCAGAAGCTCCCAGATTTGCACAGCTTGCTGCCCCGCCTGACCACCTGTCCTGCTGCAAGGAGGGGGCTCTGAACAGATTTTTCTCTCTTTGTTTCAAGTGTCTGAGTTCCCCCCGTGACTCAGGCAGTTGTCTTGGCTGGGATGGCCTCAGCCAAGCGGTGTCACTGGAGCCAGCACATCCCAAGGGACCACCACAAAGGCACGGAAAAGATTCCATTATTAAATGCTATTTAACATAAGCATCCACTTTGGCCACTGCTCTGATCAGTCTCTATCCCTTATTAATGCAGCCAGCTCCTCACTGCTGTTCTGACAGCAGGGAAGGGGGAACCCAAAATTAACTGGGGGTTAATCCAGCAAATCCTGTCTGATGGCAAGGCAGCAAATGCTCAGTGGGGAGATTCCTCTTCTGGGTGACCTTGGAGAAAAGAAACCATCACAGTGTGTGTTAAGGAACCTCCCCACACTCCTAAAAAACCCAAAGGATAAATTTTTAGAGCTCTCTGAGGAAAGGAGGAGGGGAAAAAAAACCAAGAAAATGTGTCCTAAAAGAAGAGCTCTGATAGAGCCACACACCAGAGCTGTCTGAGCAATGCAAGATGAAGATGTCCTGACAAAAGGACAGCCCAGCAGCAATGTCTGACACTGCTTTTGCTCCAGGCACGATGCTTTCATCTTTGTTTCTGTACTGCTAAATTCAAACAGGCTGTGCAGATACAACAGCACTAACTTCACAAAGAAGGTAGAAATCCAAAGGATTTGCTGGTCCAGAATGCATAAACTAAAGCAGAAATGAGCCTCCAAGAAGGAGAAGCCTGTGCAACACATGGAGCCACAACCACAGGGATTGGATCTGGTAACTGAGCTCACTAAGAGCTAATGAAGCCAGCCATAAAAACCAAATGATGTTCTGGCTGAGTCCAAAGTCTGTGCGGGTCAAGAGAGAGAATGAGACTGAGCAAACAAGAAATAAATGTATTTGGGGTTATCATTCCAACAATGATAGATGCTTCTGTTTGGATATATTTCTCATTTGTGGCAGCTCAACAAGTTTCTAACAGATCTGTCAGGAGCAGCAATCCCTGTTCTTTGAGCACTGAAGCCCTGTTCAATTTAACCACTCTGCAGTTCCCTTCCTGACCTTTATGCTTAAATATGATGATGTGGCTCCATCTGTCTCACTGCTTCACTTTAGCTCGAGACAATCAATATTTGCTTTTCCTTTAACCGCTCTGGATATGCACATTATGGGGAGCTTTTGGCAGAAGGATGAGGCAGGCTGTGAGGAAAATGAAAAGTACAACTGCATTCAGAAGTCTCTCTCTAACCTATTCTTCCTGGTAATGAAAAGAAAACTTTTGATTATGCACACTTTGGGAGTTAATGGAGAGCAGAAGGAATAAACTGAGAAGTCTCAGGATTATTTCAGGAAATTCTGAATCGAGAAAACCTGCACCAAACTGTCAACACATTTATCATCTTTAGAATGTGCATAAATGCAAATGCTCTTTGAAGGAAATGAAAGTGGATGTTTGAAGAAAGTCCTCAGCAAAAATGGGATTCTTATTGCAAGGATGTGCTCAAAATCCTAATGCTGATGTGACAGCGGAGCACAGCCCCAGTACAAAACACAGCCTGGGAACACCAAACACTTTCCCTGGACCCAGGAGGGGCCTGAGCACCAGAGATGAGCTCAGCTTTGAGCAGGAGCTCGTGCTCAACCCTCCAGAACTCCCTTCTGGCCTCAGTTTCCCCGAAATTCTGCCATGCCACAAACAGGACCAACGACTCCTGCTTGGAAACCAACAAGACTCAACCCCAGCTTGATTAACAATTTAATCTAAATTCTAAATCTGCTTACTGCATACAATTAAAGCTGCTTCAACAATGGACAGGGAAGGAAAAGGCAGAAGATCACTCGAGAGCCCAGTGCCAGGTCCACGTGTGTGGTGCCTTTCAAACTGTGCCTCCACCACAGGGAATTCAATCCCTGCCTCTGCAAAGGGCAGCAGTTGCACTCAGGATGATAAAATATTCTTGGATTTAGACCCTGAGGTCTTACCAGCCATAGCTGCCTCATGCAGTATTTTTACTGTTGTGGTTCCCTGCTCATTTAATGGTTTGTCTTAGTTGGCAAGTCTTTAACACCACAGGTCAGTGAAATGTTCAGGAAATAGAGATTTTTGTGCTGCTTCAGGGCTATGAGACTTAGCATTAAACCCCGATGAGAGATCTGATTGTGTCAGCACTCTTTGGAGGAATGAATGAGTTGTTGGAAGAAAGTAATTCTACCCTTTCTAACCCCAACTGCAACCATACCAAAAGTCTTGCTTCAAACTGGGGGAAATCAAAATGTCAGTCTGCATTAGGAACATTGGGGGTGATTCTCTGCAGCCCCCCATAGGACTTTTTTTAATTAGCCAATTAAAGGGTTTCTGAACCAGTTACAGCCTTTACACATTATTCAGGATCCCTTACTCATGGCTTTGGGGTCAGTAACTAGCAGAGAAACAAACTCACTGCTTTATTTGAACAAGCATGACTGATGGACTGAGAGGCTCAGGAAATTCTCTTTGCAGCTGAAGACTGAATATACTCATGTGCTGATTCTGTATGGATTCCATGCCTGCATTTTAGGCCTGCAAATGTACACTGCTTTTCAGTCAAGCATTGCACAAATTACTTCATGAACAACCTGTTACCTTCCTCCCAGGCAGCAAATGCTGCTGGCTCCCCAAAGAACCCCAGCACAGAAGGAAACCAGAGGGGCAGAGCTCTCACTGCACATTTGTGCACATTTCCCTCTGGATCTGCACTCAATTCACTCATTCACTGCACTTTGTGGAAGATCTTCCAAAAAAGCACAACTATTATCTCCGCCAGTTTTTCTCAGTAGGTGACAGACATCTTTGGAAAGCAGAGAAGGGTTTTAGAGCCACCCCAAGAACAAAGGAAAGAGCAATGAAGGGTTTTCAGTAGGACAAAACCATTCTGGGAGACAGAAACCTTACAGAGAATGTTCACTCCAAATCTCTGCTGCTCTGGACAAATTCCAGACAAATTCAGGGACAATTTCTGATTTCAGCAGGAAAGTTACTCTGCCTCCAGTCAGCACTGGTCCGAAGCAGTTGTCTCCTTCTAAGCTCTCACTTCAAAATAATTTTCAAACTTTACAGCAAACACAGCATGAATGTATTTAAAACTCACAAAAAGTAGAACTATTGATTTTTCCCTGAGCTTCATTTTCATGGATTTCTTTTCCTTCTGAAGCAAGACTTCCCACTGCAGTTAATGAAGCTCTGTTCATTATGAGCAGGGGCCAGTGCCTTCATTTCACTGAGGACAGAAGTTTGACTCACCAAGGCCAAAGATACAAGTCAAGGTCTGGGAGGTAAAAGGGCAATGGATTAGTCATCCACCAGCCAGCCCAGCCCCAAATTTGACATTTTGCACAGTGAGAACAAGTCTAGAGGAGATTTCTCCCCTTCTATTGTTGAGAAATTCAACTCACATTAAAATAAAACATAAATACAGTAGTCGAACAGTGAAGCAGCAAGAACATTATTTCATTCCAGAGCTCCTCCAATGATTCCTTATGCTAATTCATCAGAATAATTTGTTGTTTTTTTAAGATTATAAGTGTGCTTGTGTGTGTGTGTGTGTCTGTGTATAAATTACTAAACAAAAGCTTCTCTCAAAATAAAACCACTGGGAACCTCCATGTAATAAAATGAGTCACACCAGGATGTGATGACTAAGTGGGAGAACAGGGAATTCCACTCCCCATGCCAGCTTTCTTCATGATCAATTTGCTGTCAACAGGTGATGGGAGCTTGTCTCTCTGCCTTTTGTTTATGCCAGGAATTATTATTATTTTTTAATATTCTCCCTAAACAATTAAGCTGAATAATCAGGCCCAGGCACCCTTCCAGCAGGCGCCCCCATACAAACAGTGAGCCAGGGAATCCAGGCCAGTAGTGGCTGCCTGTGTTAATAAGGATTTACCAGCTGTAAAATTCCAAAACCTTGTGTCATACGGGGAAACCTTCCAAAACACTGGATTCCACCCTGTCTCGCTGAGTCCCTAACAGCTATGGCAACTCCGTTTCTGCAGCCACACTCTCCTGCAGTTTTCTCTGTGTGAGCCTTAGATTTTTTCCTGTTTTGCAGTGTTTTTCTGGGATCCCCAGTTGGATGATTGCCCCGTGGGATTACAAGAACACCTGGGGCAGGCAGCACATTCTGGCCAGGGGGAAACCTTTGGGTAGAAAGGTTTGCTGGCTTCCAGCAGCTACAGCAGCAAGGAAAAGCAGAAGGTGCCCCATCTACCCTGAAACTTTCTAACTGGCACAGCAGAACCAGGCAAACCAATCCTCCTGATTAATACTTGTTATTCTTCAGGGCTCACACATGGTGGGATCTACTGAGACACCTTCCTGTTGTGTGCAGAAAGAGCACACAAAACAGAAATTCAGAGGACAAAACCTTGCTGATGACCCCCCTTGTGCTTTGGAGGGAGATGCCCCTGCAGCCCCTGAGCTGCTGCCGTGCCCTGGGGGAGGCAGGGAGGGGACATAGCCCTGCAAAGGGAGACCTGCAGCTGCTGCACAGTCCAAGTGTGCCCCCAGACACCCTGGGACTGATTCCTCAGCTCATCCAGCCAGTTCAGGGAGCTGCATGCAGCTTCAGTGCTGACCTCCAGCCATGTAACAGGGAACGTGCTGCTTCAAAACCGGCAGCAAACAGCCAGAGAACCAAAGGATTCCATGTGCTTTCTGTACCTTTCAAAACCAGTGGCAAACAGCAAAATCACCAATGGGTTTCATGTGCTTTCTGTGCCCTTCAAAACCAGCAGCAAACAGCAAGAGAACCAAAAGATTCCATGTGCTTTCTGTGCCCTTCAAAACCAGCAGCAAACAGCCAGAGAACCAAAGGATTCCATGTGCTTTCTGTGCCCTTCAAAACCAGTGGCAAACAGCAAAATCACCAATGGGTTTCATGTGCTTTCTGTGCCCTTCAAAAGCAGCAGCAAACAGCCAGAGAACCAAAGGATTCCATGTGCTTTCTGTACCCTTCAAAACCAGGAGCAAAATCACCAATGGGTTTCATGTGCTTTCTGTGCCCTTCAAAACCAGCAGCAAAGCAGAGAGAACCAAAGATTCCATGTGCTTTCTGTGCCCTTCAAAACCAGCAAGAGAACCAAAGGATTCCATGAGCTTTCTGTGCCCCTTCAAAGCCAGGAGCAAAATCACCAATGGGTTTCATGTGCTTTCTGTGCTCCTTCAAAACCAGCAAAAAAAAGCAAGAGAACCAAAGGATTCCATGTGCTGTCTGTGCCCTTCAAAACCAGTAGCAAACAGCAAAATCACCCATGGGTGTCCTGGCAGCTGCACAGCTCCAGGGGCACAGGCAGCACCTCCTGCCTCCCCCAGCCTGGCCCAGAGGGACTCTCCAAGGATGGACGTTGTGCTGGGGCTGCTCCTCCACCACCCACATTGTCCCAGCCGTGATTCATGATGTCCATGTGGCCACCAGAAGAGTTTGGCACGGGAAATCACAGTCCATTTGCACTTTTCTCCCAGAGAAACGCGAACCTCCTCTATCCCTGACAGCAGAGCAGCAGTAACCAGTACACAAATGGGAGTAAACACAATGCAACCAGCATCTGACTTGCAAATTATTACATGGCAATTAAAATAAATAAAAGGGGGAATTCCAAATCTTTTCTTTTTTTAACTGCACTGTAAGATCTGGGCCCCGACCAAACACTGACACCCTTGACCTTCACCGTTTTCCAAGTCCTTGATAGCTCCAAGACTGCTTCTCAAGCTCCTCTTCCAGACCAAAATTAAAAGAATACAGTCCAATCTAGTCGCTTCCCCTGACCTACTTTAATTTAGTTGGGCTCGCTACGTGTCTTCAAGTTCACATCTTCAAACTCCTTCAGCCAAACTCTGCTTTTGTGTGCTGGGCTTAGGGAATTTATGAGTTGCCCCTGGCTCACAGCAGCTCCATTTTATGATCGTGCATCAGGAAGAGATAACCTTCGAAAGAACTCAAAACTCTATGGCCTGCACGTTGATAAACTGTAGCATTAAGAAAATTATTGCTATTTATGCCTCAGCATTTCAAACACAAGTTCTTTATCCCCTCAGCAGCCCCTTCAGTTGGTTTCCTGCTGCAATTTCCTGCCATGAGTGAAGCTGAGACTGTCACAGCCCTGTCCCCAAAAGCTCCCTGTGGCTGGCGTGACACAGGACTCTCACTTTCACAATGACATCCCCCCACAGTTCAGGGAATTGTCCTTCTTTTCCAGGTATTTCTATGGAATAATGCACATATCTGCAGTTCTGTGAAAAGAGAAATAAACCCTGTTCATTATTGCTCATGGAGTCATTGTATTTTGGTCACAAATGTGACCAGCTCCACGTTCCTCTGTGCTGCTGGTGGTGAGGGAAGAATTGTCTGCAAGACCCAGAGGAAATGGAAAGAGGTTCAGAGTGTTCCCCTGATGGATGAAACCTGATTTACAGCCGTGATCCCAAACTGCAGCTTCCTCAGTTTTGTAAAGCACGTGACTGGTGCCTTCCCAGCACTGCCTCACCCAGACAGGGGCACCCAGTATGGCACAGTTAACACAGGATTAGCTCACTGCACAAAGGGGTTTGGGGAAAAGAGCCTTGCTGCTCTCCCTAAAGCACTGCACACACAAGGCAGGGAGCTCTGGAGATGTGGATGGTCACCAAGTACTCTCACCTTGTTACCAGCACAGCCCAAACTGGTGGCAGAGCAGCAAACCCAGCACCACTTGCTAGCACAGACGAGGCTCGTGAGCTGCTAAAATGAAACTCTGAGCAAAGCAAGGCTCCCCTGCGAGCTTGCAGCACCTTCCTGCCCTGGCCAAGGTGTGATTCCTGGGCAGGGCTGCTCTGGAGCAGACACTGCAGGCTCAGCAGGGCTGGGTGGGCAGCCCTGGATTCACCAGGATGGGCACTGTGCCCCTTCCTGCAGGGCTGTGCAGGGCACAGGAGCTGTGGGTGAGCACCTGCAGGCACCAGGCACGGCTGGAACGAGCCCTGGGCTCACACAGTGAGCTGTTCAGTGGCCACTGCAGAGATTTCAAAGGCTCTGCAGTGCACAGGGAGCTGTCAGGCTCACACACAGCACATCCTGGGACTCTCCTCAGCCTCTGACAAACTGTCAGTGTGCTGCACTCAGCCTGTGTGTGATCTGTGTGTGCAGCTCAGCTTCCTCACCTTCACACACAGCCATGAAACAAAGCAACCTCCACTCCCAAACACTCCAAGAGCTGCTGCTGCATTTTGGACACACAGGGAGCCCCTCTGCACCGAGTCCCCCAGATAACCCACTGCAAACCACTCAGACTTCTGACTCAGCCCAAGGATTTGACTCTGCACCTCCCATCCTCTAAATTCCCCTTCTGCCAATCACTTATTCCTGATCCAGCAGACTGAGCCTGCCCACAGAGGGCAGGCAGGATATGGAACACCAGCAAGCAAATCCCTGCTCCAGACTGGCCACTGCTGCTGGGATAAGCCCCGTCTCTCCCCTACCAGGAGGTAAAAAAAAGAGGAAAGAAAAAAACCCTGCAGTTTCCCCAGCAGCAAAGAAAAGCTTTAGATTTACTGTGGAAAATGTTGTTGCTCTTTTTACTTTCTAACATCTCTTCCAGCCAGAGCCTTCCCTGCTCTCACATGGAAACAGGGGCAGGGCGTTTGGGATGTTTCCTCGAAATGGCATTAAGAGCCACCTCCTGTGAGTGCCTCCTCTGTGGAGTTACTGCAAAATGTTTTTGGGACAGGTGGCACTGCAGGCTGCCAGGGCGTTCCCGGGCACCTTCCTGAGTGCTGACACGGCCCACAGTGGGCAGGAATTCATACAGGGCTTGAAGGGAAATGGGGCATGCCAAAAGGATTCCTGTGAGTGCACAGGCAAATCCCAAAGCACAGCTCTGCAGAGCCTTCTATGACTGCTTTAAAACAGCCAAAAGGATTCCTGTGAGCTCTGCAGAGCCTTCCATCCCTGCTTTAAAACAGCCAAAAGGATTCCTGTGAGAGCACGGGCAAATCCCAAAGCACAGCTCTGCAGAGCCTTCCATCCCTGCTTTAAAACAACCAGAAGGATACCTGTGAGCTCTGCAGAGCCTTCCATCCCTGCTTTAAAACAGGGCAATGAAATCTCTTAAACCCCTTGCAAGTCACTGATGTATCACTTCAGATGCCTCTACCTCAGTTCACCAACAGAAAAATTTCAAGCAATGAGTTTTCTTAATAGCACAAAGGGAACACAAACTTTACAATAAAAACTGTGGAGGAAGTGATGTATTTTTGTATCTCATTATGTGTATAAAAATAATTCGATATAAAAAGTTATGTATGGTTTTTTTCCCACAGATTTCTAAAGGGAAGAAAACACCATCTCTGCCTGTAGTTCACATGAATAAAAAGTGTTCATTTCGACGGTGATTTCTACAGTAGCATTCACTGAACATGGAACTGAACAAGCACAGAGGAACATCTCATGTCTCTGATAACACACCCTGTTCCTGCTGATCCCCAGTGCCTGCATCTTGTGAACACCAACAGTTGCTCCCAAGCCTAACTGTGCTCACAAGGCTTTACTCACATGAACTTCAGTGGGATTATTCATTTGAGTAATCATCAGCACAAACCTTACTGTGAGATTTGGCACTACAGCTTTGCCTTATCCACTAAGGAGAGTTAGGAAACACCTGCCTTACCTGATGTTTTTTCTGTGAACACCACTTTGGACTCTGCTGTGAAATTCTGTCCAGTCAGGATCATCTGCTGTCCTCCATAAACCAGGCAGCTGTCAATGTCTTGTCTTTCAACCATTGGAAGCTCATGAGCAGACCTTTGGGCTGTGGACAAATTGCAAACATGAATGAAACCAACTTTGTTTTACCAGGACTTTCCAAATCTTCCCAGAACTATCCACAGATCGATCTTGTCATCGTTACCATCCACTGACTGCCAAAGCAGCTTCTCCAGAGTGCTAAATTTAGGTCTGAGAGGGAAAAATAAACTTACTCAAGGCATTTTATTTGGAAACATTCAGGAGTTGGCTGCGGTGGCTCGGCTGTGCTGGCCCTGCTCCTTGTCCTTGAGAAAGGACAGCGTGGATGAATGAGCTGAAAGCTGCCCATGCCTGTTTCCAAGCAAATGGCCAAATTTTCGAGTGCAGGCAGGCACACTACAGTCCCAGAGCCCAAAAATTCCACCTGCATCGAGGATTCCATTGAATAACACTGAATTCCTTCAGAAGGGCACTGCCTCCCCCAGGACAGGGCCTGGCACAGGGGGGTGGCCAAAAACAGCTCCATGTCCATGAATGGGCACTGAGCCCTGGGCTCACAGGAGGGGTGGCCACAAAGCCCCAGCTGGGACCAGGAGGGGTCATGCCGGGACTGCTGTATTCCTGGATTTTTCCAAGTGTGTTCTGCAGAATTCTGAACACATCTGAGGAGCAGGGCTCAGTGTCACAGGCTGAGTTTGGTTATAAAGGCAAGGCAAGAGAAGGTAGGGTGGGATCCAGACAGACATGGATGTCATCAAGGCTTTCTAAGGTCTTTACTGCTCTTGGCCATGCATTTGGAGTGTGACTTTAGCAAGTTATTCTCCCCTTCTCCAGCCAGAAAACCAGGACAGCACCATCTCTCCACCTGCTTTCCCTTCACCCCATTAAAACAGCCATTTGCACAGTCACAAAAGCTTTGCAGAGCCCTGGCCACCATCCCTGCAGAGCCATCCCAACTGTTTGCTATCAGGCAGCAGGAGCTGAACAAAGTGAAGATGTGTGAACTGTTCCCTACAACACAGACAGCTGGAAAATATCAGGAGCTTCCCTGTGAGCAGAGCAGGTGGGCAGCAGTGAACTGTGAGTTCATGACCTGCACTCCAGCTCCTCCAGATCCATCCAGCCCAACTGGAGAGGCCTCCAGAGGATCCTGCTCATCTCTTTCCCAGCTGCCTTGGCTGCCTTGGAGCTCTCCCTGACAAAGAGAGCCCGAGTTTTTGTGTCTGCACTGAGCACCGTTGGCTGCTGAGCCAAACTGAGGAAATGTGATGCTGGATGTTGAGGGCTGGTCCTGACTCAGGCAGGCCAGGCTGGGCTGTCTGTGACCTGACCTGGCACCGCCTCTCTGCTCTGCAGCCCTCGCAAAGCCGCAATTCTCTCGGCACCTGGAGAAAATGTTGGAATATTTGCTGAGAAAACTCAAGCGTTAAACCTTTCACAGCGGCTTTTCTTGCTCTGCTGAACCCTCCAGTCATGAGACAGAGATTTTGCTCTTCATAAAGAACAGAGATAATTCAACAGTTGTAACTTTCTGGTGCCATTTGAGAGGCATTTTTGAAATCTATTTAAAACTACCTTAGGACTCACTGTTCCTTTCAAATACATAACAACATCTTGGCTAAGATACTGCCAGTTAAGAATATACATTCAGATTATTTTCAAAGAAGTTGATGATGTCTTTTACATGGCTGTAGGATTAATTCTTTCCCAAAATACTAAAAATTCTGATGATTTCATAATGGGATTTATCACAAAGACAGATCTGTAACCTCAAAGGCTTAAGAATAAATAGCAATCATCAAAAAGCAAATCTACAATAGTCAAGAGCATACATGACGTAATTAAGCGTGACTTAATTGCCCTGGACACTGTTAATTCCTATTCAATCACCAAATTCCACTTCCAAAGCATCCTAAATCATCACAATTCCAGATTAACCTACATCTCTTTCCACCTTCATTGTGTTTATATGGTACCTGACATCCCACAGAGCAGTGGTTCCCAAGGCTTTTTTGGGATAAGGACAAATTTTAGCCTGGAAATGGCTCTGACTCATCTCAATGACATTTGGAAATGAAGACTGGTGTGACTTTGGGCATCCCCAAACTCTGTTTCCCTGGGCCAAGTGGGTGTGCAGACCTGCTGTGCTTTAGGGGAGCTGCACAGAAATCCCATGTGGAACAGCTCCAGCTGAGCTCCTCCACAGATATCACACCAAAGGCTTTCCCCTGCCCTGTTTTTTTCCTGCACTTTTCTCCTCCCTTTGGGTGGCTTGAAATCCTTTTATAATAATTTTTAAAACCCAGCCACTTTTCATTTTCCAAGGTCTCTTTTTCCCACCCAAGCCTGTAAGAAGGTTCCACCCCATTCCCCATTTCCACCAGCACAGAGGTTCAAGGTTCAGTGTGGAGCTGCCTCTATAGGATTTTTTCCCTCTGCAAGAAATATTAATTGCTAATAAATTCCCTTCCTCTAAGGCCCATGATGGGTGGACTGCATGCAGTAATTTCACACTATTCCTTCTCTTCCCCCAGGGGTTGGCACTTCATAAAGTGACCTACAGCTACTGGAGTTTATGAGCTTTGAATAAACAAAACACTGTTGATTTAACCAGTTGGGGTGTTTACTTTCAATAGCAACAGTTACTGACATAAGGCAGCAAAGCAAATGCTATAGAAATACTCACACTTGGCCTGAAGCAGTGTGTCAACCTATTAACAGGGGACATTATTTTTCTATTTTATTTGACTGTTTGCAAATCAAGATGTCATGGGTTGGTGGTGCCAAGAAACACAAGGCACACAGTGACAGGGGACAGAAAGGGAGCCACTGTCTGGGGCCCTGCAGCACCTCCAGTGATCTCAGCCTGCGGGGAGCAGCCCCCACTGCCCACCCAGCCTTCCCTGCACCCCAAACTCCAGCCCTGATCCCCATCCCTGGGCCAGCAGCTGCACAAAAGGTGGGGATGGCCAAAATCTCTCCCCACGGGATGCACAAGGACCTGTGCCAAGGCAGGCCAAGGTGGGTCGTGCTTCCCCACCTGCCCACAGCATCCAGAACTTTCCAGAGAGAGGAGATTTGGCTTTTGGGGGGGGAAAAAAGGTATTTTCAGAAAACTGGTTACCTGAAGAAGCCTCTAGCAGCTCCAAATCTCCCCCACAAGAGTGCCACCCATTGCTGCTGGGAAGTGACAGGGGACAACCTCAGCTGGAGCCACCTTGTCCATGGAAGGTGTCACTGGGTGAGTTTGAAGGTCCCTTCCAAGGCAGACATTGTGTAACTGTGATGAGCTCCTGCTAGCAAAGCCTCTCCACAGTGCCCAGCACCTGCAGTGCTGACTCTTGGGTCACCTGCTGTCCCCACTGGTGACAATGGCAGGCCAGAGGGACCTTATCATCCTTGTGACACCTGAGCAGGAGGAGCAGACTGAGACTCAGGGGCAGCTCAGCGAGGACAAAGCCATGGCTACCTCTGATCAAGTCACAGCCAAGGAAAGCAGAAGATGTGTCTGAGAGAGGGGGGGGTCACAGCCTGCACCCTGCACTGCAGTGGCCTCACCAGGACAAATGTCCAGGTCCCTCTTTGGACCTGCCCAGGACAGCCCCAGCTCAGCCCAGCTGCTGGAACTCACTCCTGACATGTCTTTCACTGATTTTTGTACGATTTGAGGAGAGCAGACAGAGCTGGATGTCTGCTGCTAACAAACCCCTGACCCCTGGAAGCAATGGCAGAGGTGTAATTTGTTATGGGATTAATTCTTCCACCTCAGTGCAAACCTCAATGAGCCAAAGCAAATATTTCATTGCTGCTGTCACACTGTGTTTATTTACCACGAGCTGCCTGTGGTAGGATTGATAGGAGTGGAGCTGCTCAACACTGATCCAGCTCATTCATGTTTGAATGAATGAGGACTTTGATCCCCTCCATCACTCCCTGAGCTCTCCAGGGGGAGAAAAAAGGGGGCAAAGCCATGGGAGCACCAAGAGCAGGAGAGTTCTCCAGCAGGCAGGGAGACATCAGCAAGAC
Organism: Malurus cyaneus samueli; assembly: GCA_009741485.1. NCBI lineage: Eukaryota > Metazoa > Chordata > Aves > Passeriformes > Maluridae > Malurus > Malurus cyaneus. The sequence continues at coordinate 13,892,723 of CM019231.1, read as the reverse complement.
ACCCCAGAGAAAAGCAACTTTCTAATCAGAGGGATGGGATAATTCACCTCCTGGTAGGAGTACGGAGCAGTGGAAGACTTAAGAATCAAGTAAATAAAGCAAATTTCCAGCCCTCATGGGGAAACCTTAAAAATGTGGTTAAACACTCTGAAAAGAAGAACCCAGTATGACTGACAGCAGTTTCTAATTTGCTGCCAGCAAGACTTAATCAGCACTTTGTGCAGAGCCATCCAAGCAAAAAGCACCAGAAATAGAGAGCTTTTCTGCACCTCCTCCTCTGCAGATAATTTATGATGTCCTTGCAAAGGAGGAGTGACAAGCACCGATGGCAGCAGTGTCAGATAAGTGTGACACTTTCTATGAAGTGCAGCCAGCTCACCAAGCCTGTGTGTGATTAATGACAGGAAAAGCATGGCCTCGGCTCACTCCTCTGTCAATCAGCCCTGCACAGCATTTCCCTGCAATCCCTTGTGGAGGGGACCTGCTCAGTGAAATCCGGGCTCTGGAGCTTTTGCTTTTAGCACCAGCAGCTCTGCAAAGACAAGAAATGCCCAGGAGTTTACCCTTGGAGCAAAGCTGGCAGCCTGCACCAGGGACAGGCATTTCCCTTCCCTCTGACTCACACTTTAAAGACTGAAATATTTTGGTTGCATGTTCAAAGTGGCAAATGTTGTCAGAATTAGCTTTTAACATTCTGTGCTTCAAGAGAGAGAAAATGCTCTCTTTAGAGAAAGCAGCAGTTTTCCTGTCAGCTTTACTCACAGCCAACTGCGTGACTGTCTTGAAGCTGAAATAAAAGGGGGAAAAAAAATTCATTTAATTCAACTGGAAACCATGAAACTCCCACAATAATCATGGTTATGGTTAGACTTGCAAATAGGTATCTCCCAAGTGCAAAGAGACCATTTATTTCTGCTTTTCCCTCTGAATAAAGCAGGGCTCCTTCTTGCCCGTTGCTGTATTCCAAGCAGCACAACTCCCAGCTGAGGAAAAGCACTCGCTGCCTTGCCAAGACAACATTCTTTTACATGACTAGCTCTTTCCTCTGTAGTTATTAATGTGTCACAAATCATAGGCTCAGATTGTCTAATATTATGGGAAAATCTACTAGAAGGAGAGAAAAATAAAGGAAACTTCCAGGGAAATTGATTAAAGGGAAACAAGAAATTTGACCCAATTTAATGGAACAAAATACGGTCAATAATAGAAACTACTTAAATTCCTCTAGATGGACACACGGTTCTTTAGCAATAAGTTGTGTTTGTTTTGTTTTTTTACCACCTCGGAACATCTATTCTAAGAACAAGGTTTTAGTCTCCTTCTCTGGTGCCAAGTGCAATTTAAGTTTGCATTTTAAGGGATTCATGAGCACAGCTCAGGATCAGCAAACACGGATTCTACAAAGCAAGAATTGTGACAGATTTGGGAAGGTTTAACCAGGATCCATTGGAATAAAAGCTGGGGCACAGTGGACATGAGACAGACACTTCCATGAGGCAGGTTTTGGTTACTGACCCCCTGAGCAAACACGCTGTGCTGCTACTCTGAACTCCCACCCTGCTCCTTCTCTGCTCCAGGACGCTTCAGCTGAGGAGCAGAAACATCTCCAGGTGTTGGGGCAGCAGCCTGAGCCCCAGAGGTGATGATAACCCCATTTCTTGGAGAGGGAGCCCAGTGCCAACCATTTCTGCACCACCACAGACCAACCACCCACGAGAGACGAGCTCAGCTCTCGGTGAAAGGCAAAGGAACAGAACAAATGTTACAGAAATTGTCCTCATGGCTTAAATATACAATAACCGTGGTGTGAGCGTGCAGCCCCTCCAGGGTGATTTCCCAGGTGGCTGTGTCTAGAGGGACAGTGAAGGCAGTGCCCTGTCACCTGCCATGTGACACAGGTGACACCACAGGAGCTGCTCCTGCCCAAAGCAGGGATGGACCCTGGGACACACCCAGGGACAGAGGGAGGGTGGCAGGAGCCAGGGATGGACATTGGGACACATCCAGGGACAGAGGGAGGGTGGAAGGAGCCAGGGATGGACACTGGGACACACCCAGGGACAGAGGGAGGGTTGCAGGAGCCAGGATGGACATGGGACACCCGGGACAGGGAGGGTGAGGAGCCAGGGATGGACCCTGGGACACATCCAGGGACAGAGGGAGGGTGGCAGGAGCCAGGGATGGACCCTGGGACACACCCAGGGACAGAAGGAGGGTGGCAGGAGCCAGGGATGGACATGGGGACACACCCAGGGACAGAGGGAGGGTGGAGGAGCCAGGGATGGACATTGGGACACACCAGGGACAGAGGGAGGGTGGAGGAGCCAGGGATGGACTGGGACACACCAGGGACAGAGAGAGGGTGGCAGGAGCCAGGGATGGACATTGGGACACACCAGGGACAGAGAGAGGGTGGCAGGAGCCAGGATGGACTGGGACCACGGGACAGGGAGGGGCAGGCGGATGACTGCCACAGGGAGGGGAGGTGGCAGGAGCCAGGGATGGACCTGGGACACACCAGGGACAGAGGGAGGGTGGCAGGAGCCAGGGATGGACCCTGGGACACACCCAGGGACAGAGGGAGGGTGGCAGGAGCCAGGGATGGACCTGGGCACACCAGGGACAGAGGGAGGGTGGCAGGGCCAGGTGGATGGACACACCAGGGACAGGGGAGGTGGCAGGGCAGGGGGCTGACCCAGGCAGGAGGGTGGAGGGCCAGGGATGGACCTCTGGGAACCGGCAGAGGGATGGAGGACGGACCCTGGCACCAGGGACAGAGGGAGGGTGGCAGGAGCCAGGGATGGACCTGGGACACACCAGGGACAGAGGGAGGGTGGCAGGAGCCAGGGATGGACCTGGGACACACCAGGGACAGAGGGAGGGTGGCAGGAGCCAGGGATGGACATTGGGACACACCAGGGACAGAGGGAGGGTGGAAGGAGCCAGGGATGGACCCTGGGACACATCCAGGGACAGAGGAGGGTGGGCAGGAGCAGGGTGGACCTGGGACACACCAGGGACAGAGGGAGGGTGGCAGGAGCCAGGGATGGACCTGGGACACACAGGGCAAGGGAGGGTGGCAGGAGCCAGGGATGGACATTGGACACACCAGGGACAGAGGGAGGGTGGAGGAGCCAGGGATGGACCCTGGGACACACCAGGGACAGAGGGAGGGTGGCAGGAGCCAGGGATGGACCCTGGGACACACCAGGGACAGAGAGAGGGTGGCAGGAGCCAGGGATGGACATGGGACACACCAGGACGAGGGAGGGGGTGGCAGGAGCCAGGGATGGACCTGGACACACCCAGGGACAGAGGGAGGGTGGCAGGAGCCAGGGATGGACCTGGGACACACCCAGGACAGAGAGGAGGGTGGCAGGAGCCAGGGATGGACCTGGGACACACCAGGGACAGAGGGAGGGTGGCAGGAGCCAGGGATGGACTTGGGAACACCAGGGACAGAGGGAGGGTGGAGGAGCCAGGGATGGACCCTGGGACACACCAGGGACAGAGGGAGGGTGGCAGGAGCCAGGGATGGACCTGGGACACACCAGGGACAGAGGGAGGGTGGCAGGGTGCCAGACCAGCAGGACACTGGGCTCTGGCTCCCGTGGGGCTCACTGCCATGTCACTGCCTCACTGGGGACCAGGAGCAGGGATTTGTGTCACCTTCCAGCACCACGCCTGCCACAGAGGCATTTCTGACACCTGCCTGAGCCATGGCTACAATTATCAAGAGGGATTTCAAATAAATGCCTTCACCTCCTCAGTGGCTTCAGGATGAATCAACAGGCAGCAGGAGGAGAAAGCTGCTGAATGTGCAGGCTTGTCCAGATCTCGGGTCCGTTTTAAGGCAAAAATGATAATTCAACAACACACCACCTCCTCGGTCCTCCCACACAGCTCTGGGGAGGAACCAGCTCCGGATGGGGCTTTGAACCTGTGAAATCCCCTCCAAAATCTGTCAAGTGCTGAATGTGACACAAACGAGGTGTAAGCAGCTCTCACAGCCCCTGCTTTGATCTGCTGGCACCAGGGGGACTCTGAGCAGCTCCTGGGGACCAGAGCCCTCAACACGAAAAATGTAAAAAAAGAGCAAACAAAGGGGGAAAAAAGAAGCACAAAAGGTGGGACAAGGAGAAAACACAGCACAGCTCCAGTGCCCCTTCTTGACAGGGCACCTGAGCTGACCTGGGCCTGGCTGGGAGCTCAGCATTGTCTGGAGAGCCCAGGGTAGCACCTCCAGAGAGATTTAGGCTGATTACTAACGCTGCCTGAGCCCACTGGTGTTTTTAACCACCTTCCCAGAACTGGGCTGAGATTAGAAAGCGCCACAGAAATGCAAGAACGGTGCTAACTATGCAACAAACATGCTAAATAAACTTATTACTCCAGGTCACTTCACACCCTGCTTCCACAGTCCAGAAAAGCACAGTCCTTAACATATCCCTCCAAACTGACTCCATATCCAGTATTCCAAAAATAAAACTTCCTTTCCTCATTTCCTTGGGGATCAAATACATTTTTTTCTTGCAGGAGCTTTGCTGTCTTCTATGCAGTCAGCATTTTAATATTTTAATTATAAAAACCCACTAACAATAAGCCATTCATACTGGTATCTCCACTGCTGGCTTTTTTATGCCCCTAAGACTCATCAATGCAAAGACATCTCAGAATAAATGCTTCAACATCTCAACCAAGGCACCGCCCCAGCAGTCACTGCACAGGCAAATTAGGTGTGTGCACGCAATTCAGGAAAATGGGATTTATTCTGCAAACCATGCCTGGATTTGTGCTCAAACTCTGCGTGGTGATGGGCACGAACACAGAGTGCCATTGTGGAAGGGCCCTAGAAATGCCTGGCTAACTAATTTGCTTTTCCTGAGGAGAATTGGAGTGAGTGGGGGCTGATCTGTGGGGCTCCCTGTGGCCCCAGGGACCAGCTCCCCCTCCTGCCCTGGCTGCTGCTGTTTTCCTGCCCAGAGGGTGTAGGAGTTACACCTGGAGCTTCCCCACCCAAGGAGCTCCTCGTTGAGCGCTTCCTTTAGCAAATGGACCTTTGTTTCTGCAGGGACACGCTTAGGGTGGAGGCCACTATTGTTTCAGCCATCTGCTCCCACAAAGGAACGGGACAGTTTCCTACAGACAAAGGTGGTGGCGACTCCCACTGCTGTCCCTTCCCCATCCCAGTGCCCACACATTTCCCTCAGCTGCTGAAATGCTCTGACAGTTGGTACCTTCTCACAAACATCATCCTCTCCCAGCCTTGCCCTGGTTATTCAGTTGCAGTGCTTTTTAAAAAGCTGCCATCAATAATTCATTAGCCAGTCCGATTTCCCACCCCAGACTGGATCCTCTCATTCTAAGCAGCAGTATAGAAGTGAAGTCTGCATCTTAATAAATAAAACTTACAAAGAGAAACTCAATGGCTTTCTTCACATGACTTATGGCAAGATTGTGAGGCCTATAGATTTAGGTTCTGCTAAAGGGGTGAGTCATTCAGCAAAGGGAGAGGAAAACTGCTCATTATATATTTGTGAAATCCCCAAACCACCAAAAAGGCACCATTTACCAACAAAAAGCATCACAGGATGCACAGGAACCAGCAAAGTGGGAGGAGCCCTTCCAGAAATGACTGTGACACGGAGGCACCTCATCAGAGCCTCTCTTTCTCAGGATCCAGTCCGTTACCACGAGTGGGAGGTGCAGGTTTCTGAGTTCACACACTTATGGGATTCGCACCTCACAAATCAAAACTGCCAGTTTTCTTCTGTCCCCCAGGGGAAAAACCAGAACAACCTGTGCTTTCCCTGCTTTAGCCTCCTGAGCTGTGCACCCCTCAGCACTGACAGCGAGAGAAACAATAACCAGAATGCACCCGAGCATCAGCACCAAACCTGTTCCTGCAGTGCCGCTGTGCTCCTGTCACAGCTCTGATTTCGGGGCTCTGGCCACTCCTTGGGCAGCAGGACTGGCCACAGTGGCCCACTCTGAGTTCAGACCTCCAGCCACGTGCCACTTTGTGGGTAACGAGTTCTGATTGTGCTTCCCCTCCAAACAAAGCCACTGCCAGGAATGCAGGCAGCCTGCACCTCGTGCACCAAGGGGACAATGCACATGTGTCCCTGCACAGCACCACGGTGCTCCTGCTCCTGGGAACACCCAGCACCAACACAGCAATGCAAAAACCCTGCAGGAGGCTCTCGCTGTCCTCACAAGCTCCAGGCACCCCGAAAAGCTGCCAGCCCTTTCCAGACAGGGAGTGGCCACAGGGAAGAGCCGCGGTCACTCCGGTGCTGGCACCGGCCCAGCAGAGCATGGCAGAGCTCACCCTCGGTGCCAGCCTGGAGCTGTGGCACCCAGGAGCAGCCCAGGGATACTCACAGCACTCGATGGGGTTGGAGGCTGCCTGCAGGGACACCACCCTGCCGCTGGGCTCGGGGATGTGCACGCGGAACACGAGGCGCACGCGGGTGTTCTTGCGGCCGATGTCGGTCTCGCCCTTGCGCAGTTCGATGTCGGCGTTGCGCAGCTTCAGGATCCCCGCGCAGTCGATGCTGCAAACACACACAACTGAGCTCAGCGCCCGCTCCCAGCGCCCCGGGATGGGCACACTCGGGGCACAAAGCTGTTCTGAACTGCCCTGAGCAGTGGTTCTGGTTAGGATCCTGTATTCCCATTTCTGCAGGTACCAGGAACAAATCCCAGACACGCAGCACGTCGGGGATGCTGCTGGAGCTGTCCCCACTCTGGCACCAGCAGAAGCTCCTCTCCAAGGATTACAGCTCCAAGCCCTATTTCCCCAGTTCTGGGCCCAGGAGGGCAGGAGGCAGGGCCCAGCCTGGGCAGGAGCCCCCAACCCCAGGGATGGCACAGCCACTGTCCCCCAGCCCAGCTCCAGGGATGGCACAGCCACTGTCCCCAGCCCAGCTCCAGGGATGGGATGCCACAGCAGCTGAGGCAACTCATTGCAGAGCCCCCACTGCAGGCACCCCCCAGTTTGTACTGGGAATCCAGCTCCAAAGCAGGAACCCAGCTGCCCTCTCCTCCTTTGGCACGGGCTGGGTGCTACAGCTAAGCTGGGCTCTGCAGCCTAGCCCAGGTCACTGTCATCCTCCAGAACTCTGGGATGGTGTCCCAGGCAAGGCAGGAGCCTGGCAGAGCACAGAATGGTCCCTGCTCCCCGTGACCGTAGCCCTGGATGGGGCTGGGCAACAATGAAAGGCTTAAATCAGTGCTGAAACTTAATTTTGGTGTAAGTGCAGGTTGGCTTTTCAAGGGTCCAGTGTAACCTTGCAAACATGCCTGTGTTAGGAAAATGTGACAGTTCTTTGTCAAGCTCAGCAATTGCTCTCAGAGGGGGCAGTGAGCAATGCTATTAAACAGGCGCTGCCAGCCCATTTTGATATCAGTTCTAAAAACACATCATTTATCTTCTTTTCATATGAATTAAAATCCCATTTGGGGAGGTATAAGCCCCAAGCTGTTTCCTACACCCACACTATTCCTAACTCTTGCATATGTGCAGGGGTTTATTACTCCAGGCTTCCTCGTTAGGAATGATGTATATTTTCTAAAAAAATATGAAGAATGTGGATTTTGCGATAAAATAGGGGGGCTTAAAAATATAACTGCTCTGCCAATTTTGTCAGAATCCTCTGAAGGATGGAGATACAGCTCTTCCCTCTGCAGAGCAATCACTCATGCTGCCTGGCACACATTCAAGCCTGAACTGTTCAGACTGGTGCCCACTTCATCCCCCTGCCTCCATAAAACTGGAAGGAGTAATACAGACAAGATGTGCCTGTAGTTGTTAACCTGTTACAAGAGGAGAATTCACGACCAGAGCACTTGGCTGAGCTCAGGAGAGGTGTTTTCTATTCCATTGAATGTTGTAATGTGAATTTCACACCTTTCCTGTGTCTGCTGCCCCTGTTCCTCACTGGGCCCTATAGCACTCGAGACTCAAGGCTTCTTTCCTTAGTGCCCTACAAACCTATTCTGACTCTGAAGATAGTGGGTTATTAGAGAATGGTGAGACATTGGATGCCCCAACCTGGCAGTGCCCAAGGCCAGAGGTTGGACAGGGCTTGGAGCAGCCTGGGACAGTGGGAGATGTCCCTGCCCATGACAGGGGTGGCACTGGATGGGCTTTAAGGTCCCTCCAACCCAAACCATCCCATGATTACAGTCACTGCAGCAATTGGAACACAGAGCAGAAAGGCCTGCATGCACACCTGGTGAATGGTAACTCTTCCAGCAGCTTTAACCCAGGTGCTTTTATAAATAGGGCCTTACACTCATCAATCATCCCAATGTGCTGATAGTCCCTCCAGAGCACCGTTACTCCTCTAAGTGACCCCTTTCCAGAGAGAAGGAACTTCAGTGTCAGCTGAATCCACCCCAGCTTTGCTAACTAAAAGAGATCCACTTACGTTGCTTTCATGTTGTTTTTGGGTTCCAGGGGGATCTCCAGCACTTTGGTGTTGCCAATGATCTTCTCGTAGCTGGTGGTGGTGACGGTTTTGCCCGTGATGCGATGGACCTGGTAGAAGGCGTGGGGCTTCAGGATGCGCTCGTCTGCTGTGCCAATGAAGATCTGCAGCCCCAGGGGTTTGTTCTCCATGTACCCGTGCAGCTGGCAAGACATTAAAAAACATGGCATCATACACAGGGCCTGCAGTGCCTTCAGGAAACCAGAGATTTGCAGATAAATGGAGATGTGTGACACTGATTCACTGCTCTCTGAAACTCATCCTTCCCCCATTCCTCTTGCACTGCCTTACAATACCACCTGTCCCAGCAGAGATGGGATTTTTGCACAAGGATGCCTCAGTCAGCTTTAGACCATGGGGTTTGTAGGCCTCCAGGACACAAACAGATTCTTCTGTCCTAAATAACATTTTTATAAACAGCATTTCCTGCAAGAAAGCAGAATGCCCCCATAGGCCCAGAGACAAGGAAATTTCTCGGTCTTTATTAACGTTCAAAATTACAAATCAAACCATTCTAAATTTCTCACATAACCAAAAATGAGAACCAGACATTTATCTACCGCATAGCCAGGACTCTAGCTGAAAGGGAACTTTTTGGTCTGAGACATGCTAAATTTGTTTTCAATTACTCTGTCCACATACAAAACCTTGATGAAGCCATACAAAGCAAATAGTACTGGAAGATCAGAGAAAAGAAAGATTAAGCTAATGATACTCATGGCCAAACCAGGGCTTTTTTTTCCTTTTTTTTCTTTTCAGCAGTCAGCAGGAGGTATCTTTGCATAGAAGGATTAATTCCCCCCTGGAAGGGGACCACATGCAGCATCAGTGGTGTGCTGGCAGCTTTCCTCCAGCATGGCAAATGTAAGGCGACACTCACTGTGCACAGATATCATTCCTCACCCAGCACATACTTTGGAGGCTCACAAAGGCAGGGGCTGTGCCCCAGAGACCCCTCAAGCCCAGGGCCGAGCAGGCTGCATGAGCAGCTCCATGAATGGATCTATTGAAGGATCAACCCCTAAGCAGGGCTTGGGCAGGACTGAACTGCAGAGCTCAGCCCAGGCACAGCTCACTCTGCTCCCACCAGAGCTTGGAGAGATGCTGAGGAGGGAAAGGGGCAGCAGGGCAAACCTGGCAGCCAGGGGAGGAGCAGGGAGCTGGGCATGGAGCACCAGGAGAATGGGATCAATACAAGGGCAGATCCAGAATGGATGGAGTGTGCAGGAGGGTAAAGGAAACAGAGATCAAAAGGCCAGATCTGCTGGGAACAGGCACTGATGTAGGATCAGTGCTGAGCCACAGCCCAGGCCCACTGGGAGCCACACCAAAACTCACCCTGAGTATGGAACTTTCCAAATCCAACCTTCCCTGGCCTCCAGTGAAAAGCCATTGTATCACCAAAACCCATCCTGACTTTACAAGAGGGGAAAGAGTAGTTTTTAGCTATTGGGCATGTTCATTGTCATGCCTGACAGAATAATTCTTTGTGGATCCAGCTACAGAACCAGAGCATCCTTTGGACAGGAGGGGTTATTGCAGTGACAGCACAGCAGCTTTTGCCCTACCCTCTGTCCTGGCAGAACAAAATCCCAGAGTTATGGGTGGGAGAGCAAAACAGAGGAAAACAGGTAATAAATTACACCAGAAAATCTGCCCCCAGCGAGCACAGCCAGTAGCAGCAGGAACAGAACTGGCTACATACACCAGGTTTAATACTGGCCACCTTTAAAAGTAATTTTAAGAGTGTTTACTCATGTGCAGGGTGAGTTCCCAAGGCAAAACTGTTCATGGCTGTCCAATAATGTGTGTGTCTGGGGGTGTGTGTTGTACAAATGCACACAGCCTTACAAAGAGAGGAACTGATTCCCTGTTCATATGGCAATGAACTGATCCCCTGTTCATATGGCAATGTCTGCAACATCTGCCAGCCCTGGGGCATTAAACACAGTAAAAAGTCTCCTGATCCTCCACAGGAACAGGTTTTAAATCTGTTGTTTGGTCAGTGGAAGAATGTAACTTTTTTTTTTTTTTTGTAATTTACGGCATTATGGCAATGCTGTGGGATGACATCATTGTAAAATCAAAACAGCATTATAAAATGCAAATGCAAAGAGAAAAATATATGTAAAAGAGTCAAGTGTCCCTGTTTAAAAGGGTTTGCCCTAATCTTGAGCTAATTGATTATGTTTTCACAGCCAATAAAGTTCATCATTTACCATAAGCATTTCCATCTACCTTTCACTTGCTATGAACACAGCAAGATGACTTAGGAACAAAAAACAGAGACAAACTGCTCATAGAAACACTCCAGGAGCTTTAAAATCAGGGTTTTACACTCAGCTTCAGCACCAATTGATCACAGCTTCAGTCATGTGGCACAACCTCTCTCTTTACCTGGACCAGGGAACAGTGATGCTCACCCTGCTCTCAGAGTATTTTGTGCTGCTTTTTAATACAGAAAATTCACTGTGAGCTGGAATGAAAGAACACATCAAAGCTATGCTTCAGAGATATGGCTCTCCCTAAAATTGAACTACTAAATATTGTCATTGTCAATAAACACTCATCTCCACTATGCCAGGCAGCTGCTTTAATATTTAACCAAAGTGCTGCTCTTTTCTTTGGTGAAGCAAAGGAGGAATAAATTTGACCCTTAAGCAAACTTTGAGAAGTGAAGATTTAAAATGCTTTTAAAAATAATCACTTCGAAATTCATTTTTCCTCCCTTAGCAACAACCAAGCTGCTCTAAAATCTCCATTTTTCAGTGTTGCTCATCAGAGCTGCTCCCTCGCAGCCTTCCACAGGAGCACCAGCCCCACACCCAGGTGTGCCTTCACTCTTTCTCACCCTTCTTTCCATGAGGAAAATGAAATCATCTGCATTTCAGTTTCGAGAGGGTGAGCATCAAGAAAGAGTTATGAATACACAACTCTGGGAGGAAATATTTTTGTGTATTATTAAGGTGACCTATTCACAATAAAACTCCCCCAAACTGTATACAGATCAAGCTGGAAAAAACCCAACTCCTTTGAGTCACATTTGCCACAAGGGGAAAGAGAAGCCAGACATGATGTGTACCTTTCCATACTCTATTTCGGGACTTTAAGATCCTATTTCTTTCAGTTGAAAGATTTTTCTTAAACTTTGCTTTTGCCTAACTCTTATAATATTAACACAGCCAGACATGGGCTGGTCTATGACCTGAGAAAATGCAAAGAACTTTGGCAGATAAACAAATAACATCATTCAGAAAACAAGGAGACTTTTCTTGTTTGGTTTGCTACTATGATTGGGTTTTTAAACAAAATGGAAATGTGTGGAACGATTAAAATCATCATCTCACCTCTGCAGAAACAAAATTCATTCATCCTGCACTCCATCCATGGATCAACACCAGTCAGATTTGGGAAGGGGGGGATTTGAGTGCCATTTGCAGGAAGGCACCTGTGTAATTCTCCATGCACAAAATGAGCAGATGTGCCTTTAGGAGCTCAGTTACCCCCCCAACACAGCCCCTGGGATGGCCCTGGGGACTGCTGCCATCGAGAGCACACATCAAAAACATGAACCTTTTCTCCTGCACGATTTCAAAACTCAGCTCTCCTCACAACAGAGAGCCCAGCTCCAAACACAGCACTTATAGTCACAATTAAAAATTCCCATCTACACCATTCCCTACCCAGCACTGAGATGAGCCCAAATGGGCAGTTCAGGCACCACTCACCAATGCAGCAGCTCAGCTCCCAGCAGGACTGCAAGCTTTGCCTTTACATTTTCACGTTGGCTTGCAGAGCCAAATTTTCTTGGGGATTTCTAGTTTAGCTGTAGCACATCGACACTCTCTGTGCAGTGCTGGGCTTTGCAAAAGAAAAGCAGAAGCATCTGCAAACCTTACTGGCATCTTGGAAGAGCCTCAGTAAGAGCCTGTGAGACCGACTGCCTCAGAGAGTAATTCATTTCCCATTCATCCCAACAGAGCTCTGCCTGTCAGGCATTGGGGTCTCTCTCCCTGGGATGTGCAAAGCTGCACCTTTAAAGCTGACAGCACTCATCTTCCTGTCTAGACAACACCAGCAGGAATGTATAAACTCGGTGATTTCATCTGCTGGGAAGCACTCAGCTCCCCAGGTCTGTGAGCTCAGGGTGACACAGCTCTGGCCCCTGACCCTGCACATCGCTGGCTCTGTCCCCATGGAACTCACTCGGGGTGTGCATGTGTGTGGTCAGCTCTGATTCACACAGACCATCCCTGACGGCAGTGAAAAGAGGGAAAACAGAGGGGGAAACGGGGAAAATGGAGGGGGAAACGGAGCCCTGTGAGCAGCATTTAATGAGGAGGGAGCACCAAGGCGCGTGAGAAAGCATTTCCTCCTGTGGCTTCCCCTTGTGCCGCTTGGCGGGCGAGAAATGCTCTGTGCCGTGCCCACCTTCCGTGCCAAGAGACAGGAAAACCCTCCTCCAAAGCTCTGACCGTGCCAGCCATCCCTGCCCAGGCTGGGCACCAGCCAGAGCCAAACCCTCCTCCAAATCCCCCAACCCCACCAGCAATCCCTGCTCCAGCTCTGCACCAGCCCCACCGCTCCTTTCAAACAAGAGAGGATGTTCTGGCCCTGTTTCTGTCCCTCCTTCCTGCTGCAAGCAGCTTCAGCCTTGGATTTATCCTTAATCACCATCATTAATACTCTCTGACTGCAGCAATGTCAAGGATTTTTTGGGGAGGTCTTTGCTCAACAATACTTGCACCAAGATGGAAAATGTCACTGCATTGTCTCAGAGAGAGTGGTGTATCAATAATGGTCAGGAATTCAACAAAAACCCCATCCAGCCACTGTATCATGTAGCAGCTCCTCTGCCTGCTTCACTTAGAGCTGACATTGAGCAACAGAGCTGAATCTTCTCACATGTTTTTGTTCAATTTAATGTACTTGGGACACAGCAAAAGAACAAAACCAGAAGGAAATCTCTGCCTTGGTTCCCTTTGCTCCTTACCAAAGCTGTCTAAAAAGGCCTCTGAACATAATCCTCTGAACATCTGATTCTGCTAAATTATGCGTTTTTATGATACTCAATTTTAAATTTCTTATTTTGGTGAAAATATTGTCAAAATTCCAAGGACTGAATCTCACTTGCTGTGCTGTTCCTTACATTAAACAACAATCAGACTTGCAGTGTCCTATCAGGATTTCTGCTTTCAGGGGGTTAATACAGGTCTGGGACACAGACAGCAGCTCTTGGGAAAAAGCAGTCGGGAGGGTTTGCTCCTGACTGACCTTACATTGCAGTGTCAGCAAGTTGTTTCCTCTCTGGGCTGCAGTTTCCCCATCCCTGAGAAGAGCTGATCCTGTTTTCAAGTTGCTTTGACTCTCGGATGACAGTTTAAAAGAAGAGGCACAATCATCTGTCCAGTGCACATGTACAGGGAGGAGAAGCTGGAGATCTCATTCTCACAGCTGGCTAAGAAAACCAACTGTGTCATTACAGCCCTTCCATGCACACTCACGACAAAAGATCTAAACCTTCCCAGCATGACAGAACTCCCTGCGCCACGAGTAAATCAGAGGGTGCAGATTTGATGGTTTTGACAGAATCCTGCTGGGGGAGTTCCACAGCACTGCCGGCAAAGCTGGACCCTTGCCAGCTGTCAGAGGCTGTGGAAGCAGCCCCAGCCCAGCTGGAGCCGAGCAGAGGGTGGCAGAGCAGGGCTTTTTCCTCTGCCACACTCAGCTCATCCCCCCCAGGAGCATCCCCCTGTGTGACCCAGACGTGGCACAAAGCCAGAACCCACATGAAAGGACAGCCTAAATCTTGTATCTGCCTCATCCAGGTGCATTTCTATACCCAGAACCTGCACAGCACAGGCATCCCCCTCAAACCAGCTGGCACACTCTGCTTCTCCTCACTCTGCCTAAACTCCTCTCCATCAAAAGCAATGGAATCTGAATTAGGCTCCAAATTTTCAGTGAGAGCTTTTCATTCACTTCTAACTCAAAGGCACAGCATGAGGGGTGCTGGCCTACCCTTACATTTGATGGCCTATTAGTTTTGAAGATAATTTCCCAGATGCAGCTAAAACCTCTGGTCTGGCCATTGCACATCACATCCTGCAATAGCACATGGAACAGCAGCAAATAAATCCACGGCTGAGAGCTCAAAGCTCAAGAGGCCCCTACAACCATGCCATTGTACAAACAAGCCCTGTAGTCCTGCAGGTAAATCAGGTGTGAAATGTGCAGTGGTTTGTCACAGGCTGCTGGTGAGCTGGGGAATAAATCCCTGCAGGAGCCAGAGCCCCGCTCCAAACCAGGGAAGGGATGCTGGACAGCAGCACAAAGATGTTGTACAGCACCAGCCGAGTCCAGCACAGCCTGGCTTCATCCTTCCCAAAGCTGGAAGGTGGGGAAAAGGACAAATTCGACTGTGGGGATGTGCAAATCCCCCTGATCAGGCTGGCTGGGGTTTCAGCAGCAGCACGGCTCCAGCCTGGCTCCACGTGTGAGAGCGAGAATCGCCACTGCGAGCTGGGATTTGGGTTTGATTTCCATCACTGGCTCTGGTTTCACTGACACACCAATGAATTAGCTGAACGCTGGAAGTCACATCAGTTAAAAGTCAGAGCCCCATGGGAAGCCCAGGCTAAGAAACAATGTCTCCTTTGACTGCAAAACCACAAGAAAACACAGACGGCAAAATTCAAATATAAAAGGAAAGTGGAACATACGTTTGTTATTGTAAAGCAGCTCCTGTGAGCTCCACTAACAACTCTGCAATTCCAGCTTCTTTTTAATAAGAAAAATAAAAAGAGGCAGTGAAAGTCACCACAGCTTTAAAAGTTAAAACCCAGGGGAGATTTGGGCTGGGTGTGCTGAACAGGAGCCCCTCTCTGTAGAGCTTTCCTGCTTTGGAGGAGCCCAGCACACACGGGGGTGGATGGGCTGGGGGTGCCCGTGGCCACCTCTGCCCTCACCTGAGCACTGGGGTTTTGTAGCCCTGGTCTGCTACAAATTGGATGTTGTACCAAGCTGGGTCATGGATTTAACCTTCACCATCACAGCCCAGGTTTGTGTTTTGCCACCTCTGTCCCAATCACACCCACGAGCTCTCTGCACTCGAGCAGCCGCTGCCTTTCCTGCTGCACAGGCTCTTCCACAGCTTTGACTGCAGCAGCTGGCTACAAAAAACCAGCTTTGGGAAGGAAGAGCTGGGAACCAAACGTGCCTCACCATCCTCAGCTCCCTCAGGACCACCTGCAGGATGGAGGGTGCACAGAAACTGCAGCTTTGTCCTTGCTGTTCTCAGCACCTTCACTTCTCACATCCACCTCACAACCCTAAAACCTGACTTTCTCTGCAACACAAACTGTAAGTTCCATCTGGCCAGAGGTTTTCATTACCCATTCCCTTCCCCTGCCATGCCTGGAGTGCACCACTGGTACAAAGCCTTGAGCACAAACTCTCGGGGCTCGACACGTGAAGAAGAGGAAGCAGCATCAGAAAGATAAACCACAAGATAAGGCTTGAAGGATATGAGAGCTGCTGCTCTGTAGCTTTAGAGCACCCAAAAGAAGAAATCTGCATGCAAAATGCGCTTTCCAAAAAAAAAAAAATATTGCAGGACAACATCACGCTGCAAAAACCAGCCAAGATCGCTTCCGCCAGCAGGTTCAGCTGGGTAATTAGTCACGTGGAGGGTTAATTTAATGACTTTTTTTTAAAAATCAGATTTTTTTACAAAGATATTATATTTTAAAAAAATGTTCTCTTTGCATCTGACAAGAACACAAAAGTTAAACTTCACTGAAGGGAAAGAAGGAGAAAAAAAAACCTTGAAGCCAAATAACTTATGACATGAAAGCTTTGGATTTTACTGGCCTCCCCCAGTTTCAGATGTCATAAACCATACAGGTGCAACTATCTCNTCCGCCAGCAGGTTCAGCTGGGTAATTAGTCATGTGGAGGGTTAATTTAATGACTTTTTTTTAAAAATCAGATTTGTTTAAAAAGATATTTTAAAAAAATGTTCTCTTTGCATCTGACAAGAACACAAAAGTTAAACTTCACTGAAGGGAAAGGAGAAAAAAAAAAACCCTTGAAGCCAAATAACTTATGACATGAAAGCTTTGGATTTTACTGGCCTCCCCCAGTTTCAGATGTCATAAACCATACAGGTGCAACTATCTCATTGCTTGGCATCCATATGAAGCTGGTTATGTTCAAGTGAACACAAATTCGACAAATACTCCCAGCTTTACAATAAACCTTCAG
The DNA here is from genome assembly GCA_009741485.1 of Malurus cyaneus samueli. Classification (NCBI taxonomy): domain Eukaryota; kingdom Metazoa; phylum Chordata; class Aves; order Passeriformes; family Maluridae; genus Malurus; species Malurus cyaneus. The sequence goes on along the minus strand of CM019231.1, from coordinate 13,875,963 downwards.
AAAGAAGCTGTCCAGATTTTCCCCAGATGCAGGCACAGCTGTGCAGAGGCACATCTGCTTGGGGAACTAATGTGGACATTTGAATTTATAGTTTTAGATCCTGAAGCTTGATGGCAAATTATGATAAAACTAGCAATATTGGTTCCTGCCTTCAACAGAAAATGTAAAACCCTCTTTGATTGATACTGATTGCAGGAAGGAAACAAATTGTATTTCCCCATGTCAAAAGGAACTCCTTCATTGCAATAAGCATCCTGTTGATAGCAATACCTTGGGAAGGTAAATGATATTGTAGTTGCAAGCAAACCGAGAAAAGAATGATTGGTATCATTTCTACATCTTAGGTAGCTTCAAACACACCACAGGAGGCTGTGGGCTTGTCAGACTCAAACCAAAAAATGTGCATTATTGAGATATGGCAAATGTGATTGCTATTTAATATTATCCCGCACCCTTTACTCAAATACCCAGCCCATACATGTAAATCCAGCTCAATCAAAGCAAACAAATTCATTGATTTAACAATTTATGGCTTGATTTTAAAAGGGGATGAGCCTGCGGGGGAATATTGAACATATGTTTGAAGTTAAGCATAAATCAACCCAGTGAAATTAGTGGTATTGATCACATGCTTGAAATTACACATAAATGTTAATGTTTTCCTGGTCCCTGCAAGGCCTGAGTGTGTCAGGACCATCTGCAGGATGCAGCCCAGCTCTGTTCAGTGAAGCTGGAGCTGTGCAGACCAGTCCAGCTCCCACACATCATTGTCAGCCCTCTGCCACTGACACAGCACAGCCCCGACCCCAGCCTGGCTTTGGCTTTCCTTCAGGAAACACGGCTGAGAACAGGGGAAATGAGGGAAATGACTGATGTGCCCCCACTCAGCCAGTATTTCATACCACCCTTTGAAAGGTGAAGGAAAAGCTGTTCACACTCCAAACAGAGGAAGGGTTCAGCTCATTCACCTCTCAGGTCAGCGAAGGGACACATTTGTTCTCCACCACTGGCAGCTTGAGTTTTGCTCACTGGTTCCAGCAGCAACTTCCCAGGCATCTCATGACAGCGTCAGAAGTGACAGATGATCACAAGAGGGTGAACACAGCCCAGAAAAGGCAGCATTGCCCACGTGTCTGAGCTTTCAGAAGCCAATCCAAACCAACCTTCCCCAAGTCTTGGACCACAGCACAGCTCGGACACTTTAAGCACAAGCTCACAGGGTGCTGCTCTTATAGGGCCAAGCTTTTCAGGGATGAATTCACCCTGGTCTTTCCTGTAGGGTCCCCATTGTCTCACCTGCACCACGGGGTGGCCCCCGGTGGGTGCTTTGACGGCTCCACGGCTGCCCTCGGTCTCGTAGTGCGCGCGGTGGTGGGGCTTGGGCTGCACCTCGATCCGCAGCTCGTAGGAACCAGACTGGCTGGACAGGGGCCACTCCAGCGGGGGCAGAGACTGCACGGGCAAACTGGGGTACAGAGAGAGAGAACATGGGAACTCCTGAGAACACCATTTGTCCAAGCCCTGATCCCTCCTTCCTCCCAGTGCCCCACCTGAAACATTCAGGGGTCTGCTATGAGTCCCCATGAGATGGTGCTGAACTGCTCACATTTGACTGCAAGCTCTGCTGAGAAGACAGTCATTTCTGTGGGTCCATCTCCTTGCAGAAGAAAATAAGATATTTCTATTTCTTAAACAGAAATATCTGCCGCAGTTACATTTTTTCAAACATCTCCCTCTTTTATCAAGCTTTTGCTGTGTGTCTCAAATTTGGATCACAGAATTGTGAAATATTAACTCCATTTACCATTACTTACCAGTTGTGTAAATTAACTATCTTCAGCATATTCATAAATACTAAAATGCACATGGATAAAATGCTAAATGTTCTTACCTGATACTAGGTTTTCCTATTATGAGAACACATCAGGCTTTGTGACACGAAATGATTACACTGCCACGTGCAGCCAGAGCTTGCACTGGATTTTAAAACACTCTCACTGAGAGCACAGGCTGCTGCCAGGACCGGTCTGACAAGCCAAGGGAAGTCACAGCCTGTGTTCTCTCAGTCACAGTTTGTGTTTGGCAGGTCAGAACAGCCTGGGATGATGTCAGCACGGGGACAACCTCGTACCCAGTGGGATGGCACTGACAGGGTGCCAGCAGGGACTGGGAGTCACGCCCTTGGCACCCACGGTCCTGGCAGACAGATGCCACAGGGCCAGACAATGGAGGGCTGAGATCTGGGTTAAGGGACAATTAACAAATTAACAACCAACACTACGTCACCCGAGCTGACTGAATGCTCAGTCTGACATGGAGCAGTGAGCTCTGTTTTGAATGAGGCATTACTTAAAGAATGTTCATCCTTGATGGAAATTCATAAATGGCTTTACAAAAGTAATCCTGCCATTTTAAGAGCAGCAGGATGACACCAGAGCGTTCAGCCTCTGTCAAACTGTCTGCAATCTGCTGTTTAGACAAATCATTTGGAAATCTGAATTTGTAGAGTACTCTGCCATCAGTGAAGCACTTTGGTGCTGTTTCTTCAACACCCAGAATTTCTTCATCTCTGGAATCACAATGGACTGGGCTCCCTTTAACCAGTGCTGCCCCTGAGCAATGAGCTCTGCTCTGCCATATAATCTGCCCCAGGAAACACTCCCTAAGGATCATCAGCCATGGCAGAGGACACCAGACATGGGAAACACACCCACAGGAAGGATTACATACCTGCAGATGGGTATTGCAGGCAGCAGCTGCTTTGTCCAGGATGGAGGTACCAACAGAACGGATTCTGGCGCTGAGTTTCTCCTGTCCTCCTGCTCACAAGGCCCGTGGAAATCAACAGTCTGAAAGACGTGGCATGGAATGCTGTTTTTGTGGGAAGGCATGGATGAAGGATCAGGGCTGGTTTTCCAGATTTTGGTGGGAACGCCACAGGAAGGATCGGCGGGAAGGCTGCTCATAGCATCCATGGGAAGGGGAGTGCTGGCCAACTGCGCGTAAGTGACCGCTGAGGTGTCTTCTCTCAGGGGGATGCGAGGAGAGGGCTGTGGAGAGGGGCTCCTCGACTGCCGAGGAGAGGTGGAAGGCAGCTGAGTACTGCAGAGCTCAGTGCAAGAGTACCTCCGTTTGGCACCCGGTGACGAAGACCTTGAGTTGGGACAGGGTGATGGTGAATGGCGTCCCAAGCAGGTTTCCTCCGTGATGCTTGTTCGTGGTGACATTATTGGAGAGGTTCTAGGAGAATAATGAGTATGGATGTTTTGAAACTGCGGACAAAGGTCATCACTAGGACCATTATTTGGTGAAACACATGGTGATGTGCAAGGAGATACATTTGTCTCTGAAATGAAACTTGCAGAGGAGCCGCTACTAGCTGGGCTCAGACACAGTGGTTCTCTGTAGCCCTCAAAGCCAGGGACAGGCAGGGTAACCCTTGGGCTAGTGGTGGCTGAGTTTGCCTGATGTTCTACCAAAACATCTGTGTCTCTGCTGCGGAAGGGACCCCCCGAATGAATCAGTTCATGATATGGAGTTATTTCAATCCTAGGGCTCGGAGCAGAGGCCCCTGCAGCGTTGGCAGGGTGTGTAGGTGGTGGCCCTATGCTATCTGGCTGTCCATATCTGCCCATGGGATCTGCAGAAAGGCTAGGAAAAGGCAGGGAGCATGGCTTGAGGCCACAGTCCACGACATCGTGAGCGTATGTAACTCCAGAGGGTGGGCTGTTGGTTTTATGTGGAGTCGGTTCTTCTGGAAAAAGAAGGGTCTCTTTAAGACTGTAAATATTGTTACAGAAGCTGAGCAATCATGGATTAAAAAAATGCATATTCATAAACTGCTTGTGATCTGATATTAGCTTATTATTGAACCCTTTATACTGCAGTTAACGCTGGTGAGAAGTGCTGGATTAAGAGCCAGGGAAGCTCATGTGCTCGGGGCAGGTGCCAACACCTCCAGCCAGGCTCCAAACCAAAAAGTTTGGAAGAAACAACTTCTGGTGAAGGGAGAAGCACCTTCCTTACACAGCCAAGCCCAGACAGGAAAGGCTTCATAAACCAAAGCTGAGCTCAAGATCTCCAACCAAAAAGTCAAGTTCTGTGTGATGATTTGTTTGGCTCTGTGCCATGACAGCAAATTTGGTGACAGGTTTCTATAAAGAGAGTGTGCCCAAATATTTGTTAGAAAAGAGAGAGGGAGAAATAATCCAGCCCTGTGGTTAGGAGCAATCACATTCCAATTTCAGCCCAAGGAACATTTTAGCCGGAGAGGGATTATAAAACACACAATAACAAGTAAGTGTTCAGCAAAACCCTCTCTCCAGGTGCAAAAAAAATCCCCAATTTTCAGAGATTCCCATTTTGCAAACTATCCCCAGGTTGCAGAGCACAGCAATGCTTCCAGGGAGCGCAGAATTCCCACCAGCATTGCTGAGCCCAGTTCCAGTGTGGTCCCAGCACCCCAAGGGTGTGTGATGCCAGAAGAATATTTGCCATCACACAGCAACGTACAAAACATTACCAGGATTTGTGTACGTTTTTAAAGATTTCAATGTATCCAGCAGGAAATACCTGAAACAGCTCCACAATTTGGGATTAATTCACACTATCTGCTCACTCTGTGTACAGATCAGATATTTAAATTTCATTTAAATATTTAAATTACTGTTCCAGCATTTTCTCTAAATCCTACATGACATGAGCCAGCGATTCCCATGAGAAAATATCATACAGAAAGGCAGGCAGGAGCTGACTGTGCTTTCTGCAAAAGCAGCAGAAGTTCCTAGTGAAACTTTTACATGCAGAGAGATTTTAACTTAATTTCAGGGGATTTCTGTTCATTTTTAGGAACTGCTGAGCCTTTGTGTTTAGTGGGAAAACCCGAGAGCTGAGCAAACAAACCAACACACAGAATGTCTGGGGCAGGAGGGGAGCAGCACACAACAGTCCAGCCTGCAAATTTCTTAAGGTTCCCCCTGGCTTTTAATCCCAGCACACAGCTGTTTTGGGGATAGGAAAACAGCAACGAGACGCTGAATTTGGAGCCAAACGTATTTTTAGCGCCGTTGATTTCAGAGCTTTGGCACTCAGGAACAGTGTGTCATCCCCGTCACTCAGGTCTGACACATCAAGCCTCGGTATTGCTGCTGAGATTCCCTTTGAGCAGAACTCGTCATGAGTCCGGAATGAGCAGAGTAACACACCCCCAACAGATCCCAAACATCGCTCCCCGCTTTGGGGGCAATCACCCCTAGTCCAGCTGATGCAAGGGAGCAAAAGCAGCCCCCAGCAGAGCCAGGCTGGATGCCAGGGCTCAAGGCAGGATTTGGGCAGTGCCCAGCAAGATCAGAAATCCTCTCCAGGTTGAATCAAGATGACAGGCGACCCTTTCAGCTCCCCTGCAGCCAAGGCTGCCCCAACACACCCGTTCAATGGGTTGAACTGTGCCAGGTACAACAGGTACAGCCCCAAAACTCCTCACAGCACACCGAGCACAAAGCCACTGCGGGGAGGTTCATGGTCAGGGGTATGGGAAAAGCAAAGGTATTTGTAAGTGCACGTGTAATTTTTAAAGTCTGCTGATAGCAAACACACCCCCCACCCACAGCGCCCGCCCGTCAAAACCAGAGCTTTTGACAGCCTACATTTCCTTTGCTTATCCCTGCAATGCTGTTTAAAAGAGAACTTTCGCCCTTGGCATCCCCGCTCCCGGAGGATCCACGTTCCAGCACTGAACAACAACGTTTCCACCCAGAGCGAGCCCCAGCCTGCCCGGCACAGCTCTGCAGCAAAGAGGGACAGCGGGCACGGCCCCTGGACACACACACAGCCATGGTTTCTGTGGGGCAAAAACACTCCCTGCCCCGCAGCAAAGGGCCCGCGGGCACGGCTGCACACCGAGCCCTCCTCCGAGCAGCGCCGGCGATGCGCAGGGCTCAGGATGCCGAGCAGGGGACACGCTGCAGCCCTGACTCACGGGCACGGCTTGGGCACAGCCCGGCCGGGGCTTTGGGGAGCTGCAGGGCACAATGAGATCCCTGTGGCGGCCCTGCTGCCCACGCTGGCGGTGTGTCTCCATGGCAGCCGGGGATGCTGCTCCGCCAGCGCTGACCTCACCGCGGAGCCCGGCGGGGCTGGAGCGGCGAGCGCTGCTCCCGGGAGCGAACGGCTCTGCCCTGGAAACCGGGAGAACACAGCCCTGCCTGCCCCCGGGGCTGTGCCACCTTCAAGGGTTCGTCCATTCACAAAGCACACACTGCAGTGCTCCAGCAAAGGACTGTCCTCTCCACCGCTTTTCTGACGGACATCTCAGCAAACAGCAGCTCCGGCACTTCTCCCCTCCCTGCAGCCAGGCATTTCCCAGCCTGAGGTTTCACTGCTGATTCACCCTCTGATTCAGTACCAAAAGATCCTTCTGCTTTGACGGGAGGTAAAAGAAAGCGAGTTTCTCACCCAGGCAGCACTGGCATCTCCTCATGCTCTCAGTCAGTTTTACCATCAGCAAATCTTCCCTGTGTCACCCAGCTCCCCTGCCCAGAGCAATCTGACCCCCGAGCCTGTAGAATCCCACCCAAACTGCCCGCAAGCTGCCAACCCTCACTGCCCCTTTTTCACCCAGGTCTTACCCTTATGACCGTCGCTGCTACCCCAACAGAGATGAAGCAGGGTCTGCAAATTCCCCATAAATAGCTGGGAGCAGCCAGCCCCACCAACCATCTGCAGCTGGGCACAGTTAGGAATAACCCAACGAGCTGCATCACAGCTGAAAGACATCAAGTGATTTCTGTTTCACGGGACTTACATAGCCCTCGATGTACACAACTCCTTTTCACACCTCTGAAAGGCAGAAAGGAGAAGGGAAAGGCTCCCGAGGTTCCCCAAGCCCACAGCAGTGTGAGCACACGTGGCATGGCCAGGGCCACCCTCGGCTGTTTTAAAACAAGGCAGCTACTTCAAAGGCAGCCAGTCAGCCAAATGTGACCGTGCCAATTAGCATGAAATTAGGGAATAAAGGATCACCCAAGCGACTGCATTCCATGCTGGGTTTATCCAAACCATCCTCTAGGAAAAGCTAAAGATAGCCTGTGCAGGGCAGGGGCACAAATTGGGTTTTGACCTCACATCCGCTGGCTGCAGCTCCCGGGGTTTAACTGGAGTTCCTCATTTGCATAAGGAAAAGAGTCGATTTTCTTTTTTAATTAACTTGCTTATTGTCATTTGAAGGGGCCAGTCCAGACCTTTTTTGCATTTCTCAAAAGCCACGCTGTCTGTTATTTACACTAGCGGCTTGGAAGCTCCAAGTGAGAGCTGGTTTCCTGAGTGAAATCTGGAATTCTCTGCTAGATGTGCATATTTGTTTCTTTAGGGCAGGGCTGAACACTGCCTCCTGTGTTCCTGAGCCAGCCCCAGGACCCAGCTGCATGCACTTTCAGTTTTTTTCCTTTTAATGGCTTTGCATCTGGGAGAAGAAAAAAAAAAAAGAACGAGGGAAATTATTCAGGGCTTGACACCTACAAGACGTGGCAGTGTCCCTGGGAGCCTGTCTACATACAAACAAGCATTTAGAGGAATATTAATATTTATGGATGCTCCCTGCTTCCCCTCTCTACACTGCACACACACAGACCTTGTAGATTCGTATCACCAGATGCAATCTAAGAGTCTAATGAGCTCCTGCAAGGGCTTGAGCTGAGAGAAAATACTTTTTCCCATCTGCATTCTCACCTCTTGTCTCAGGGCAGGACTTTGTTTGGAATCTCATTCAAATATAGGGTTTGTTGGGATTTTCAAAACAGCCCTCAGAGGATCAGCTCCCAGAAGGGCTGACCTCAAACACTGAAAATTCTGTGGCAGCTTTAGCTCCCATCTGATCATCACACAGTGAACACCCAACAGATCTGCATGAAGGGAGCTGCTGGAGCACAGCTACTGGATTTCGGTATTTTGTCTCTCTGAGTAGCCAACAACAGGTATTTGGGAAGAACACACACAGCAGTTCTCAGAATTTATTCTTCTGGAAGCCCTGTTTGTGGGAGCTCATTTGGCAATGCTCATTAACCCTCTGTCAATCTTCTCCACTAAGAAACACTACCTTAGTTTAAAATAAACTAAAAACTGGGAAACCACTAGCAACACCTGCGCAGGGAACTCCCCAGGGACTGCATTAAACACTTTTGGCCAAATGAAATCACAGCTTCAGCCTGGCAGCACAGGGCACCTGCCCTGCCATCACTCCCCAAATCCTGCTCACCTGGGCACACCCCCAGTTCAGCAGGTGTTTCTTGTTCGCAGCTCCTGAGGAGAATATTCCTAATTAAAGTCTGGCAGGTCAAGGTAAAAAACACTCTGCTGCTTTTGGAAATGGCTGGCTTCGAGAGGAATATCCAATATTAATAATATTGACTGTAGCAGTTTTATTCACCCTTCTTTCCCTGTCGCTTTCACAGCAGTCCTGTTCCTGTTGTCCCAGGCACACACAAGCACTACTGAACGCCAGTCACTTTCAGGAAGGATATTTCTGGCATTCCCATGACAACAAGTTGGGAGATAGGTCCTACTTTTAAAACACAAGCTTGGATGGACACTGCCAAATCCCAACCTTTTCAAAAATTGTTTATCAAGCATAAATTTCCACCCCAATCTATTCCTGGAGCCCCAAATTCACATTCTTCCCCTATTCTTCTTTGAATTTAAAAGTCCTTTTTGGCATGCTTAGAGAAGTGTTATTTTAGGACTTGTCACGAGCAGTGGGTGGAGCAGAGCAGACTGGGAGGACTCCAAATGCAGGAACCAGACTGAAGTGCTGGGATCCCCTCCTTTGGTTTTGGTTCCACTTTGAATGCTCCTCTGCACAGGACTTGTTTGCCCAACTGCAGTTCAGAAGAGGCCAGAACAGCACATGAACAATGAGCACCAGTTACCAGCAGCATGTGCATAAAGCCCTTCCTCAGAATCTGAACATTTTCTGTTCTCATGTAAACATGCTTTAATCTTTTGTACATTGAAGGTCACGGATGTATCCTGGATTGCTTACAGACTGGAGCTGGTGCCTTTTCAAAGCCAGCAAGAATGGTCTCCAGATTACAATGCTCATATATATGGTTGTGATCTTTTATCTTTTTCTTTTTTTTATGCTAATGATTTCCATCTTTGGAACAAAATTACAACTAATTATGGTTTCCAGCCATTCAAATGTGCAGAAAGCAGACTCAAGAAGGAAGTTACTTCTACAACAAGCATACACTGCTGTGCATTTATGTGGTCTGAAGATTAAACTTTCTACCCCCCACCTACGTACTGTTATATTCTGTAGAACTTCTCACTTAAGGCTTCACAGCAGCACTGTCTACTGTAAAGCTGTGAACCAGCAACTGAAGCTTTCACTGATGTGCAATGCATTTTCTTTAAAACCACTGACCTCTCCCCATCGGGGATTTACTTTAGTATGGCTTAATCTACATGAAACTTTGAAAGAACATTCAGCTTTGTCCACCCGATGACATTAATCATCCCCAGTCACTTTCGATGCTGGCGCACATCCGTTCATTTAAACAAGGACAGAAAGAGTAAAACTCAGCAGCCACTCTCCGTGTCACCAATGACACCACGGTTCAGGCCTCCAAGGTCTCCTCCTGCACTGCCTCCCAGGACACACCATCTCTCTGAACTGCCCTAGGGAAACAGCAGCTCTCTGCTGTGCAAAATCAAAACAGTGTCTTAAGAGACAATATCCCAACAATTCACTCCTCTGGGTCCTCTCCTTTGGCTTTGTCTGGTTTACACAACTCTGTATTTTACACGAAGTGTCCCTGTTCAGTACCATCAACAGACAGAACTACCATCTAGAAACTGACCGAACACTTGTCACTGTGCTCTCAAGTATCGCAGCATAAGCTCAGGAAAGCAGAACAGTCTGCAGATCTTTCTTTTTCTATCATTTTTAACTGACTTTTTCTATAATTTTTAACAAACTGGTGTTTGTCCCCATGCTGGCACCAGCCGTGCCCCGCTCGCTGCCATCCCCGCAGTTTGGTGCGGCTCAGGGCGGGCACAGCTCCTCGGGCTCCACGCCCCGGTGCCCCCGCTGCCTCTGAGCTTCCACAACAAGCTCCACACGATGCTGACGGGCAGCAAGCACCCGATCGAGCTGAGCTGTGCTCCCTCCCCGCACCTTTCGGGAGGCTGCACACCTTTGGGACGGCAGCGATGTCCCGCAGCCGCTCGGGGACACTCCATCCCGGGATGGAGACCGAGCCGCTCGCCCGCAGTGCCCTCGGCAAGCACCTGCCGGCCAAGCAGCCCCGCAAAGGCCGGGCTGGCCGCGGGCAGTGCCTGCCGTGCCCCGAGGAGCTGTCCGGGAGCTCCGGGCGGCCCCGCCGCTCCTCCGGGACGGCTCCTCACCAACCTTCGATGGGCTTCAGGTAGTCGTAGTCGAAGAGGATGGAGAAGTCAAACTCCTCCTGCGGGCTGGCCGGGCGGGCCGTGTCGGAGCCGTGCCCGGGGCCGGGACCCCCCTCCTGTGTGTCGGAGCCGTGCCCGGGGCCGTGCCGGACCCCTCTCCTGTGGGCCGTGCCCGGAGCTCCTCTCCTGTGGGCCGGAGCCGTGCCCGGGGCCGTGTCCGGGACCCCTCTCCTGTGGGCCGGGGCCGGGTCGGGCGCGGGGCCCCACGCCTCATGGCGGCGGAGGAGCCGGGGGTGCCCCTGGTGCCGCGCCCCGCCGCTGCCTCCTCCCGACGGCGAGCGCCGAGCGCTCGGAGAGCAGGGAGAACGGAGAGAATAAAGCGAGCAAACCCCGCAGACGGCCCGGAGCGGAGGCGCGGTGCCCCCGGCGGCGGTGGCAGCACACGAGGGGCCGAGCGCAGCCGGGCCGCTTCCTGCTCCTCACAGCCACCTGCGCCGGGGCCGCCCTCGGGGAGGAGCCGCCAGGGCCGGGCCGCACCGGGGACAGCGGGGACAGCACGGGGAGAGCACGGGGACAGCGGGGCTGGCAGCTCCCGGGATAACGGGCCCGCCCGGCCATGGATGGGAGCGTCCCGCAGCCACCCCTCTGGGCGAGCCTCTCCGCCCTGTTTGCCCCGCGCTGGGCATGAGCGGCTGTCGGCATGAAACCGCCTCCTCCGCGGCCGTGCGGCCCCTCTGTGCCGATGTTCCCTGGTTCCCCAGCCTTTCAGCCCCCCTGTGCCGATATTCCCTGGTTCCCCGGCCTTTCAGCCCCTCTGTGCCGATATTCCCGGGTTCCCCAGCCTTTCAGCCCCTCTGTGCCGATATTCCCGGGTTCCCCAGCCTTTCAGCCCCTCTGTGCCGATGTTCCGGTGTCCCCAGCCTTTCAGCCCCTCTGTGCCGATGTTCGCGGTGTCCCCAGCCTTTCAGCCCCTCTGTCCCGATGTTCCCGGATTCCCCAGCCTTTCAGTCCCTCTGTGCCGGTGTCCCCGGTGTCCCCAGCCGCTCCCGCGGGTGCTGCCCTTGTCTCCTCCCGGCCTCGCCCGTCCCGCCGCCGGTTCTCCCGCTCCCCCGGAGGCTGCGGCACCCAGAGCACCCTCCCTGTGCTGGGGCAGCTCCAGAGGCCTCGGTCCATCGGGACAAGGTCTCTGTTCTCCTCCCGCCTCGCTCACAAACCGCGTTTCAGAGGATGGGCGCTGGCCACGTTCCCTGCTGACCGCAGCCAGGTGCTGCCAGCTTTCCCATGTCCCCTCGGCCACCTCCACCACATCGAGTCCATTCATCCCCCCTTCCCCCGGCCCTGCACAGCCGCTGTCACTGCCCTGCGATGGCTCCTGCCCCTACAAGCAGCAGTGACTTCACTCGTGGGGAACTGGAGACCCGGAGTTTGTGTGTTCAAAGCATCTGTGGTCACAGGGCTGTTCCCTGAATTACCTGTTTGTATGGTGCCCTTTGTGAGTGTGCAGATGGCTGTCATCGGCTCTGTGAGTTTGAAAAATGCTCCTGGCCTGTAGACAGGGCAGGAAGGCAAAGGCAGAGGGACCGAGATCATTAAAAAAGTATTTTGGTATTTACTTCAGCTTGTTTTTATTTGCTAAGCCTGTCAGTACGACTGCATTAACTGCAAGACAAATCTGACCCTACATTACTTGTCTACGGTCACAGAGAGTCTGTTTTAGAGCACACATGACCCAGAATCGCTGCATTTGGGCTTATAACCATTCTCAACAATGTGTTCAGCCAAGTAAAGACAAATTGCTTTCTCATCACACCCTTTTGCTCCATCCTTTGCTAGTCCAGAGGACAAGAACACAGACTTTCCCGACAGTTTCGTTCTATTCTGAGTTCCTGAAGAAGCCCCGTACTGGCTGGTCACCCTCCAGCTCCTGGGTGGCATCAGGGGCACCTCGGGGTGAGCAGAAACACCACCTAGGCTGGGCTGAAAGGGCAGAGAGGGAGCAGCCAATGCTGCTGTGAAGCTGATCCGGCCAGGTGGGCAGCAGTCCCACTGCAGTCAGAGCTTGTGGCATTAAATTGGAGCTGGAAAGTGCCAAGGGATAGGGAAACGTGACTGTCAGAAAGGGCAGGTTGGTGTTCTCTGAGGTATTTACAGAGGCTGCCAATCCCTTGGGGAGCCCATGCTGCTCTCTCTGAGGGTCTGATTTGTTCTGAATCGTTTAAACAGCTATTAAATTGGATTATTTATATCTGTTGTCCAGTGATCCTTACCATTTGCTAAGCACTAGCCTTTTATCGTTGGCCCTTCTCTTTAAAATTCATTAGAAAAACAAAATATACTTGCTGATCTTGGCTCAGCACTAAAGAGAGCTGTCATCCTCGCAGCTAACACCGCACGGAGCACAATTGGAGAGCATCAATTGTATTAACCACAGAAAGAAATGGCACAAACAATAACATTGGGCTTTTTAAGTGAGATATGGTGATTGGCACGAGGGCATGGGGAGACGACCTCGACTTCTGCTAAATCTCTGTCCCATCCTTTACTCCCCAGCTTGCCTGCAATCCATTAGGCATGTGAAGTTTCAAACTTATCCTCAGCTACTCCTTGAATTAGTAATACTCCACAAATGGAAAATGTACCTTTTGCTTTCCAAGAGGACCATGTCATGCCAAAGAGTTTCACTGCTAACACACGTCATCATCGATTCTGACACTGGCCAGGAATTAGGGTGACAAGACAGCAATGAGAAAAGTGTTAGAGAAACGGAGGAATTAGTTCAGCTTATAGGATTTGAGTTTTATGCCCAGCAGACAGCTTGAGAGATGTCAAGGAGCAATAGCCACCAGGCATTAATGGAGTGTGTTCCTCCTGCAGCTCTCAGGGCACATCAGGACAGCAGTCACATATGATCACCACCCATAACCTACAGGAATAAGAGTTTCCACGTGCTCTGAACGCACAGGGATGTGAGTTCTAACACTCTGTGGGCTGGGTTTGAACATATCAATGTGTCACTTGGAGCAGAAATGTCACAAATGCACAAAATGGCCTAAATATTAGAGGGGTGTGCAGCAATTCCTTGGTGCAGGCAGCTGCAGAGCTCAGCTCAAGTGACAGCTGTAGCTTCTGGAGTCTTCCAAAGCTGAGTGCAGTTTAATTTAGATCCAAAACAGGCTCTTGAGCCCACAATGAAAATAAAACATTATGAATTGTTTAAGTTTTAGCTGTTAATAACTACAACTGACAAATACTGCCCACGGTCTGTCATTAATAATCAGTGATGAAGAAAAGGCAGGGAAGCTACTCAATTTAAATTGACTGTGGGCTCTTCAGCCCAACAGATACACTCAGAAACATCTTCCAAATCAAAGAAAAACCCAAACAACGTGACAAACACTTCCCAAAGCTTGATTTCCGTTAGGGCTGGAGTGAAAGGCTGAAATACGGTGTCCAAAGAGCAGAAATACTAGGTAGTTTTCCTAAATCTCAATCTTCCTCATATCAGACCCTTCCTTTCTCCAAGGGGCCTCCATGCCTTTCTCCTGTACCCAGGATCATGGAGATTGGTCCCAGCTCAGCTTGGGCTCTCAGCACCCACACTGGAGATCTGGGAGTCAGCATTAACTCCGGGTTTTGGTTTGTTTTTTGTTTTTTTTTTCCTGTAAAGCTGTTTTCACGAGCCAAAAAGGTGTTTCAAGAACTGAAGCAAAAAGTCTGTCCTTGGCAGCATTAACAAAAATTGCAGCCACGTATACTTGCAGCAGGCTCCACGCAGAGCAGAACTGGCAATACATTGTGCTGCCATTTCAGGGAACTGCAGCATGGAAGGAGTCCTTTTGCACATAGTTGGATCCGTGCTGGCCTTTGGCAGGGCTGTGCCTTAATAAACTTTAGAAGTATGTGAGTGCTGGATTACCTGGGTACTGGGGGACGGGGAATCCAAACACAAAGCTGCAGAGAGCACTTCCAGTGTAATACAAACTGGGATTTAGAAAGTACTTAACCTATTTCTCAGTGTTTAAATGCACTGCCAATGTAACTTCTCCTTTACTATTTTCAGTTTCTACTTATACTGCCCCACTGTATTCCCTGAACCAATAACTTCACTAATGCAAGGGATCAGAGGATGCTCCGAGATGAAGAAATTTCATTTGATCTCCTAAATTGAGTTCCTGTGCTAATTATTATTTGTCCCACATGACGCATAATTTATACTGGATCTGTAATACTGCAATACCTTCACATTAAACTTTTTTAAAGAAAAAGAAGTAGAGAAAAGTGGATTAAGAAAGCTGCATGTCTATTTAGTTGCTAAAACCCAAAGAAAATATGAGTCAATGCTGTCTTAAAAATCTAAGTGTTCTAATGGTGTATGTGGCAGGCATTAGAAATTTAACAGGCAACTAAAACTTGCACATGGACTTAATCCAAGCTCTTTAAAATGAGATCAGACTGTGAGTGACTGGTTGCTTGGTCTGGAGTGTGGGGAGTGTTATTAGAGAAAAAAAAAAAGGAGGGAGAGAGAAAGGAGAAATATCTGGTAGTTCCCTTGAGAGGCACACATGCACACACTCTACTTTTCAATTTTGGGGTCAGGTTGAGTCAGAGATATTACCCCCCAATTTCAAGCTTAAAGCGGTTTGGCAAGAAAGGACAATGGAAAAATTGCTCATATCTCCACATTCCCATTAAGTTCTGAAGTCTGCTGGGCAAACCAAAGGAATGCACATATCATAGTTTTTAAAAAAATAGATTAAGCCAGTAGTGGAAAAGAAGTTCTAGGATATTATTATCCTTGGCTCTTTTTTAAAAAATGAATGATGAAATTTCACTTAGAATATCTTTTGGAATATTATAAAAGAGTGCTCCGGTTATGTCAGTGTCCCATCTGTGAATGTGATTCCTGCCCTGCCCGAAAGACTCAGAAATCCTTTGCTGGCTGTAGCTGGTGTAACTGTGTCCCACAGGATGGGCTGACTGGGAGAAAGGTCAAGTGACAGGGAAGTGACAGCTGTGGGGGCACAGGATGGCACAGGATGGCACAGAGTGGCACAGGGTGGCACAGGATGGCACAGGGTGGCACAGGGTGGCACAGGGTGGCACGGGGACCCTGCTCACCTGGGGAACAGCTCTGCCCTGGTTGCAGCACGGCTCGGGGAGCAAAGCTGCCAAAGCAGCTTTTTGCTAGCAGGGTGTTTGTGCAGAGCCTTCATTCCTCGCTCTAATCATAAAAGGGGATGAGGGCTTAAAATTATTAACACATCATCATTTACACACCCCGCATTAGTAAGACTCTTACACTTTGTTGTGGGTGCAGGAATCCTCCCAAAGGCACAGGCCGATCCCAAAAGTGCCATGTACCATTAACCCCTTGCAGTTTGACGCTGCTTCTTTTTATGTGGAAATGTTGGGAGCAGCTTTGTGACACAAAGGCAAGTCGGGGCAGGGCCGGCTCCAATCACCCTGCAGCACTGACCGGAGCGAGCATTTGCAAAAGGCAAAAATGCATTTTGGAGGCCAGGAGCGTGTTCTTTCTGGGACATCTCATAGCTCTGTCCTGCGAGTGATTGCACTGCTCCACTGGCTACTGCGGTCTGAAATGTTCGATCTGGAAATAAAAAATAATAAATTCGTGCTTTTCGTTTTGGGCTGCGGCTGCAGGGCTCTGGGGAACATCTGCTCGGGGAAAAGCAGAGCAGCACAGCGCTGGAAGGGAGTGTGGAGCTGCCCCTGCAGAGCTGCCCTGGGCTCTGATGCTCTGCTGCCCTGTGGCAGGTGAGAGCAGGGGCACTGACAGGAGAGCGAAGTCTCCTCATTCCTTTTGCTGCTCTCTGCAGCAAAATAACTTCCATGGGCTGTTGTGAGAGTGACTAAGAGCAGCCGGAGCGCTCAGGAGAGAGGGAGTTGTGTCTGGAGAAAGCCGAGGAGACACGAGGCAGGGCAGTGGTCTGATCCTAAGGCGGTATAAAGCCACTCCAGAGCCTTTCCATTGGCTTGTCCGAGAATCGGAGCTCTCGGATGATCCCCTCCGGGTGGAGGTGTTAACGAGTGTGTTTTGGCAGGTGCCCGGGGACCTCGCTCCGGCAGGAGAAAACAAACAGCGGCTACCAAGGGCCCCTCAAAGGCAGCCGAGCCACTCTCGCCGCGTCCCCCGGAGCCCGCAGAGCTTCCCCGGCCCCGGCTCTGACTCAGCGGCCGAGCGGCGCTGCCAGCGCGGGCGGGGGAGGCGACGATGGAGCGGCCCCATGGCAGAGCCTTTCCCTTCCCACCTCCTGCCCTTCTCCCCGCTCGGTAGCGCTGTCAAAGCCGAGCCCACCCTCCCGGCCAGTGCCGCAGCGCTCCGCGCTCGGGGAGCGGGTGCGGGGCCCGGCGGGGGCGGTCGGGCTCGCCGTCCGCGGGTGCTGCAGCGGGAGGGCTTCCTCGCACGGAGCATCCTCCGCCCGAGCGCCGCCCGGACCCGGGGAGCGCGGCTGTGCGGGCCCCCGCCCAGCACGGCGGAGAGGAGCCCGGTGCCGCTCCGTGCGATCCCGAGCCCCTCGCTCCGCAGCCGGCCGCTCCGCGCGCGCCTGCCCTGCCGGGCCGAGGAGCCGCGGCATCCCCCGAACGTGCGTGCCGGACCGCGCTCGGCTCGGGGCGGTCGGCACGGGCTGACAGCGGGGCGCTCCTCCTCTCGCCGCGCTTAACTCTTGCTTTTCAGCGCTCGTCGCCGCCCGCCCGACCCCGCCCGCCGCACGGCCGGCCGCGCCCCGCCCCGCACGGCAGCGGCCCCGACGGACCACGGGCACCCAGGCAGCCCCGGGCACCTGGGCATCCCGGGCATCCCCGGCACCGGGCTCGCGGCCGCCGCGCCCGGCCCTGCCGCTCCCGCAGCCCCCGCGGAGCCCCGAGCCCCCGAGGCGGGCGGCGCAAGGGTTAAGCGGCCGGGTTAGTCAGCGCGGCTCCTGGGGTGATGCCTTGGAACGGGACAGTCCCTCTGGCTGCAGTTGAAAGGAGGCTGCTCCAGACACATTTGTATCGCCGTGGCGGATCGCCTCAAACCGAAGCAGACCTAAAGGCAGCCCAGTCCCTTCCCCGAGGGCCCTTCTCGCCTTGAACCCCTCCTGCCCACCCCGACTCGAGCGGGCTGAAGCCGGAGGAGGGCGGGCGGGGAGGACCGGCGGGCCCCGGGAGGGGAGCGACACAGGGACACACACACAGCACCCAGACAGGCAGCACTCACACCCTACCTTGATCCATAGATCTCATGATGTGGTGGTAGTGTACCAGCCTGCAGGCAGTTTCTCGCTGCATCAGGATTAAAAAAGAAATGAAGCTATTAAGAAAAAAAAAAATTAAAAAAAAAATAAAAAAGGAAAAAAAAAAATCTCCTTTAAACCATGTTCAACCAGTGCCGCCCGGACAGAGGGAACCCCTCTTGCTCGCCTCCTCAGTAAGTGTTTGGAGGTGCAAAGAGGGATCCGAACTGGGCTGAGCTTGTTCCTGAAGTGAAGTCAGTTCTCTGCTCTGAGATGAGGGTTACTAGAGAGGGAAAGGCCACTTCCTTCCCTGCTCCGAGTGTTTATAGTCTTTGAATGCTGTAAAATAACGGGATTCCCTCACTGTTTCCTCCTGTTTATCCCAGTGCCATGGAAACCCTTGGATCGCCTCCATCTCCCAAACTGAGGGCTTTCCTGCAACTTCACACTCAGGAATCCATGACGTCTCGCAGCTCCGGGCCAAGGCAGCTCTGCGGCTTTCTCAGTCTGCAGCACAAGCACTTAATTGTTGAGCAGAAAGTTAGAGAGCGAGGAAGAAAGAAATATGGATGATGTTAAAAATCCCAGTGTGTGCTTTTTAAACAAAACTTGCAGGAACTGCAAAGCCTTTCAAAGCAACGGGGCTTCTGTGCAGAAGTTTTCCTTCTTCCCAGCAGAGACAAGCTCAGGCTGCTGCTGCTTTTACCTTTGAATAAATCATTCAGAAAAGCGAATTCCCGGCTTATATTTATGTCTTTTAAATTCATCAGCACCCTATTAATACCCCTCTTGTTGCTGGCACAGGTTTGGGCTTCTAATTACCATTGGCTCAATTCTCCATACAAAGATGAAAAGAAAAAACAAAATCCGATGAATTTGTTTAGTGGTGTTTCACAGACCTCTCTCTGTTCCTATTTTTAGATCAATTTGGGAGAGAGGAGCAACCCCATGGATTTCCACTGATACACGTGGAGCTGAGCAAAAATGAAACAGCCAAGGAAGCCTCCGAAACCAAGACAACCCGCGTGTGTTTACATGTCCCGTGTATAAACAGGAAAATAAAGCAAAAGAAAACAGGAAAATAAAGCCGGGGATGTCATGAACCGCGGCTGTCTCACAATGTATAGCTTTCACTGGTGTGCTGAGGAGCATCTGCCTCTCCATTCTGCCTTGGGCTCGCTGGCTCCGTGCGACTGCACTTGCACTGATTTTTTTTCCCAGCAGGGATGTAGAGGTCACGTATATAAACGGTTCTCCGGGGAGGGTGGCAGCTCTGCCGCCCCTCGGGGAGCGCGGCCGGGGTCAGCCGGAGCCCCGGGTGAGTCACGGCAGCGGGATTTGGCCGGGTGAGCGCGGAGGGCTGCCTGGCACCCGCCCCGCATTTCCATTTTTCACTCCCTCGCTCCCCAAATCGACCCGAAGGAGGTATCGCAATCAAACTTTCTGCTGCTCGCGTTTGTTGTCCTGCAGGCTAGCAACTGCAGGCGGCCCGGGGAAACTCAGCGCACCTCACTTTCCTATCCTTTGTCATCTTTGGACACGTCCAGGCGGAAATACCTTCCCCAGCCCCGCGGGTCTGTTACACAATCGGCATCCCCGGGGTGCGGGGAGCCCCGGCACGGGAACCCCGCAGGGAACCCCGGCATGGGAACCCCGGCAAGGGAACCCGCACGGGAACCCCGGCAGGGAACCCCGCACGGGAACCCCGGCAAGGAACCCCGGCACGGAACCCGGCAAGGAACCCCGGCACGGGAACCCCGGCAAGGGAACCCCGGCAGCGGGAACCCCGGCAAGGGAACCCCGGCACGGGAACCCCGGCACGGGAACCCCGGCAAGGGAACCCCGGCACGGGAACCCCGGCATGGGAACCCCGGACGGAACCCCGGCAAGGGAACCCCGGCACGGAACCCCGCAGGAACCCGGCACGGGAACCCGGCACGGGAACCCCGCTGTCCCCGGCCCCCCTGAACCCCGCAGCGAGTGCCCCTCGCACTCTTGGCTCCCGGGGAGCCTTTTCCCCGGCCCCGCAGGGTGAGCACCGGCCCCGGCAGTTTTCCCGTGAGGATATTCCTGCCTGAGCCCTGGACGGCGGGCAAGGACCAAAGAGTGACACCTGCCTCTCAGGCTCGTACCTGGAGGCTTTTCCCGTTCTCAGCCTCTCCACGAGCAGCTTGGAAGCCACGAGCGATCCCACAAAGCTCCGGCGCTGCTCGGAGCGGCCCCGTTCCATGCGGACCCCGCATCCCCCGGCACAGGCATCACCCCCGAGCTCCCCCGGCTCGGAGCGCATCCACCTCTGCCACCAACAAAACCGGGATCATTTGATTCCCGTTTGGAAACGGTAAAGGGAAACCGAGGCTGTAGCTTCGCGTGGAGAACAAAACGATTTTAATTCATTATTAATCGGGAGAAATAAGGAATTAACGCAGCTTCCACCGCCGCCGCCCCAGCTCCTCAGTCACCCCAGCATCCCTGCTGGAACTGCGATGGGAAACGCCGAGAGCAACTGGGGCAGGGGCTTTGGAGGGCAGGGGGGTGAAGCAGGGCTGGGAAGGGGCAAACTGGGGGCGAGCAGCCGCAGGGGGGGCACACAAACTGGGGGGGCCAGGGGCACCTGGCCGTGCCAAGGTATCCCGGAGCGAGCGGAGAATGGGCCACCCCGACGGAAAGCTCGGCCTCCTCCCACGCGGAGCTGCGGCGGTTCTGGGCACTCAGGTTGGCTGCCCTAGGCTGCACCGTTTAAAAATACAATGTCTTTCTTTTAATAGCTCGGTTTGATCGGCTCCCGCTAGTTCACATGACAGGCTTTTCCTAAAATATCTTCTTCCACTAAGTTTTTTCCAACTTAAAACTGCTGAATCCTGCTACCCAAATTAAACTCAGTGCAACGCGAAAAAAAATAAATAAATAAATAAAGAAGCGAAAGGGGGCTGGCGGCTGCCTCCGGACTAGCATTCCCCAAACCAGCATATGACACAACTGTAAGATTTCCAAGGCTTTTGGAGAGTTCAGCGAGAGAATCGTGTCCTCCACTGGCTGCAGCTTCCCCGCTGAGTTAAACTTTCCTGACGGAACCTTTCTGCATCTGGCCGCGGCTCCAGCGCGTTGTGAGCGGCCGCGGAGGAGAGGGGGATGTAGTTCAAGTCTTATATAACTGTGCAAGCTGGATGCGGGGGCAGAGACTTTCCCTAGAAACGAGGGATTTTTATATATATAGAGTTAATTTTAGGTTCCCTTTTCAAAGGAAGGCCAAATACCTCCGACTTTCCTTTGCTTTCTTATTTTGGTATCACTAAGGGATTTTATTTTTGGAGGTAAGGAGCTATTAATAGCTAATATTTTTAGCTATTTATTCCCACTTTAGGAGAATACTTCCTCTTCCTTTTAGGGGCACAATCTGGACTGCATCCCTACCCCTGCAAAGCAGACCCAGCTCCCCTCCGTGCCCATGGTTTGGCTTTGGGGACAGGGGAAGGTGCATCTGCTGGCGCTGGCCCCGACCCCGAGCAGCTCCCTGGCTCGGGGGATGGATTTGGAAGCTGAACTTGTGCTCAGTGCCGGGCTCGCAGCCCAGCAGGCCGAGCAAGGAGCTCCCTGCCCGGCAGAGAGGAGCTGCAGGCGGCCGGGGGCAGCGCCGGGGGCTCGGGGGGTTTGGGGATCCGGGGTGCCGGGGGTCCCTGTCCCGGGGGATCCCTGACCTCCCCTGGCAGCTGCCCACGGCATCGCCCCGCCGGAGGATGAGCCTCCCTGCCCGGCTCCACGCAGGCATTTGGCAATAAAACCAATTTAAAAAAAAATTATTATTATTTCTCATGCTCTTCAGGAGATAAGGCATCAAGGCTTCCTGAGGATGTGCTCTCAGGCCACTGGGGCAGCTGCCTGGATTTTATCATCAGAGACTTCATGGAGACATCTCTGTTTTTCACTTGCAAAAGGTATTTCAGTCTCACGGCAACAATAAGTATTTTTGACAAAAGCTGCTCGCCCTTCCAAAGTAAATAGCGCTCTCCCCGAGTGTGCCCTCGCACACAGAGCTCCCAGAGCAGCCTCTGCACGCCCTGACGAGAGCAGAGCGGGGCTGGGCAGCGATTCCCACACTCCGCCTGTGTCCTCACTGCACCTCCGGCTCCGATCCCCGCGGCGCGGACCCAGCAGAGCCCGGCTGCCCCTGGGCCAGGCCAGATATGAGATCCGGCACCTCCCGCCCTGTCCTGAGCATCCCTGGAGCATCCCTGGAGCATCCTCACTGCTCTCGTGATCCCCGGCCAGCCCTGCTCCTGCAATCCGACACCTCCCCCGCTGTCCTGAACATCCCTGGAGCATCCCTGGAGCATCCTCACTGCCCTCCAGCCCACGGGCCAGCCCAGCTCTGCAATCTGGCACCGCCTGCCCTGTCCTGAACATCCCTGGAACATCCTCACTGCTGCAATATGACACCTCCCCCCCTGTCCTGGAGCATCCCTGGAGCATCCCTGGAACATCTTCACTGCCCATCTGCCCCAGGGCCAGCCCAGCTCTGCAATTCGGCACGTCCTGCCCTGTCCTGAACAGCCCTGGAGCATCCTCCTATGTGGGGCCGATCCAGACCCATTCCTGGCCATTCACTTGTCCAAATAATTCACTCATTTCATTGTACTTTCTGTCTGATCAGTGAGCTCCACGTGGCTCAGGGAATCCACCCGTACAGAGCTCTCCAGCTCTGGAACCAGAACTGCTGGAATGTCCCCCAAAGGAGATCTCACTTTTCATCTACAGTTGAAAAGTCTGCTTTGGAAAGAGGTCTCCAGCCGACAGCATGAGTGAGAAAAGCCCTGGATTTTCAGCCCCCGCTACCTGGAAAATTCCCGTGATTTGTTGTATCAGGATTAGAACTGAACCTCCTTCCCTTTGGACAGTGCAGGAGAAAAAGGGAGAGGAAGAAACAAGATGTGCTGGCCGCAGCCAGGGCGTGCAGGTCCAGAGGCACCTGCTGGAGCAACCAACACCATCCCCGGGCAGAGAACACCGGGATTTCTGTCCTGCCTGCTCTGTTCGGGGCATCCCATCACTGAATTTCACAACAACACAAAGAAAGAGCTGCTCCCTTTCATACCTTGCTCCCAGCTCACAGAAGGGTTCATGGAATGAGAACAGCATCATTAATTAATCGGGTTTTTTTCACACAAATTCGGAGGGAATTGTAGTTTAGGGTGATATTTTTCAATGTAATGACAGCCTACCACCCACTATGAGGGCACTGGCAAAAATGTGTATAAATCAAGAGAATTAATTTCAGTTACATTGAGACATGGGTTGGTTTAATAATAATGAACCCACAAATTCATCAAGTTAAGCACCTGTGCATTAGGTTCAGGATGGAAACACTGATGCAGTCATTCATTATATCACATAAAGGCTAAACTAAATAAAGATAATAAAGAAAGGTTATGACTGTTTTGAAAAGGTGGCTTTAGTCCTTTCATATCAGCGCCAGGGCAAGGGAATCTGATATTTTATCCTGAGCAGAATTTACAATTCATTACTGGGGCTCTGGCCACACCCGGCAGCTAATCTAGAATTTCACACATTTAATGAACTTCATACTTGAAATATGTGGTCTGTAAAATCTGATTTACACTGTTATTAAAATAGCGGGTGTTTGAGAGAGAATTATTTTAAACTATGTATTTGTGCACAAAGTTTGTTGTGTTTTTTTCTTCCTAAAAACCCCAAACCCGGTCATTAATTCGCCCCAACACGCATAAACCCTTGCCCACAGTGTGATTTCTAACGCAGTATTTCTTTCAGCACCTCAGATTTACTCTCCCCGTTTCTTTGGCAGCCAAGGGCGCTCAGTCATGCAGAGGGGAGAAAGCCCCCAGTGTTGAGCGCAGCTCTGGGGTCCCTAAGCCAGGCTGACAGCCCAGCCCGTGATGGAGCCCAGGGCTGTAATTAGCCCTCCCCTCGCCATTAGGTCAGTCCTTGCTGGGCCGGACCCTGCCATCGCGGCTCAGCGAAGCGTGGCAGCCTTTTATTGCATGTTAACACCTGATATTTCCTGCGGGCTCTGCTTTTCCCGGGGCTTTGTGGCGTTCTGCTCTTTAGGGCTGGAAGCAGCCGAGTGGGGCTGAGTAAATAAATCAGCGCAAGGATCACAAGGAGAGCTCGGGCGCCCCAGGAAATGCTTGGCACTCGCGTGTGAAATACAAGAGGTTTCTTTCTTTTGAAGGCGATTTATGGAGAGCACGGCACCTGTAAGAATTACAGCGCGGTAATGAGCGCTGGAGAGCTCGGCTCGGGCTCCGACAGAAGCCGAGGATTGTGAGAGGGGTGGGGGAGTGCGAGCTGCTCCTTCATCGGCCCCGGATCTGCACCGGGACCCCGATCTCAGCTGCACCGGGACCCCAGATGCGCTCTGGTCGACCGGGACCCCGATCTCGGCACCGGGACCCCAACCCTGGCACTGGGACCCAGATCCGAGCTCTCCACCGGGACCCCGACCCCGGCACCGGGACCCCGATCCCGGCTCTCCCACCGGGACCCCCAAATCAGCTCTCCACCGGGACCCCACCCCGGCACCGGGACCCCGATCCGGCTCTCCCACCGGGACCCCCAAATCAGCTCTCCACCGGGACGCCGATCCCAGTTCTCACCGGCTCCCCCACCCCACACCGGACCCCCAGTCCCAGTCTCCACCGGGACCCCCGACCCCCTGTCCACGCTCCCTGTGCCGGGGAAGGGTCTCTCCTTATGGGTTCAGCGCTGCAAACAGATTACACTCTGAGAATCTGTGCTCTGGAGCATCAGTGGGAATGATCAGGTATTAAAATCTGACCTGATCAGATTGTAAATGTGATCCTTTTAAATGTGCCTTTTAATTCAGAACCTGAATCTCAAATTCACGAAAGCGCAGAGGAATTTAGGCTCTGTGGGCACCATCCCCTGCCTTCCCCACAGCTTTTGAGTGCTGTTTCTCCCCGTGGCAGTGACACCATTGCTGATGGAGCAGGAAAAGTGCTTCAGTGGCAGCATTACAGGGCATTTGATTTGTTATTTTTAATAGGAGTCCCGATCAATAGCAATTTGCCTCCGTTTTTTACAAGTCCCAGGTCCTGTACAAAGGGAATCTGAGGTGACGTGCTCTAAACCCGGCAGAGGCAGCACAGGGCACAGAAACTCAACCCCCCAGCACAGCTTTCCTGGAGGGATGTGAAGCACTCGAGTTAACCCTGTGCCTGCCAACAGCCCCGTGTCCCAGGGCCACCAAGGTGTGCCCGGGCTGAGCCCAATCCCTCAGCACAGCCCCCTCACCTCCAGCCACGCTCAATCCAGGCTGGGGGAACTCTGCTTTCACCCTGCTAAACCACTCTCTGGCTATGGTTAAGCTGCTCAGAGTGTACATTTAAAAGAAAATCTGTTTCACATAAAAGGACAAATGAGAACGCCTATTACCCCCATCTTTAATGCGTTAAATTCTTGTGCACAGATTGTTCTTGTTATTACTTCTTTCTGAGGGAGAATCTGAGCAGCAGACAATGTTCTGCCTTACGTGGACAATCCCAGGCAGCCAAGAGAGGGAGGCTTTCAAGTGGGAATGCCGAGATTTTAAAGCCCTTTTTTGTAAGGGAGGAAGAGCAGCAGAGGGAGGGATGCTCTGCTCCAGGTCCTGCAAGATGCTCATCACTGTAATTGCAGCAGCAGAATTTCAGAGATCCACAGCACCCTGAGAGCTCCAAGGCCACCAAACCAAACTCACAGCCTAAGGAAGCCCCAGCAGCAGCTTTGAGAGTGCCCTGGAGCTGCTGCAGGCGCAGGGGAGAGGAGGCAGTGGAGGTGTTGTGCCCTGAGCCATCTGAAGGTGAAGATACAGCACATCTACGAGGTTTTCTTCTCTCCAAAAGGTTCAGGGTGCAGGGAGGCATCCACAGAACACGTCAGGCTCAGGGCCAGGGTGAGACACCCAATTACAGCAGCACCTATTCCTTCTTCTCAGAGAAAAGGAGAAACATAGACACACACAGCAGTGTATAATACAACCACAATTCAAAAAACAAGGTCACTGGCATCCCTTGGTAAAGACTAAGCTGAAAACTTACCCCAGGATGTGTGATCTTCCAAAAATCTGCCAGCCCCTGCAGTGTTCAGACTTCTTGCACGACCACAGCCACATGAAGAATGAAATGGAACCCCATGGAAATCTTTGACATTTCTACTATTATGCAATGTTTGGGTGAAAAAAAAAATTGCTGAAATTCTCCTTCCCTTCCAGAGTGAGTTCAGAAAAACTATTTCGAGCTTTTTTTAATTACACATTTCACCATTAAAAAGAAACCATCCATAAATTAAAGGAACCACTAACCAGGGCTTATGTAACCCATTTAGAGTGGGGAAATTGGTAACACTTGGGAGCAAAGTCTGTTCCTGTAATTTCTGGAGTCTACACCATTCATTTGATGTGTGCAAACATCACAAAAATCGTTTATTTAATACTTGCAGTAACTATACAAAAAAAAAAAAGTTAATCATTAAAAAGGGCATCTGTGTCCTATAGAATCTAAAAGAAACACTTCCATAGATGTTCAATGATTCGAGGGATAGTTTATCTCTGCTTTCATTAAAAATCTCCCAAGTTAGAGACGTGCTTTATCCAATTGCATTTTTCTTTTTTTAAAAGAGTGTTTATGGCTCTATTACATTTTTGGTAGAAAATTGCTGTACTGTGTTTGTAACCAACATTACTGACATTTCCCCTGTGGAGAATATTGAGTGTTGAACTCCTGCCTCTCCCCGTTTCTGAGCTGCAGGAGCAGCCAGGCCCCTCCAAATATCCAAGGGATGATTCTGAACATTCCCAAAATGCTCCAATGCTGCTGCACCACTGCTCTGCCCAGGGCAGGACGTGTCTGTGCTCAAATCAAAGATTTCCTCCTCACCCCCACTGCTCCCAGCAGCAATGACCATCCCTGGCAGCACTGTCACAAAACTGGGTCTAGAAGGAATTGGATGAGGCAGCTCTGATCATTTCTAGGGTGTGCATTTCCCCCTCCACAAGTTAAAGATCCACAGTACAACTCCCCTACACCCCAACAATTTCCAAGACACCCCAACAATTCCCAACACATCAGGCACTGATCGTGTCAGGTGCATCATACATCGATCAAGTAAAGAAGTTGCATAAAATTTATTTTTTTCCACCTTGTTTTACAACATTCCCTTTTTAAGTTCTTACACATCTGCAACATATAACTCCACAGAACAATAAATAATTGGCATTCATATTTCGCTTGACTCAGGAGTATTTACAGGTTGTTTAGATGGATGACAGGTACAAAACATTGGCATCACAGGAATTATCATTTTGACACCAGAATCCATTTCCCCATTAAAAATTAAATTAACTTAACATTGATTTCTTAAACAATGTTAACAATTAAAAATGTTCTCAAAGGCATATAAGTACACAAGTTGTTGTAGGCAGTAGTAATGGACCATATTGGCAAAGCTGTGAACCACAGGATTTCATGCAAATCATAGAGTTTAATACTTAGAAAATTAATAATAAATAAAGAGCTCAGACTGGCTCCAGCAGCTGAGGAATGAGCCCAGTGCCATGGGGACAGTTTGGGACACGGAGCTGCACGTGGCACCAGTTCCCATCCTGGCTCAGAGCTGTGCACACCAGGGCTCTGTGATGCAGCACAAGCTGCAGCAGCTTTCTCCCACATTAACCCCAAAGATGAGCTTTGGGGATTCCCTCTGAACCTGGGGCTCCCTGACAAACCCAGCCCTGCTCCAGCACAGCTTCCCTCAGCAGCTCCAGAGGCCGAGGCTGTCCCGGGGTTTGGCTGTGACAGCTCGGGGAGAACATGAAAACACCTTTGGTGCTGGGCCAGCCCCGAGGGGACACAGGGATGTCCCTCACCACCCCTCAGCCCGTTCTGATGACACCCTGCACACACCAAAGCTGCTGCTGCTGCTGAACACACAATGCTGGGGTACCACTCACCACAAGCTGAGCAAAACAAAAGCACAGAGAGCCAGGACAAGGTCTATGGAAGAGACCAACCCAGAGTTCAGAGTGTGAAGAGGCTGTGACACACCTGAATTACTGCAGGGGTGCAGAGGAGAACAGTGTGTGTCACAAAACATCACCTGCAGCAGCTCAGCACCGACTGGGAAACGGGCACAGACCCATAGTGGTACCCAGAGCATCACTGGAGCCATGGCAATGGGCACAGACCCACAGGGGGACCCAGAGCATCACTGGAGCCATGGCAATGGGCACAGACCCACACTGGTACCCAGAGCATCACCTGGAGCCATGGCAACGGGCACAGTGAGACCCACACTGGTACCCAGAGCATCACTGGAGCCATGGCAACGGGCACAGACCCACACTGGTACCCAGAGCATCACCTGGAGCCATGGCAACGGGCACAGTGAGACCCACACTGGTACCCAGAGCATCACCTGGAGCAGTCCCAGAGCACACAAACCACACGTGAACTGCTGCACTACAGATAAAGGAACAGGGAGAACACTAAGGCCACAAACAGGATACTACACAGAAGAAGAAAACAAGGTTTCACTCCCCAGAAGTACAAATTATGAGCATACTAGAGGAAAAGATGAAATTTCCAGCAGAGAATCCATTTATTTTAATTTACAATAAATATGGACATATGTATTAAATTTTGCTTTTAAAAACATTTTAAATAACTTAAGAGAAATGGATTGCAAACATAAAGTGCTAAACTTGAAAAATAGAAGTGTTCCTCTTTCCTGCTGTTTGTTAGATGGCAGTTTTAGCTTCTGACTGCTTTGAGAAAATGTAGTGTATATCCAGGCAGAAATTACTTCCTGGATTTATAACCTTGTGCAAAAACACAAGCTGCAAAGAACATAATCCACACCCCAAAACACAGCTATAGATCACTATCAACTCTACTATGTTACTAAACTTATGATGCAATAAATATAAATGAAATCACAGTTCACTCCCTTTCTTGGTGTAAGTTAATAGTTTGCAAATATGGTCCACTCAGTGTAAACTGTATTGACTTCAGGAAACAGTGAATTCTACCATATATATGTCTCAAATATTTACACACAGTAGCTTGGCACTGTTGCTGTTGTAGGACATTGAACTACCAACACACAGGAGAGAGGGACAGGGCTGGGCATCAGAGCCCAGAGGGACTCAGGGACCACCTGGGGCCTAAAGGAATTCATGGTTCTGGTATTTAAACCTACTGAAAGCAGATTAGATGGGATTTTGGGAAGGAATCCTTCCCTGGGAGGGTGGGCAGCCCTGGCACAGGGTGCCCAGAGGAGCTGTGGCTGCCCCTGGATCCCTGGCAGTGCCCAGGCCAGGCTGGACATTGGGGCTGGGAGCAGCCTGGGACAGTGGAAGTGTCCCTGCCCATGGTAAGGGTGGCACTGGATGGGATTTAAGGTCCCTTCCAACCCAAACCATTCCATGATTCTATGAAATGCTGCCTAGGGACTCCAGAACAGCAGCATGGCCAACAGCACCCAGTCATGATGAACAGAACGTTAGGGATCTTTCTGGCAAAGTGGCGTAATTCACAGAAGGCTGTGAGCCAAACTTCCCCCAGAGAGGGGCTCAGGCTCTACCCTAGAATAGGGTCTCGAGCTCTGTCTCAGACAGGGGCTCAGGCTGTGCCTGAGGACAGGAGCTCGGTCGAGCCTGTGGACAGGAGCCTGAGGCCTGTCGCGGAGAGCGTCTGGTCTGTTGGGACAAGTGGCTCCGGGGCTCTGTCTCAGGACAGGAACTCAGGCTCAGCCTGGGAGGTCTCGGCTCTGTCTCGGACAGGGGCTCAGGTCTGGCTCTCCCCTCCCTTGTGCAGTCAGGGCAGTATCCCGCTTGAGGGACAATGGAACCAAGCAGTGCCAGCTCCGCCCGTGGTTTCTCTGATGTGGAACAAGACAGCAAGCAACTAATTTAGCACAGACTGAAGAGCCTTTAGACAAGGACAGCTGCCACTGAAAGCTGCATCAGTCCTGTTTGATGCCTCAATCCCAATCTAAAAGGTCCCTGTAAATCTCTGTCCTTCAGCTGGGAAGCTCAATTATGTGTTGCTCTCCTCATGATATCACAATGTGGACCAAAGTTTATAACAACGACAGAACTCACTGAGTTTAAGTTTCGAAAATTAAAAATACATAAATTGGCTCTGCACATGAGTCTAATGCCTTTGTATGAACCCATTCCTGTGATTCAGGTTTGGTTTTCAGAGCAAAGCAAGTGCAAGGTTCCAAAAACTGCCTCTCTGCAGGGAGTATGACATTAAAATATCCACCTAGGAGTGCCTCTGCCTATTTGCAGCTCATCCTCACAGTTTCACACTAACAGGAAACAGATTTCATGGAGCTGTGAGGAGTAGCAGCTCTGTGACCTCTCCTTTCAGTCTCCAAGGATTCAAGACACGTCTGCCACATTGTCTGCAGAACAGTACGAGTCTCTTCTCACGTTGTCGACACATTTCAAGGATGATCAACTGCAAAGTTCTGTTCCAAAGAGGATTTGCTTTAGTTTAGATAATTTTCTCCTACACAAATAAATACAGAGTAAAGCTACTATGTCACCAGCTCCTTTTAACAGGAAGCACAAAAGCTAAACAAAACTGAATTCTCTCATTTTGAACTACCATTTCTCTGTATTTATCAGTGGCTGGATACCTCCAAACTCACTGGGGTGACCACATTTCAACGGAAGGAAAATCTCAGACATGCTCAGATTCTCCAGTGAGTGTAGATCCGACAAGCTGGAGCCCCATTATGGAAACAACATGCCATAAATCAGGGATCGGCTGTCAGCAGTGTAGTGCATCACCTACATTAAGGGATTTCCAAGATGTAAAAAGAATGTAACTACTTCAATCAAAAAGACAAACAACATAAAAAAAATGTAACACAAGGCAAAGAACAGCGCAGCCTCTTAAAAAATTCACTTTAAATTGTCAAATGTAAATCCCAAGGTCAGGTAGCAGCTTCCACAGACTGAACCATGCAAGAGAAACCCGTTGCCATCACAGTTCCATGCATTTGACCCCAGTTACATGGAACAAAAGTGACAAGAACTGGATGAACTGGGAGCCTCTACCCTCCAAACACTGCCTTTTCTTGTTTTCCTGTTCAGGGCAGTTTGGAAGTGTCTCACTGGAGCAGCAGTGACAGAGATTACCACGGGATCCTGACGCAATACTGGAGGTGTTGGTTATGGGGACAGCTGTGGGGTTTGGGTCCTGGGCATTGTCTGTCTCTGAGTGCACCAGCAGCCCTAGGACGTGAGCTTCGAGTAGCTGGGGGGAGAAAACCTCCGTCTCAGGTACTTGAGGACGTAGAGGGGCAGGCAGCTCACCAGGGTGATGACAGTGACCTTCCACAGGAACGACAAGGTGGCAATGAAGTAAACATCTGTGAGGAGAAACGAGCAGAGAGGAGAAAATGTGGGGAGGCTGTTCTGGGTGCAGAAAAGCAGTTCAGTCTATCAACATTTCTTTCTGCCTGGTTTCTCACTCTCCTGACCTGCCCTTCCCTTCCACAGAGGATGCAGAAATGTGCTGAGCAGAGGGATGTGAGGAATGTGACTCTCACAGGTATCTGCCCTCACAAACCCCACCTGGATCAGGGATATCCATCCTCCTCCTGGCACTGCTAAGGACTGCACGTCCTCCCCCTCTGGGAGCTGCCTCTGCTGCTTGGCTGAGCACAGCAAACACAGCTCTTGACTCAGACATCTCAGAATCTTTACAAAAACTGTTGAAGCATCGTTCAGAATGGGACTGTACAACCATATGCACCAGACAGACCCAGCCATGGGGAAGTTATCCCCGTTGTCTTCAGTTAGGAAAGAGGTTTATGAAAGAAGTAGTGACATCTTGTGGCTCCTGAAAACACTGGAACGAGCCCATGGGTCTGGTATTTGCAACTAGACAGTCACTGGGGGAATCTGGAATTCCTCACCCTTTTTCCTCTAGCCAGGGAATAGGATTAGCTGTGCTTCAGGCAACTCAAATACCACCAGCAAGCAAACCACAAGAGAACAGCCCCAATGAACAGATAAAAGAAGGGAAGTTTTGGAAGGCAGCACCTTCCAAGTGCGTTCAACACACACAGAGATTGTTCTGGTACCACTGCCACTGTAACTATTGCTGGCTGCACCAGCTGCCTTCTGCTCAACTCAGTCCTGGTCCTGCCCAGACCATGAGCAGACCAGAGCAGAGTTCCGCCCTTACCAATAAACTCGTGCAAGAAGACCAGGGAAGCGATGTAGCAGGAGAGACTGAGCAGCTCTGCCACGATCATCAGCCAGTGCCACGTCTGGATTGTCAGTGCCACCATCAGCAGCTCGGTGAGAATCAGGGACGTGAAGGAAATGGCAACAATGTGCACAAATTCCGATTCAAACAGGAGGAGAGCTCCATACATGATGATGCTACCTGCAAAGGAACGGAACTATTTGAGTCAAACATTAGGCTCAGCTCTCAAACTCACAGTTAGATCTTGGAAAGGCTGAACAATCCTGTCTTGAGGCTGTTTTTTCATGAAACCTGGGGAATGTAATGACAACGGATCAGTTACTATTTAGGAGACAAAACTGATGAGAAGACAGGGAAAAGTTACAGCAGAGGTACCCAAAGTTTTCTAACAGTCTATCATGTTCATAGACACATGGAGATAGGAAATTAATACATGCTGTTTTGGCAACTGGAGATCTCTAACATCATGAAACTCTATCCTCCCAGAAAAGCACTTGGTCACTACTCAGAAGCTAAAAAATATCCAATTCCTCCATATCCTACTGCATTGCCTCGGTGCCAAGAGGAAGCAGAGTGCTGAAAAGCTCAATGGATACAAGTGAGCCTCAATTTGCAGCGCCTGGGCCGAGAGCTCTCCCCTTTACACCTCCCCCCAAGAGAATCCCATTAAAGCTCTGCTAATGAGGCATTGTTTGGGCTCCTCTTGTGGCCAGGGATTGCTCCAGCCACCTGCACAAATAACTCATGTGAGCAGCATGAGTAATCCACACCAACATCCATCACTGCAGCCGCCTCCGGAAGGGAAAACCTGCGAGAGAACGCAGCTCCAGCCACAAAGTTCAAACCCAGCTGTGAACTTTCCAAACTTTGGGGCTGCTCAAGTTTTGCTCGGGCTCATCTCTGCTAGCAACTGGCCCTGCTGTTTGCTGCTGTTTGCTGGTTCTTGAGCACATCACCAGTGAAGTCACTTTAACCAAAGCCTGGAAGCAGAGAGTGCTCTCAGCTCAAGGATTGATCTTTCCCCCATGCATCACCCTCTGCAGTGTTCCACTACTCAGGACTGTTCTATCAGTGCCTGGGCTTTGCACTGGGCTGCACAGCATCCTACACCCTTGATCTCTGCTGTAGGACTCCACTGGGATGGATTTCAGAAAATAAAGCTAATGGAGATTTTATACTCCTAGATTCACTCCCTGCTGAGGATGGCAACATCAGTTAAACCCCTAAGAATTACCTGCTTATTTTGACCCATTGTTCTGACTCTTGTTGATAAAGGAGCTTTGGAGAACAAGAAGTATTTCCACTTTAGCTTATAGCTCCCCATTATTGACCTGTTTTCTACAATTCACTGATTAACACTTACAGTGTATTTGAGCTTGAGGTTACTTGATAAAAAGACAAAATGAAAAAGACATTCTCAGATATATACCCCAATTACTATATCCACTGTTGAAAATGCATTGTGGTTAAGGCATTTCCTTAATTGCTTTAGCATGCTAATTAGAGTGTGTGGGATATGATCAACAGCCTGAGCTCTGCTCTGGGCCTGCTTTACAGATGGTGCTAAAGCAACAAGAACTATTGCCACTTCCCTTTCTGGACAAAACACGGAAGGCTACTGATGCTGCAGTTTGCACATTGACAAAAACCTGCAAAATCTACAGAGTTTTTCCAAAAGAAGGGGAGAGTCATGAGCTCTGCTTTACAGATGGAGCAACTACAGCATTGAAAGGAACTTACACAAAATTACAGTGGATGGTTCTGATGGGAAGAGGCACAATGGTTTGAACTTCTGTATCACAGGGTTGACCAATTACAGCCAATATTTGGGTTTAGATAATTTTTTCCTTTGGTAATGCTACCAACATTTTCCGAGACAAAAAAATATATATTCATCACCACAAGGCTACTTTGGGAAATTCATCTCATGCCTTACTTAACTTGCTACAGTCCAAAAACTTAGAAAGTCATCCACATTAAAACATCAAAAGGCACAAGCAGAAGATGATTTCTTACCTTGATAAATGCTTATCAAGACCCATATCAAAAATGTTTTGTATGACAACGGTCGTCCCTGGGTGGGGGAAAAAAAGACAAAGCTCCATTAAGGTTTTCTTTTATGAAAATTCACTTATTGATCAATTTAGAAATTAATAAGAGAATCAAAAGGTTATTTTGAAAAAAGCCCCAAACAAATCAAACTCCTGAGGTAGAGGCCCTTTATTCTCATTTTTCCAGGTGCACAAAGGGCTGTGGAAGCTCAGAGCTCCCCCAGCACAAGCTGTCCTCACTGCACACACAGTTAATTCAGTGCAAAGATGTCCCCTGAGCTCAGTCACTGTGCTGTGAGATGTAAGATGTGTGCACACACATACATGTGAATATATTAATATTCCATTTCTAGACACACACAAATCACCCTCATATTGAAGGCAGATAGATTTTAAAAAGCCATCTCCAGCCAACCCAGCCATACCAGCACAAAACCCCCTATGTTTAGACCAGGCCTAAGGATGGTTGAAGAATTAGTGGTTTATGACATAAGAGACAACATACAAGTGAAACCAGATGGAGCCTTATTGAGGCTCTGGAAAAACAGGCTTTGCTTCTGAGAGGATCTGTTTAACAGGAATCCTTGAGGGAAAGGATCTGGGGAAGACTCAGTCCACCCTTCCCTCCAATTAAGAAAGATGTTCCCAGGCTGCATACCCCAGTTATTCAAAACATTTTCCAGGGAGGAAGAAAAAAAATTTAAATTAAAAGATTTATCTTCCTGATATTTCTATGGTAAATATAAAGTTTTCTCTGTCTAAAGAGAAGGAACTGACTTAGATGCTAAAGCTGCAAAAATGGCATAGCAAATAAACCTTTAGATCCTGCTCCAGTCAAATTTCTGTTAAAGAAACTCTGTGATAACCTCCTGCCTCCATCAAATAAGCATATCCCTTCCCCTCTTCCCTTTTCTGGCTTCAGGCTACTGCCAAATCCCCAACAATTTTTCTATTCCCTATATTATGGAACAAATGGGTAATATCAAATCTTCAGAATTTCCCACAGAATAAAACTTCTATTCCCCCAGCCGTTTTTAATAAATTGCATTTCATGTAGCATTCAATAAGCACTGCCAAGAAATCTGGTTCTATCTGTTAATTCAAATTTGATCTTAACAGAATTTTGCTTCAAAATGCCTGATAAAGTTCTGTATCTGCTGACAATATATCTGACTTCACACACTTAGAGTTTCAAATCAAGATGAGGATTTTGCCTTAAACCAAAACGCACAAACAAGAATCTCCCACACCTTAAGAAGATCTTTGTAGAGCTCTGGGTACAACATTGCAACTTCAGATTTCACATCCTTGTCCAGGACAAGAGAAAACACTGGAAACATGGTGTAAATTGTGGAGTACCTGGGAAGAAGGCAGAAGACCTGTAAATTATCTCAGGTGGAGATGAGCAAACAGAAATGCCAGGCTTCAGAAAGCAAATACAATTCTGTAAGTGCCAAGTAACGTACACATCATAAAAATTTGCAAATGGAACACACCAGAGTTTTGCAGGGAGGAAAACCCTGCAGAATTGCCTTTTGGGTGACTTTTGATCAGGAACACTCACACACAGCTTTAAATGCTGCAGTGGGTTATCAGTGGAGCCAAGGAATGACCTGTCCCCACCCCAAAGTCTGCTCTACAGCTCAGGTAGGATGCTGTTTGCAGCAGAATGCAATGGAGATGAATTTGCTGGGTTTCTTAGATTATGTAATCAAAAGTACAAAAAGCCATACTGGGGTTACAGCTGCAATTCCCAATTTTGGACAGTTTTTCCCAGGATTGATTCCTCCTGTCACAGAGGTTGGGTTGTCCCATTTCCTGACACTGCCAGGAGCTGCTGTGCAGGCACCAGCCCAGAACAACCATCCCTCTGCTTTTCAGTGGGATCCAGGGAACATTCCTGGAGGATGGGCTGCTGCACAAAACAAACCATCCTGCTGGGAAGGCTTCTGGAAGCGTCTGCACTGCCTGTGCTCAG
The DNA here is from genome assembly GCA_009741485.1 of Malurus cyaneus samueli. NCBI lineage: Eukaryota > Metazoa > Chordata > Aves > Passeriformes > Maluridae > Malurus > Malurus cyaneus. The sequence goes on along the minus strand of CM019231.1, from coordinate 13,840,034 downwards.
AGCAGAGGAGCAGGAAGGGGACAGGGATCACAGTGGAGATGTGCATGGGACAGTGAACACAGTGGAGATGTGCATGGCTTGCATGTTCATCAGCCCAAATGTATTCACTGTGCAAAGGTTTTCCCCACAGCCCATAAAAAGTCAGCTCTTACCCAATGATGAGGAAGCCTTGGTAGAGAGGAACCGAAGCAAAGTAAAATACTGATGAGAAAACGGCCTAGAAAAGAAAGGAGCTTTGTAGGCATTAAGCTATACTGCAGTAAAAGTAAAAGCTTAAAAACACACTCTGTTCAACCTGGAACATTCTCAGTGTATTCTCCAAACGCCTGAAATGAAGGCAGAATAAAGGAATATCAATCCTTTTTATTCCTCTGGAGAAGCTGCTGATATTTGCCCAATACCATGAACTTTCTCACTTGCTTTCATATCAAAGGAACAACCTCAAGTCCTAACCCATAAAAATTTTCAGGAGAGGAATCAGTTGCATCCAAAATGAAAGACAGAACCTTTCCTTTATGCTCTGGCTCTTTCTCCTTGCAAAGCCCTGCTGGCAGTGCCTTACCTGCATGGTGCTGATGCACAGGCTCCTGTGGATCACAAACTGGCTGAGGGCTGCAGATCTCTTGTAGCTGTTCCTTCCATGGACCATGAGCAAACGACCCAGGTGCTTGAACTGAGTGATGGAGAAATCAGCTGCCAGCGATGCCTGCTTCCCTTCCTGGGAACAACAGCAAGGAAAAGCACACTGAGATCATTGCTGCACTGCAAACAAAGAGCATCGTGTCATTGTGGAGTTATCACTGAGGATTTCCAGGAATATTTGCAGTATGTTAGTGAGGGAGAGGATTGCCTCAGCACTTCTTCCACCGTGGCTTTCAAGCAAATAGAGAAAATATGAGGAGAATTCCCATTTGAACCTTGGCCTCCAATTCTAAGCAGCCTCTGGATTCTGATCCACAGCACACATGTTGTTAACGTGACACTGCTATCGAGTCAGGGCTGAACACCAGTTCTCAGGCTCAAAAGTTCTCTCAATTTTGGCTCACTGCAAGCAGAATCTGTCTCCTGCTGCCAATCCAGTCCTGCAGCTTCAACAGCTCCACATGCAGGAATCAGAGCTCTAACCCAGAATCTGTGTTGCAAACTAAAATCAACAGTTTTTAATTGTGTATGTAGGGTCTATCTTATCAATGTTATTATAACTTCAGCATCTGGAACATCTAAAACCCCCAAAATGAACCATGAGGGTCCAAATTCAGAGATTCTGCCAAGAACCAAGTGATGAATCTGAACTCCCTTTAACAATATTCTCCTTTACAGCCAAATTATTTCTCATTATAGGGATACTGGTCACATGATGATTCCTGTGGGAGCTTATTCCCCTTCTTGCACAAATTTCTGAGGATTCATTTAAGAGCTGCTTGAAAACTAGCCACAGAAATTCTTACAAACATGAGGTAATCTCACCTTTCCTTCAACTCCAACACCACAGTCAGCCTCCTGAATCATGCTAACATCATTCCCTCCATCACCTGCAGGGCAGAGACAAAACTGGGAGTTAAGCAACAGGGGCAATCTGCACCACACTGTAACATTACAAGAAATACTGAACCCAATCCACAAAAGCAGGATTTTAAATAGAAACCATGAATTTAAGTTCTTAAGTTTTAACAGACCCCAGGTCACTGATCGACTGATCTCACTTGCAGGTGTACCACTATACTGACAGTGCTGAAATAAAGCTCACAGGTTACCAGTGGCACTTCACCTGATCCACTTCAAGCTCTGTTTTGCAAAGATGCCACCCGAATAGTTATAAGTAGTTTGACATTGAATTTCCACGTGCAAAATTTCATCTTCTCAATCGTCCCACAAAAACCGCACTCCCTAAATCAGCATTTGCAGGTGGTGTGAGCTGATGGAAGATTCCTCACTCAAAAAGAACAAACAGGAGATGCCATGCTGTGTGCTGAGCCCTGCCAGGGTGGCACTTACCCACGGCACAGGTGAGTTTGCCCGTCCTCTCCTGCAGCAGCCGCACGATCTGAGCTTTCTGCGTGGGAGCGCAGCGGCAGCACACGACAGCAGGGCACTGGCACGCCAGCTCCATGAACTCGTACTCGTAGTACTTGAGGCACACCTGAGTTACACACAGTATATTTACACCTGATTTACACCCTGCCCTTTGGGGTTTCTCCAGCCCAGGCTCTGGGGGTGTCCCTACCTCCAGCGAGTCCCCCGAGATGACCAGAGCGCAGTCGTGCTTGCGGCGGAAGGCGTTCAGCTCCAGGTGGGCTTCTCCTCTGTTTGTCACCTGGGGGAGGATGGGAACTGAGCAAAGTGTGCTCCACTGGGTGAAAAAACACCAGAGAGTCCCAGGGGAGCAAAGGAAACAGGGCCAGGACAGGCAGCACACTGAGGCAGAGCACACGGCCAGAGAAACAAACACTCGGATAGAAAGCTGGGTCAAAAGAATAAAAATATCCTGCTGGAAACCAGTTGTGATCTCCCACCCCTCGTGTCCCAGAGTTTGGGCCCTCAGAGAGGGGATATTGTGGGTGTTACTCACTAGTCTGAATATATGGATGTCCTGTGTCCGTGTCACCAGATGTGCGTTCTTGGCTGTACACGTGGCTGTCTCCAGCTTATCCCCTGTCAGCATCCACACCTAAAATCCAAACACTTCATGTATTAAATAAACCTTAACAACCACGTCTGCAGGACCTCTGCAAGTACCACCTGCCAGTCCAGCCTTATAAAAGGACTGTTAAAATACACATTCAAATTTTTCTTCTAAAAAACCCCTCTTTTAAAACACGCAAGAAAATTCTCACACGTGAAAGAAAGTAAAACTCTTAAAGAGGCTGAAACACAAAGGAAGTTACAAACTCTGTGTAACATTTTTCCCACCTGCAATACTTCAAGATTCTGCTGATAAACCCACAAAATGCAAGCTAAAAAAAAAAATGTGTATTTGTGTGTTAATGTGTCCCTCCCCGGCCATTTCTCAACCGGGCCCTGCTGCAGAAAGATCCCTCCTGGCCCAGCCTGAAATGTGGATGATGCAACTGGGGTTAGCTCAGTGCTGATGTGTACGTCTGGAACACACTAAGCTGGTTGAGAGTTTTTTTTTAGGTTTTTTTTTTTTTTTTTTAAATCTACACTGCTCCTTTTATTTTGTGCTGGTGAGAGGAGGGAGTTAGAAAGCAATGTCAGCAGCAATGGCTGGGAATTCCTTCTCCAGTGTAAATATATCACAGTGAGTTTGGTTTTTTCCACTGGTGTTTTTATTCTTTCAAGACATTGCCCAAGAATATTTAATGAAAAAAACAAAAACCTTAAGAAAATCCCAAAACAACAACAAAAAACCCCAACAAAGACTCATTTGTTTAATAATCTGAGGTTAGAAAGATGTTCTCAATAAGATGATTTCTGTCAGGAATTGCAAGACCCCCTCTACTCTAGATTTACTCCTCGCATGCAATGCCCTGATGAACATTCCAGGGCAAGGAGTGCTCAGCACACTCCAAACCTCCACATCTGCTCCAGACAAGGTGAAGGGAAAGAAGGAAAGGAGAAAGGAGAAAAGAAGGCAAATCCTTTGGAGTGACAGGACAGAACTACAACGTCCCCAAGGAGCTCTGATTCCACTGGTCTCACCTTCCTGCTGAAGTCTCTGCTGCTCACAGGGGAAGCTCCATACAAAAGGCACTTTTGTCCCAAGCCTTGGATTCTGCTTCCCACCTAAACCCCAAACACACAGCCCCACTTTGCATTCACAGCACAGCTTCAGATTTTTGCTCACTTTGCTACTTAAAGCAGAGAAACCACAACCAGGACCTTTCACCTACTTTTCTTACCCAAATCTGAATGTTTAATCCATTTTTTTCCCTTTTGCAAGACTGAGTTTTCAAACACAGAACCTCTGCAGGCTCGCAGCTGAGCACAGCTCAGGCTGTAGGTGTGGAGTCAGAGATGCTGGAATCCAGAAAGCTGGAAAAAAAAAATCCAGTCCCTGATTCTCTTGGCTCAGACTCCCCTCTAGTGGCTACAGAAAATGTGGATATCCACAGCTCCGAGCCCAGCACGGGGCTCATGCACCACAAACCAAACACATCCAAACCTGCCTTGTTTTATAGAAAGGAAGAATTGCCCCAAAGTCTCCTGTAGGAACCCCACTCATGCCCAGACAATTCCTTTCTCTGTAGAAGCCAGAAAGTGTTAGGGGATGAAAAGCACAAGAGGTGCCCCATTTTCCTGTGTTAACATTTCCTGCTTGCAGCATGTTCTGTTCCCAAAGTGATGTTTAAACCCTTGACACGGTGCCCAACTGCCCTCATTTGCAGCCCGTGGGATGGAGCCCTGCCCTGCAGAGGGTCAGACTGCAGGCTGAAGCAGACAGACCTTAATGCCAGCGTTCCTCAGTGTCTCCAGCGTGGGTCTGACATCTGCCTGCAGCTGATCCTCCACCCCTGTCAGACACAGCAGCTCCATCTCCATCTCCAGGCTCTCGATCACCGTGGCCACTTTGAGGGAGCGGTCGTGAACGCTCAGCTTGGCCTGGACGTAGCGTGCCTGGGGAGAGACAGACAGCACCCTGAGCGTGGGGACAGACAGACAGACAGCACCCTGAGCATGGGGACCGACAAACAGACAGCACCCTGAGCATGGGGACCGACAGACAGACAGCACCCTGAGCATGGGGACAGACAGACAGCACCCTGAGCATGGGGAGGGACAGCACCCTGAGCATTGGGGACAGACAGACAGCACTCAGCATTAAGTGCAGGCTCCCCTTCCCAGTGTGCCTGCCTGGATAAACCAGTCCGTGCTGGGTACAGACCCAAAGCCCAGACTCAAAACCACCCTGGTTATGTCCTGGGTGGCTGCTGTTTCCCTGGATGTCAAGATGCAATGATGGAAATTAAACGCCAACACACATTTCCCAAACTTGGCTAACAAATGATGGGCACTCGCAGGATTTATAACCACAAGAGATTGCAAGGCAGGATTCTGGAACTGCTTGGGAGGGGTTGGCTGGGTACACAGCTCACACACATCACTTGAAAAGCAACTTTGGTTAAAAGAACACCAAGACATTGAAGAACCACAGTTCTAGCAGAGAGTAGGGAGATGAGAGGCAGCATTACCACAAGAGCTTTGTGAGAATCACTTCAGTGATTGTTTAAAAACAAAGGAAAAAAAAAACCCCAAATAAAAACTTACTTCAAAGTCTTGATACTGTTCCTCTGTCAGAGACTTCTTGGCCACGACAAGAACCCTCAGGCCTTCCCGAGCCATGTTACCACACTGCAAAGAGGGATCACATTGTACACCATAAACCCCATCCCCACTCAAGTGTTAGATGGCAATGTAACATCACAGGTTAAGAAAATAACCATCCCATTTGAGCAAACCCAGTGAGCCTGCACATCTGATAAAGTGCATGATAAACCTGAGAAGAAAAAGGGGATCAGCAATGGTTTGTGACCTAGCCCAGTGATCTGAAAGAAAAATGTCCTCTATGCTATACCAGGGTGGCAAACACAATTCCACTGATCACAATTTTCTCTGCCTCTAAGGGCACAGGCCTTGTAGACTCCACATCTTTGGCAATCAACTCTTTAAAATAACACCAAGTCATTATTATTTCTTGGAACACCAGAGAACCAGTAACTGATGGTACTGTTGAGGATGCCCCATCCCTGGCAGTGTCCAAGGCCAGGTTGGACAGGGCTTGGAGCACCCTGGGATAGTGGGAGGTGTCCCTGGCTGGAATGGGATGATCTTTAAGGTCCCCTCCAACCCAAACCATTATGAGACTCCATGAACTCTCCCATACCACCATTACTGCTAACCTGACTAACACATCCCAGCACAAAGCTGCCAAATGCAGCTTGGAAATCAGACCTTTCAGGCTAAAAGAGATCCAAACACAGAATCAACCCTGGGACAAATAGGTGAGTGTAAATTAGTTTTGAGCAAAATCCATTTTATTTCCAGGACTTATCCTGCATTAAATATGCTGAACGTGCCACTGACTTCCTTGCTACTGTGGATGTATCTAGCTGAGGATAATCCAGTGAATGGCCAAGCTCAGTGCCCTTCTGTCCTGCAGGTATTTTAGCAGTTGATCCCCCCTGCTCCAACGCCAAACTTTGCCAGGCCCTTCCCTGGCACGAGAAAAGCAGGAGAAAAGCAGGAGTGCCCATCCCATACCTCCTCCTCCAGCCAGTCGTTGTACTGCACGATGCCAGCCATCACCACATCTGCCCCCTTCATGTAGAACGTGATCTCTCCTGTGGATTCATCCTGCAGGGCAAACACAGCAGGCTGAGCTGGGACAGCTTTGGAGAGCCCTCAGCAAGGTGAGTGATGAATTTCAGCACAGCAGCCACAGAAGTGTCTGCTCTGGGTCAGCTGAAGGGCCACCAGCTCAGCTTTTGTCCCAGGCACAGGAGGAGATGCCAATCTGAGTGCAACTCAGTTCCTTCCTGCAGGAATTACTGGAGGATCAGCTTTTCAATCAGCATCTCCACACAGACAGACACCTCCCAGCCCTAACTGCCTGTGCCTCCAGAAAAACCTCCAGCCCTCACCTTGAAAACTGATTTCCTGCTTACCTGGAAGAACAAAACAGAAGCACAAAGCTAACAGAGTACAAATCACTCTCATTTACCTGCTCTGTTACACTGTGTGGAACAGGCATAATTAAAGCTCATGCTGGCCACAGAAAGCTTAGATTGCTGCCTTATCTGATACAAAGAGTTTACAGGCTGCAAGCAAAGCACATTTACATCACCACAAATTAAAAAGTGCCTTCTAAGCAGGCAGATACCCAAGGAGGCCACAGCTATGAGTATTACAAGCTAATGGAAACCCTGGCAATTTCCTCAAAGGAGACAAAACAATGAGTAAGGAACAAACTGCTCTGTAAACCAAGACAGCCACCAGGGAGAGGAGGAAAACAAACTTAACATGCAAAACCAAAAAGCCCAGGAAGATCTGAAACAAACTGATGTAAATAAAGGGGGCAAAACACTTTAGGGAAAAATGAAATGAAAGGAAAGCAGAGTGAACACGTGCTTATTCTTTAATAGATGGGTCAGTGTGTTCCACCGTTACAGAAATTAGTGGTGGATGTTCTCATATATGGATAATTGGAGTTGGGAGGCAAAAGCCCCAGGTCCTGTGGCACTGGCAAAACAGAGTTTACATCCACAGCAAAAAAATAAAAAAGGAAAAAAGTAGCACCTGATACTGAAACAGCAAAGGAAAGAAGTGTCTTTGCTGAACAAATTAAGAAGTAGCCAAGGACAACGAAGCTCCTTTGCTGAACATTTTTGCCAAGCTCACAGAGATATTCACCAGGAAGATGTTCATAATTAAGCCTAACTGTGATTTTCAACACCCTGGAATATCCAGCCCTCACAGACTGATACACATCCCACATCCCCAGAGGGAAACGGGTGCCACTCTTCCAAAACAACCAGAACCTGCTTAAATAAAACACAACACTTCTGGCAGTAGCCAAAGGTAAAGGTTTATCTATGAAATTGTTTGATTAAAGAGTGTCTAACAACATCTCTGTAGGAAACTGAATAAAGGCTGCACTTCCCGTGCTGCAGAGCTGGCTTAAGATAGTTTAGATTTTTTGTCCAATATAAATACTGTATCAGCTATCTCCTTGCATTAGTCATTTCCTCTGCCCGAGTTCAGGAGGAGGTTAGTGCGTTCTCAGATCATGGCAAGATCACTCTATAAATCTACACACAGATTTGCCAGTTATATTGTTTTGGAGAAGCATCTTTTTCCACCATGGTCTGGCTCTGGCCACGGTTCAAAGGCTCCTTTCAGTTCCAGATATGACAATAGCACTATCTCTGTGTACAACAAAGCTCATTCCACATGGGTAAGGGGAAAAAAATGCAAAGAAAATGAAGAATGGAAAATATTGTGGTCAAACAAACAGGCCTTCTTCAAAGAGGGAGATAAGTCAGTGCACAATCTGGTGAAAAGGCTGCTTGGGTAGAACAGGATTTCTGAGAACTGAAATAATCAGGTACAGAAATGACAGTTGAGCTCAAGGAAACACTCGGATATTGCAAAAATATCCCAAACCAGGCCACATCTGCCACTTGTTTTCACTAATAACTATTACTTTATTTACTAGAAGTTATCCTTTGAAGGAGAGCTTTTCCTAGGGGCCAGCAGAGCAGGATGTGCAGGGGAGATGGTGACAGCAGGGACAGCACTGCTGGGCACACAAACCACAACTCAAACTCTGTCCCAGGCTGGGCACAAAGCCTGGCTCAATCATCACAAGAGCTCCCAACAGCCACAAAAATTGCAGCTGATCAGGACAGGCAATACCTGAAGAGGTGAGCAGAACCCTTTGGATTGCACTCACTGCAATGCTGAGGGCAGTTTCATCTCCCTGCCTGCTTTATGCCTTTCTGGGTACCTCATCCTGCTCTCCCTGCCTTTATTTCTGTTCTTTAAACAAGCAGCACAGTTTAGGAGATGCACTGAAAAGATTAACACCTTTCAAACTGTGGATCAAACCAAAGAGAGTGCCTACACATACACACATGTATGTTTAATTAAGGCACATTTTATTTGATAATTACCTATTTATAAATCCCTTCTTAAATGAAAATGAAAACCCTGCCTGAAGATATTAATTTGGAGCGTACAGAAACATGGCAAAATAATACCCAGGCACACAGAGAGCTGATTTTAGTGGCTTAGAGAAGCTGAGTGGCTACAAAATAAAGACACTTAATTAACAGCACAACAGAGAAAGACCAATACTTTAAAAGTATTTGGCCAAGATCTGGGCCTGATGTTGCTCCCACTGACCACAAGTGGGAGTTTTGCTGGTTTTGCCTAAAATACAAAAGGCAAAATCTAAACAGAGAAATGCAAACTAGAAACCTTTTTATTCCTAGTGGGAGAGAAGAGAAATAATAGGTAATTTAAAAGGAATAAGCTTCAAATCACTCTTACACTCATTATAAGAAAATTTCAGGGCATTCACTGTGGTTGAGCATATAAACACAATTTAATGAAGCTCATCCTGGCTTTGATTATTTGCTCACTTCTTACACCTTTGATAAAACAGCATTTCACCAGAAGTTTGCATTTGCAGTAAAACCAATGGGGAGGACTGAAGAACTTCCCTCTTCTATTGATATTTTTATTCTAGGTCTTGAAAAGATTGCCTGAAGTCTCCACATCATTTTCAGTATAAAAATAATGAATTTGAAGAATTTGCACTTGCTGTACTGAACTGGATACACACGGCAGGTATCCCCAGATGATACAGGGTGAGCTCAATGCACCCAGCGGATCCCTAAATTCCCAGATTTAATATATGGATTATTTTGTCCCAGCTCAGCCTCTCAGCCCACTTCCACTGATATTCCTGCTCTTGGGTGTGTTTTTTCATATTCCAAAGTTTTCCGAGTGTCTCACTCCGTGTGCTGCCCAGAGAGAGCACGGATCTCCCTGCCAGGTGACACCAGGCCTGGCTGTCCCCCTGGTGAGCCCTTGGGCAGGGAGGTGCCCAGGTGAGCCCTGAGGCTGCCCAGGTGAGCCCTGTGAGC